>CM062806.1:991843611-992170863 GCA_031772625.1 Pinus tabuliformis | reverse complement strand
CCAAAGGCCCAGTACTGCAACCTTTAGCTCTAATACCACTTGTCACATACCCCCGTAACCTCGCATGTAAAAGTAGGGAGTTAGAATTTTTTATATACAATTACCACAAGTAATAATCAATTCACAACTCCACAAATCATCACTAACCATTAGATATACTATTCATTAGTACATCAAGTAAATGCCATCAAAGATAGTAAGTTTCATAACCATTGCCTAACCTTTAAAACCATCACTGTAATAACATAAACTGTCTCATGAATCCATGCATCCATTTCTTGATATCCTTAACCATGTTAGATAACATGTACTAAGACATTATGGTTGTCACATCAAATAAAGAACCATCATCATTAAGGACCCATCATTATCAACGGACACATAAGGCAATCACATCAATCACACCATTGAACACAGATATACCCTGGAAACCCCGTAGGGTGAAAACCAGCAAACGTTTAATCTTATTATTAAACGCTCGTGAGGGTTTTCACCCCTCACTCAATGGCTTATAAGGGATTCCATCCCTTAACCATTGTCATAAAATCATTACAATGAATTATCATTAAGTTATCATATAACTAGCTAAAGGCTAATACAGTTCTCATGTAATCTTTCACTTACATACCGCCACATACAATATTCCTTGTGGCATGATTGTTCTAGCAATGTATGTTCTTGCAACTCGAACTCATCTGCATGGACCCTTGATCCTCTTCCTACACAACCTTAAACATCACTTTTCGTTGGCACCAACCGCCATCGTTTCCTGTCAATGCAGTTGTCAACAAACTTGGCAACAAGAATTAGATATCATATTAATCAATCAATAAACAACCTCTAAAAGAGACATGGACCAATAATCATTTTCCTGCCATAATGTTAAATATCACTTCCCCTTTGGCACCAACCGCCATTGTTTCCAGTCCAGATATATTATGTCAAACAGGTGATTGTTCAATCAAGATGGTCGGGAGATGCTTCAACATCCGGCCGCTTGAAACAACCTTGAGATAGTAATAAACTAAATCTGCCAATATAAAGCTCTAAACCATCTCAGACACAATGAAGAGGAACGAACCCAAATCGGAATGAGCTCTCCTGATAACCTGCAGGGTATGATGATCAATAATGCAAATTTAAATAACCTCTCGACTCCGAGCAAAGACATAGAAAGCAGTAAAATCTTCCACGACCCTATTGCTCCGCATTACGCGGAGTTGAGGCAGAACCAGCACGGTTTCCAGATAGGGAAGAAACGCCCCGATGACTTATTCAGTGGGCTAAATGGCAAGGAGAACGAGTCAAGGGATGCGTTACCAGGACGAGGAGCAGGCAGGAAAGGAGCAGGTAATATATGGGTAAGTTGTCAACGTCGCCCATGTATGTAGATCTGAGCTTGAAACGGATGATACAGATAACCCATATGGTCGTTATCAGTCCAAATAAATCCATTGTTGCTTTTCCGATGGTATACAGGTTGATGTAATACACGTTTCCAGGCCAGCTCAGGTGGAGCCTAACCGCGAAGCAAATCGCGGTGAGTTCCTAAGACTTGAGTGACAGACCTCCTTAGTGCCAAATCTCTTGCGTCAGTCAAATACGAACCCCTGTCATGCATTCCAGGGATTTTATAAATGAAATATTTGGCGTGCAGAGAATATGCCATGGCCCCCGGCGTTGTAGATCTCGAGGACTATCCTTGAAAAAAATCCTTGACGAACCATCACGGCCCTCCATTAATAGCCGGACTATCCACCTCCTTGTTGACGAGTGATCCGGGAGTACAAGAACGATGACAAAGGATGAGAAGCGAGGAAAACGAACATTCCCCTAATCACCCCCCGTGATTACCATAAGAACACACTTATCTTTCATTGAAAATGGAGGTGTAACTGTTAACCGTCATCATGGCTAGCAAACGTGAGGTGAAGAACCTAGAACCATTCGATCTCATCCCGTTTCCAATATCAAGAATCAGTTATTACCGGTGTAGAGGACAAATGGGTGTCCGCCTGACACCGTAGTTAATGGGTGGGTACATGGTTATTATCATTACATGGGTCGCGGGTTCAAACCTGTGGTCGCACATGGTTTTTGCTTTGACATATAACCATTACGTTGATTGTCAAGTTTATCACATGTTACCCACCGTCAGAAATCATTAACTATTATAGTTTTCACGTTGTTCAACTTCTCGTGAAGTTTGGCTACCCACCACTCTACATTGATCTATTCACATGTAACCGTTTGGTGTTACCGCTTGACCCACCACGAGTTTGGTGTTTGTCAGTCATGATATAATTCGCCAAAAATTTCCCTCAATTAGTTTCCCGTAGAATTCGGATGATGTTCACTAACTGGTAGCACAAGAAAAGCGAAGAGGATATCCACAAATCACATGTAACCATTTGGTGTTACCGATTGACCCACCACGAGTTTGGTGTTTGTCAGTCATGATATAATTCGCCAAAAATTTCCCTCAATTAGTTTCCCGTAGAATTCGGATGATGGCACTAATTGGTAGCACAAGAAATTTCCCGTAGAATTCGGATGATGGCACTAACCGGTAGCACAAGAAAAGCGAAGAGGATATCCACAAAATCCTTACCTGCCTCCGCTTAGACCACCTGTCCAGTTTTCTGGTTTACCAGAAGCTTCCAAATCCAAGCGGCCATTAGCGCCATCTTCTGTCATTCTTTAATTGACAGCTTTATGGATAACAAGAATTAGTTTTTAAAACTAATTTGTAATCTTTTAAAAAAAAGAATTACTATTTCATAATTGAATAATTTACGCTAAGTTATTACCGTAGGGATGTTACAATGGTAATGAAGAAACTTTGGTCTGTCATTTGATTTGGATTAATCGTGGCTCGACGACACTTGTCTTCATGTTCATCGCTATCTAAAACCATCCCGTTCCTCTGCCGCGGGATAAAATCGGAAGCCTGGAAAGACCGTGAATCTCACTTGCACTGCCCAACGGTTATCCAGCTCTTCCAACATGGCCATCGGCACTATCTTGGAGCACCACTTGTACGAGGAGAAAATGTTACACGCGGAGTGGGAGCTGGCGAACACAAGAAGGTAATATTGCTTGAAAATATTTTATTAATTCTCTTTCTCCGCGTCATTATACTGCTAGACAATGCAAACCTATTTCGCAATGATTTCGTCGAAATTTCCACGAAGATACATAACCAGATGTGAGTAAGATATTATAATAACTATCCTTCCTAGAATATACTAAAGTCACCTTCATGATAATATGCACTGGGTTTGGTTAGTTGTTATGTCCATGTCAGCGCATATAAGTTTGCAGGGTTAGTTAAATTAGTATATCCTTACCAGCTTAAGTAGGAAAAGGATAGGTAAGTGTGATGCAATACTTTGTCACGTGGAATAGTGAGGTCGATAGTGACCGGTTTCATGCGTTTCCTTGGAATAGAGGATTTCTGGAAGGAGGATTAGTGGGCAAGTGGTAAGCACTTTGTCATAGTCTTTTGGAAACATACTGGAAACCCAAGTAAATAAAGTTAACGCTCTCTATATTCAGAGAGATTTTGTTGATTCATCGTTATTTTCATGCATTCATAGTGCTGACATTGTTTAGCATTGAATTCTAATATGTGATTATTATAAGTACATATATTGATTCGTTTATCATAGGTTAGTCTTTACTTTAGTGCATCCCAATATCAAAATACTTAAAGGGATGAAGTTTTCAATTAATATTTGAATATAAACTCTCAGCAATCTATCAAATTGATATAGGTTTAGTTGAGATTATTATAAAAATAATATATATATTTCTTTTATTCTATGAAAAAAATATGATAATGAATTTTCTTTTTGGATAATATTTTTTTAGTAATTTAAATGAATTTCTTTAATAACTATGTTCTTAATTAAGTATGGATATGAAACTAAATAAAATGGACTTTAATATTATAAAAATAAATTTGTGAAATTTAGATTATAATAGTAATATTTGTGATTTTATTGATTCAATTTTTTTATTATCATATCTAAATATGTAATTATTACACTCTTCTCGATTTTATGCATCCTCATCTATCATACTCTCACTCTCTTCTTGTTTTCTTCTACCAACATTAACATCAATGTGATGATCGCTATGTATCAAATATTTTGAGAATTTCACAAACTTCTTCTCTTTGTCTCATCCCTAGCTCAAGGTCAATGAGATGAATTATTTTCTATGTTAATGTTTAGATAATTTTTTTTAATGCATGAGTGAGATTCTTAAAATGAAGAAGCTAACATCATTATTGTTACCATGAGAAAAAATGTGGTGAATCAATATCCTCACTAAGATAACATATAACATATTTGGTGGTCTTTGTGACTAACATTCCTTAGCTTTATCCTTGTATGGATCTTTAGAAGCTCCAAGTCATGGACTTCATTATCTAAATAATAACCAATAATTTCAATCAAGTGAGATTTACATGTCTCTAAAGTCATATAAAGTAAGCACGCTTTCTTTATGGCTCTTATAGTGTTTTGATAGAATTATCACCCTTCAACAAAGGTATCAAGGTCAATTAATTTTTTTGTTTTTGGATGAGATCTTCAATGAATGTGACTCCCATGGCTAAACATAATTGTGATAAGTTAAGATATTAATCAATGATGAAGTTATCTACATCATGTCAATAAATCGAGTAAATATTCTCTTATATGGGTATCCACAAAAGTATTTAATGTTTATGCTGCGTATGAAGCTATCTACAATCATTTTGAACATTTTAAAATTATACATCAAAAAATGGGATTTAAAAAGGCATTTACACGTCTTAGCTTACAACGATTACCAAATTATCTATTAATGTATCATACAAAAAGAATAATAAGATGTAATACTCCTCTATTCTTTATGTTAATGAATTTATATTTTTTAGACATGGACAAATTTTTGGTTTGATAGCTAAGGAAGCCATGTTGGATTTGTGAATTGATGTGAACAATAAAATTATTGTGATGTAATTAATAGATTTTCATTAATAAATAAGATGTGGGAAAATACGTGGGAAATAAGCATTAGAGTTAGAATATTCTTGCTAGGACTGGAAACCGTTATTGTTGAGTGAAATTAAGATAAAACTTCCCTTAAATCTCTCTTAAAAAAATCATTAGGAGGAAGTAGATAGGATATAATATTATGGGAGAAAAATGTCTATTAAATCACTTATTTGGAGAAAGAAACTAAGAATGGGTGGAATAAAGTGTTGCACAAGAGAAACACATGCTTTAAAGAAAATGGAAAAGCACATTTTAAGAAAGAAGGAAAAAATAAATCACTTATTTGGAGAAAGAAACTAAGAATGGGTGGAATAAAGTGTCGCACAAGAGAAACACATGCTTTAAAGAAAAAGGAAAAGCACATTTTTCGAAAGAAAGAAGGAAAAAATATCATAACAAGTGGGTTAGTAAATCCAAAAAGTGGGATGCTGCTAAAATCTGTTAGGGAAGAAGACTTATAAAATACTTTACTTAGGAATCAATGAAGTTGTTGATTTTCTTCGCAAGAATTTATTGGCTCGATAGGGAACTGGTCGATTCAATTCGTGGTTAGGAGGAGCTTGCTCTGTCCCTGAGTAATTCCCCAGCTAGAATTCTGGTCAGAATTACGAATTCTTGCGTCAAACTGCAATTTTTAATTTTTTCAATTTTGTTGTACGAGTAGAGAGACATGTTTTATATTCTTGTATATATAATTTATTTTATTTTGTATAAGTCAGATATTAGAATGTAGTGATGAAGTCTGTTTGTGTAAAGATATAGTGATCACTTAACATGTATGATGAATTAGAGAGAAATCCCGAGTAAAGTATGTGCATGATCCAGAGAAATAAATTAGGTGTACTATTGCATAATTCACAACCTTATTGAAGAAAATTCAATGGTTCATTTAATTTAATTAGAATAAAATTGTGTAAGTTTGAATTCTCTCCTTATTGTAAAAATGTCTATGCAAGTGATAACGTTGTTATATTAAAAAAAAATGAACAAATCCAAAATATGGTCGACACTAAGGTGCTGCATGAACTAACAAACCTACGTATTTGTATTGATACTTAATCAAAACCCAACCACCTGATTGCTAGCGACCATAGGAAAATCCAAAATGAAATAAAACAGTTATTAATAAGCGTCTCTACTAAAAGTAAGAACAAATTGATACTTAATCAAAACCCAATCACCTGATTGCTAGCGACCATAGGAAAATCCAAAATGAAATAAAATAGTTATTAATAAGCGTCTCTACTAAAAGTAAGAACAAATTCGAATATAAGTGGCGAACACACTACATGCAAGAATTTATGTCTATGTACCGTTAGCGTTCACACATAGTAAGGTCAGTTAGAACATGGTAGAACATGGTGCTTAGAAGGGTCGGTATTTCTAAGGGTAAGGAGTAGTGAGTCTTTACCGGGATTTGAACTTATCATATTACGAAGCTTCAGTCGGTCACACCTATTTACCATACCTATAATTGAAAATTGGAGAGCGGCGAGTTACTCCACAGTGAATAGACAAGAGGAATAAAAAGGGGAATCATAAAATAAAAATGAACTCGAGATTGGAACCAGGAAGTGATTAGCGTAGAAGTTGTTTATACATACCTCAAAACAAGTAATAATAGAAGGTGATGGACTACTAAATCTATGCCAATTTCGCTATCGGCGTTATAAATCATAGGGTACAGACCAAAATAATTACATATACAGTGAGTAACATTTTTCCATAATGAAACTATAATTCTGGTGAGCATCTAAGGAAAATCAATTGTCTACAATTCCACATAAGGAAAAAAAATTAATAATAACCAACAGTTTAGAATTACGCAGACCATATTGTATGAGCACATTGAGCACATAGTGCAAAAAAAAATCACAATTAAATTTACTAAAGTTCAAATTTATTCGAGAAGTATAACAGGTTAAAGAAAGACAAGAATCTCTCCCCATGAAAAAAGCCCTCGTAGGCTTCACAACAGGGACAACTTAATATATAATATTAAAATATGAATATTCTTTATATTACAAATTGTATATCCATAACCCTCAATAACTTCTGAGAGTCAAATACACAGTAAAAAATTACAGTTCACATTCATACCCTCATGCCACAAAATGGGAAAGCTTCCTAAAATCATTTTCCTAATATAAAAAGGCCAATAGTAGACACGAAGGTGAGGAAAGCAACAAATATATTTGCAGAGCACTAGCAAGTGGCTGAAAGACATGTAAGGGAACAACTGACCTATGTGAAGGCAACAAGAAATTAGTACTGGAACATCATGGCTGTTTCAAAAACCCTGAGTTAAACCAACATTCATGCGTACCTGTAACCATAATTAAAATCATAAAGTGAGTGTCAATGCGCTAAGGAGAATGCGAGTAGCATAACATGAAAAAAAAACAAACATCAATAAAAAGAAACCAATATACCTATACATAGGAATGATGCCTAGCAGTTATTTCCATGCACACCATACAAAAATTCCATTAGCACTATGTGGACAAACAAATGTTTCCAGTCCTAATAAGGCACATGAAAATAAGCTATACGTAAACAAGGATATAGAAAACCCATAATAAGATAATGACTATCAAGAAAATGGATAATAAGATAATGGGTGTCAAGAAAACGCGTAATAAGATAATGGGTCTCGAGTCGTTGTATATCTTCCTCTTTGTAGCCAAAGAAAAGAGAAACAAAACCCACACCATAGGACAACAGGTGCTAAAGGCTTGAGAGTTCTACTTTAATATCAAACAAGAAGGCGTGGACGAACTTACCCAGCCCTACCTTCGATTGGTAAAGGAATAAAACCAAAATATAACCCCTATGAGTAAATAGAAACCTTCCTAAGGGAAAAAAAAATTCTTTTGACAACCCTTCGGGAAACATGAAATAGCTATTTAGAGAAATACTTGGCTCAATGCTAGTCCAACCTCTATAGAGAAAAAAAAATGACCACCACTGCATAGAAAAATATAGGTCACTAAGTACTAATGGGTAAAGCAAAGAGTAGCCGAAACCAAAATCCACAGTACCTAAATTAAGGATATATATATATATATATATCGATCGAAGAAAAATAGAGACATAACTTACCATAAGGGAAAGAATGGAAGTCGTTCGGAAAATTTGACGTATTCCATGGGAAGAAGAATATGGGTGGAATAACTTGCAAATCTATTACAAACCACTATGGTAATAATATCTCCATCGTTGTGAGCTAGGGAAGAAATCAAGCTATTACAAACCAATATATAGGAAAACTGCATTACAAAATACGTGGAAAATATGAATAACTTAAATACTAGTGTCATTCACAAGTTAATGATGGGTCTGAAAGGGCCACGAAGTCTAGAAGAACCCAAAGCTGTTGGGATACCAACACCCTTCATGGTGGCACTATGCGAGCTTGACACCACCTGATCGGTGAAACCAAAGGAAAAAAAAACCAAACAACCTATAACCAAAAGGTAATGATATTGTGGTATTGGGTGAGGGTTTAGCGAAAGGACATCCACCATTGGATCAGTATGAACGAATCTCCATTTTTGGTAGATTTATAAGGACATACAACCATTTGATGTTCACATGGGCCCGGAATAGGTGGACTAATTATTTTTGCGCCCAAAATACCATGACTGTTGCCTCCTAACCCTTAGTATCATTTGAATTCAATAAGGGGGGTGAGGAGTCAAATAAACTAAATAATGACCAACTTATATATGTACAAAAGGAGGGTAAACTAAGTTGAAGTCATGACCAATATGTATATAAATACATAGAGATAAGTTGTTTAAGGTCAAATAAACCACCATATAAGACATGTGTTACCTTTGCAATTAGGGAATAAAGTATACCTTATATAATTTCTTTTTCAATAGTAAGTATGAGGGAAAAGAAAGTTAGGGTAGTTCAGTATTGATGCAAAGCCTTTAGAAAAAATGTATTAGTGAAATATGAAAGGAAACTACTTCACCAGTCTATTGAATTAAGATTTCAAAAAAAAAATTGACAACCTAGGTATGTGACGTGTGGTATCAGAGCCAATTTTCAAAACTAGGCTTGAAGAGAACCACTACACTAAAATGTAGTGATGTGCAGAATTAAAAAAAATGATTTAATTATTGAATTCCTAATACTACTTTGTTTTTATCATAAGGTACTCAAATGAAGCAGGTTACAACACAGAATGACTGATAATCCTACCCCACCTATAGCAGGAGGAGAGGAAATATATTTAGAATTACGAAGAGGAAATACTCTACCAAAAAATTAGTTTATGGATATTATCAAATTTTTATAGCAAGAGTTGGCTCATCTCAGAAACAACAATGAACACCTACTAAAGGCTAGTGAAGAACAGGAAAGAATCATAAAGGATTTAAATGAAAAGTTTAGCTATAAAAAATTATAAACAAAACCACTAAAAACGAAAAATATTGAGTGAGAGTTAGAAAATTATAAAAGTGGATATGATTCAAACAAAACTTATCCAAAAACACAGAAAAGGAAGAAGAAAGTGGAGTTGTAAGGAGATTTCAGAAAAATAAAGCCCCTGCCTTTGCCGGGAAAATGAGGAGGATGTAGAAGCATGGCTCCTCAACATGAAAAAACATTTCCAAGTTTATGAGTAAAACAGTAATTTGAAGGCTATACTGGACATTTATCAGTTACAAGGTAAGGTTGCCCTCTGGTGAGAAGAGGTAAAAATTGTGCATATACTAGAGGAAAACACAGTTTCCTAGGAAGATTTCCAGAAATAGTTGAAGTCATGATACCTGAATGAAAGATATTATGACGATCGAGAAAAAGAGTTCCGTGAGTTAATATTGGGACAACTAACTATGGAAAAGTTTGTCACTAAATTCACAAATCTAATGTGGTATGTCCCTTATATTAAAGAAGAGAAATCCAAGTTGCAAAGATTTATAAACTGCTTACTAGTCCCTTAGAAGGAAAGGATTGAGTTTAACAATCCCGGAACCATGGATGAAGTGGTAAGAAAATCAAGACTGTGTTATCATCATTTCAAGAACATGAGAGACAGATCAAAACCTTAGAAAATTAAGGACAAAAACAAATCTACAATGGGGACAAAAAGATGGGAACCTACTTATCTTAAAATTTTTGGAAAGGACCACCAACGACAGAAATTCAGCAAAGCGAATTCCACCCAGCCAGCACAACCTCAAACTGGGTCCAGGACCATGGATTTGAACAATAAAAAGACAATTGAAGTCAAGAGAGAGAAATACTCAAGTGCTAGTGGTGTGGGGAACCCCATTTTTCGATAGATTTCCCATATAACTCTAGGTCTATTCAAAACATTCAAGTTGTCCATGATGCAACAATTGTGAATGATATTGCCAAAAACATCCCAAGAATAAGTGCGGTGTTGAAGGAGTTATAGGTAGAGCACCAATTCACTATGATCGAGATCAAGGGTACCATTCCAAACCAATATGTTCATGTCTTAATGGATTCAAGAGCTAGTTTAAGTTACATTAGTCCTCAAATTGTGGAAAAATGTAAACTAAAAATTAAAAAAATTTAACACTGCATGGTTGGTACAATTAATGACCGAAACAAAGTGGAGCGTATCTAGTAAAGTGAAAATGTTTTAAGTTAATTTAAATGGTTTTTCCATAGAAGTAAACTTAAATATACTCCTCTTAAGGTCCTATGATGTGTTAACAGACATGAAGTGGTTGGAAAAAAAGGGAGTTATCATAAACTGTTTAGAGAAAACAATAATTTGTGTAAGTCAAGAAGGACAAACTCGGTTAATAAAAGGTATAGTGAAACCAATATTAGTTAGGCATATTTTAGCTTCAAAACTAAAAAGGAGTGCAAGGAAAGTTTCTAATTATCCATGGTGCATGTTGAAACGAATGAACAACAAATAGAAAAATAAAACATAGAGGACCTACCAATCATTAGGGAATTTCAAGATGTTTTAATGGAAGAGATCCTAGGTTTACCTCTTCGCAAAGATATAGGTTTCTCCATTGATCTAGTACAAGGAGAAACCCCCATGTCTAGAGCACCTTATCAAATGGGTAGTCCATAATTACTGAAATTTAAGATGTAGTTACAAGAACTACTCATTAAAGTCTATATTAGACACAACGTCTCACCATATGGGGTTCTTGTGTTATTTATGAAGAAGAATGATAGCATATTCAGAATGTGCATAGACTACCAAAAATTAAATAAACTGACCATTAAAAACAAATATTCACTGCCCCATATTGATGATATGTTCAATCAAGTAAAAGGCGCAACCATATTCTCAAAAAAATATTTGAGGACTGAGTATCACCAGCTGAGAATAAAGGATGAAGACATTCATAAAACAACCTTTTGAACTCGATATGGTCACTACGAATTTGTAGTGTTACCATTTGGCCTTGCCAATGCACCAACAACATTTGTGTGCTTAATGAACAATGCACGTAGTAAGTACCTTAATAAATTTGTGTTGGTAGTCACAGATGACATTCTAGTGTACTCCAAGAATGAAGAAGAACACAAGGAACATCTGAGATTTGTGTTGCAAACATTAAGAGAACATCAATTATATGCTAAGTGTAGTAAATGTGAATTTTACAAAGGCGGAAAACAATATTTGGGCCATGTTATTTCAAAACAGGGACTGTCTGTTGATCTTGATAAGGTCAGAGCTATTTTGAATTGGCCCACTCCTAAGGATTTGTCAGTTGTCTGATCCTTTATGGGAATTAAAGGGTATTTCTTAAGTTTCATAGAAGGTTTCTCTAAACTAGCCTACCCTGTCAGCTCCTTATAAAACAAAGGAACAAGGTTTAAGAGGACAACCAAGTGTGAGGAAAGTTTTTATAAACTAAAACATTTACTTATAGTAGCCCCTATTTTGAAAATTGCAAATCCTAAAAAGGAATTTGTGGTATGCAAAGATGCTTGTTTGGAAGGTTTAGAAGGGGTCTTGATGCAGGAAAATTCAATATTAGCCTATGAGTTTAGAGAAGTAAAACGTCAAGAAAAGAATTATGCAGTATATGATTTAGAACTAGATGTTGTAATACACGCCTTAAATATGTTGAGGGACTACCTATTGGGAAAAAAATTCACCTTGGTAACATATCATAGTAGATTGAAATAATTTTTCAATCAACTAGATCTTAATGTGAGACAAGCTAGATGGATGGATTTTCTCAATGAATTTGTGTTGAGAATGCAACAAGATGATGGAGCTTAGTGGAAAGGAGTCACCTTCACTAAGTGGGCCCGCAGGCAAATTATGGCGCAAAGTCTATTTTTTAGACTATGTCTATTTTTAGACATATGGATCATGGTCTATGAGTTGCAGGATGCTGTTTATGGATGATTGGTCATGTTGGGAAAAATAGATGGACTTCTATTTCTGGTTCACAGCGGTGTGATCAAAGTCTATTTTTAGACTACCAGGCTAAAAATAGAAAAGTCAAATATTATTGTCTCATAATAATATTTAGACTATAAACATTATCTTATCCTCTTGGAGCACTTCAGTTTTAGCTACAGATGTGGCACATGCAGCTGTCAGAAGGAAATACGCTTTTCTTGTGAGTCAGTTGAGCTATTGCATGCAATACTTCAGTTAGAACTCAAGCAGTTGAGTTTGGTGGAGTTGGATGTGGAGTTGATGGAGTTGTGTTCAGTTTGACTTGGTTAAACTAGTTGTAATTAGTCTAACTGCAAATAGACTAATGATGAGTTGTTTCACTAATTATTAACTCATAAAGCAACTAAAGAATACATCAGTTAACTTAGTTGCATGTCAGTGCATGTACAGTTCAGTGGAGACAGGTGTTAGAGGTTGAGATTGCTATCAGTTGTGACTATAGTTGTGCATGAGATCTTGCACAATCAAAGGGATTGAGTTATGCCAATGAAGACTACGCAATGTGGGCCAATACCAAGTATTATAGCCTGTGCTCACGTGATTTCCAGAGTGAGTGATTCTCAAGCATTGTGCAGTGGAGGCAGGCAAAGCAGCGGAGGAGATTTGAACCTGTGACTTGTTCGGATCTGAGCTAGTTTTGTGTGTAACAGGTGGAGATAGTGCTAGATACTTGTGAGGAGTATTGTACTATGTAATGTTACATGTTCTCAATCATTAATATACAGATAGTGTGGGGTTTTCAGCTGTAAGCTTTCCCCGGGTTACATACTGTGTTAATGTGTGCATGCGATTGATGTTTCAGTGTTTTTGATGCTGCTAAATTGTTGACCAACGTAGAGGAGGTTATGTATTGTGCATGTATTCCACAATAGTGTATAATCAGGATAATCTCTGTGAATAAGTGTAATATTATTCAAAATTTCTACATGGTATCAGAGCTGTTGATCATCAGATCTACTATTCAGGAAGTGTTTACATTCTATTTCTTCAGGCAGAGTCTGTAATCGGGTCGGGTAGCCTCTAGATTCATCCTTCCTTTGGAAGGTGAGATATTCGGTAAAAGCCCATACAGTAAATCTCTGTACAAGAAATGCTTTGTTCTCATGAATCTTAGATCAGAGGCGGTTGAGTTTGGAGCTGGTTGAATTCGAATTTGCAGCAGTGTTTTCTTAGTATCAACGTGGCAATGTCTTTCAATGGATTGCGATTGGAGTATGCTCTTGAGGGCAGCTCGAACTATATTGCATGGTAGGACAGGATGGAGGGAGTGTTGGATGATATTGGGCTGAAGGATTTCATAGAGGCTGATGTCCCAAAGCCTACTGATGCTGTGCAAGTTGATGCTTGGCGAAAGAAGACAGCAAAGTGTCGAAGGATTCTGTTGGAGGGCGTGAAGGATCACATTGTGTCCAACTTGCATGGTAAGGCTTCTCCATACTTGATGTGGAAAGTGTTGACAGATCTATTCCAAAGCAAGAGCGATCAAAGGAAGCTGGTGCTCAAAGATAAACTCAAAAACATCAAATGTGAGAAGGGAGACAGTATGCCCAAGTATCTCACGAAGTTCACTCAGTGCAGAGATGAGCTGGGAAGTGTGGGGGTGACTGTCGATGATGAGGACTTGGTGAGCTTGGCTCTCCTTGGTCTTCGGAAGAGTTGGCATTCCTATCAGGACTTTGTCAATCGTCGGGAGAAACTACTAGGATGGGACAGACTTTGGTCAGATCTTGTGCAGGAGGAGATCAGGCGGAATACCAGGGATGGATCTTCATCAAAGGGACCTGATGAAGAAAATTGCGCTTTGGCTACCAAAGCAAAGAAGGGGAAGAGAAAGAAAGCTTCTCAGTCTGGTGCGAAAGGCAAGAAGCAGGACATGTCCAAGGTGAAGTGCTTTCACTGTCACCACCACAGACACTATGCCACTAATTGTCCACAGAAGAAGAAGAATAAGCAAGCTGCTGGATCTGCAGCAGGAGAGGCTCTAGCCTCGCAGTTTGAGCTTGATTTTTCATTGATCGCATGCTTGGTTTCAAGTGTGATGGGATCGGTGTGGTTCTTGGACAGTGGTGCGTCTTTTCAGATGACAAGAGATCGAGATTTGTTCTCTAATTTGGAGGACAAAGATCTTGGAGTGCACATCGATATGGGCGATGATGGTAGATACAGTGCGACCATTATCGGTACCATTTCCTTTGAGAGGGAGTCTGGTAAACCCTTCGTATTGAAGGAAGTGATGCATGTTCCAAGATTGAAGAAGAATCTTATCTCTGTGGCGATGTTAGAAGACAAGGGATATGATGTTGTTTTCAGTGAGGGAAAGGTTTTCTTGCGTAGTAAGACAACTGGAGAAACCCGGAAGATAGGGGTTCGAGTGAGGAACCTTTATCAGTTGCATGTAGATGGATGCGCAGCAATGGCATGCAAGGCAGAAGGATTGGTGAGCCGGGATGATGGCGAGCTGTGGCATAGGAGATTGGGTCACCTTCACCATGGAGCCTTGAAGATACTGCAACAGATCACTACAGGGCTTCCTAAAGGCACTCTTGCGCAGTCAGATCAGTGCAAGGGGTGTACTTTGGGAAATTTTGTGAAAGCCACCTTTCACGAGAAGGATAGTCGCGCCATGATGATCCTTGAGAGAATTCACACAGATGTGTGTGGTTCTTTCTCAGTAGCTTGGACAACAAAACACAGGTATTATGTGATTTTTGTTGATGATTTCTCTAGAAAGTGCTGGATCCTCTTCATGCAAAAGAAGAGCGAGACATACTCAAAGTTCTGTGAGTTCAAAGCACTGGTCGAGAAGGAGTCGGGGAAGAAGGTGAAGGCTCTTAGGAGCGATAATGGTGGTGAATACATCTCTGGCGAGTTCAAGGATTTCTGCAAGGTAGAAGGGATTCAAAGAGAGCTCATAGCTCCCCATAACCCACAACAAAATGGGTTTGATGAGCGAAAGAACAAAATGATCGTGGGTGTTGCACGGGCGATGTTGCATGATCAGGGCCTACCCCTTCACTTGTGGGTGGAAGCATGCAATATAGCAGTTTATGTGCAGAACCGTTGTCCTCACAGGATACTTGGTATGAGTACACCCGAGGAGGCTTATTCTGGTAAGAAGCCTGATCTTTCTCATTTGAGGATTTTTGGTGCTAACGTTTACATGCATGTGACGAAGGATGCCAGGAAGAAGTTGGAGCCGACCGCAGAGGTTGGGATATTTGTGGGGTACACTGATATGCCCCAAAACTATCGTGTGTATTTGCCAGACAGTGGTAAGACTGTTGTGCGACGGGATATCAAATTTCAGGAGGAGAAATCCATGAAGTGTTCGCATGAGAGGGAGCCACACTTGAATGCAGATGAGGAGCTATTAGTTCCTAAAGATGAGCTTCAGGACGTGGATCAGCCACAGGATGAGGTTCATGGAGTGGAAGAAACCACTCATGCAACGCCAACCATCAGAGGGAGAAAGTGCTTGACAGAAGCTGAGCAACTGGCTCAAGATGCAGAGAAAGTTGTAGGACCACCTACAGCTCAATGCAGGCAGAGACAGTCACCTGATCGGTACACTGGATACATGGATCTTATGAGCAAATGTGTTGTGACTCAGCCATCCTCTTTCGAGGAAGTTGTGGAGGATCCCGCATGGGTAGACGCCATGGTGGAAGAGTATGATTCGATTGTCAAGAACAGTGCATGGGAGATTGTTCCTAGACCGGAAGGGAAATCAGTGGTGGGTTCGAGATGGATCTACAAAGTTAAGCAGGCAGCTGACGGGAGTGTGGAGAAGTACAAGGCAAGATTTGTTGCCTGAGGCTTTTCACAGATATAGGGGATCGATTATGAGGAGACCTTTGCACCTGTCGCAGATGGGGTGGCACATTCATCATATGGATGTGAAGACTGCGTTCCTCAACGGAGTCATTGAGGAGGAGGTGTACATAGAACAGCCCGAAGGTTTTGAGATCTTCAGCAGCGAGTCGCATGTGTGCAGGCTCAAGAGAGCGCTAGATGGATTGAAACAAGCACCATGTGCTTGGTACACACGGATAGATAGTTATTTCATCGGACTTGGATTCTCCAAGAGTGAGGCGGATCCTAACCTATACCAGATTGTGGTGGAGGGTAAGTTGCTTATCATTGTACTTTATGTAGATGATTTGATTCTAACAGGTGATGAGCTGTTGATACTTTCATGCAAGGATGATCTTGCTATGGAGTTTGAAGTGAAGGAATTGGGCCTCCTTCCCTTTTTCCCTGGGATTGGAAATTTGGCAGCACAGTGATGGACTATTTGTTTCTCAGGGTAAGTATGCTCGGGAGATACTGGAGAAGTTCAACATGCATGGTTGCAAGCTTGTTGATACTCCTCTTCCTGGAGGTTGGAGGAAGGAGGATGCCACTTCGGCAGAAGAAGTGGATGCCACTGTTTATCGATAGTTGGTGGGGTCGCTTATGTATCTGGTCAATACACGACCCGATATATGCTATGCTGTTAACCAGCTTTCAAAAGCTATGGTTAAGCCTACCAAGCTCTTCTGGAAGGCGGGAAAGCATGTATTGGGTTATTTGAGAGGCACATCGGGATATGGTTTGTGGTACAGACAGGAGGATGAGGTGAAGCTATGTGGCTTCACGGATGAAGATTGGGTAGGGAGCCCAATGGACAGAAAGAGCACATCAGGAAGGGTCTTCAGTATCGGGTCGACAACAGTTTCTTGGTACAGCAGGAAGCAGAGATCCGTAGCACTCAGTTCGGCAAAGGCCGAGTATATGGCAGCAAGTTTGGCTGCATGCGAGGCTATATGGATGAGGAAGATTCTGGTTGGTTTGTTCGGTCCTTACTTGGAGCCCACTGTGATTTACTGTGATAACCAGCGTTGCATTAAACTCTTGGCTAATCCTGTATTTCATGATAGATCTAAGCACATTGACATCAGGTACCATCATATCAGAGATTGTCTGCAGCGGAGAATCATGTTACTTTCATACATTCCAATGGAGGATCAGGATGTTGATATCTTGACGAAGGCGCTCACCAAGAGCAAATTCGAATACCACCGAGGCACGA
Organism: Pinus tabuliformis; assembly: GCA_031772625.1. NCBI lineage: Eukaryota > Viridiplantae > Streptophyta > Pinopsida > Pinales > Pinaceae > Pinus > Pinus tabuliformis. The sequence continues at coordinate 992,153,315 of CM062806.1, read as the reverse complement.
TAGGGGTTGCTGATAATCCATATCTTGTTGAGAGGGAGTGTTGAGAATGCAACAAGATGATGGAGCTTAGTGGAAAGGAGTCGCCTTCACTAAGTGGGCCCGTAGGCAAATTATGGCGCAAAGTCTATTTTTTAGACTATGGCTATTTTTAGACATATGGATCATGGTCTATGAGTTGCAGGATGCTGTTTATGGATGATTGGTCATGTTGGGAAAAATAGATGGACTTCTATTTCTGGTTCACAGCGGTGTGATCAAAGTCTATTTTTAGACTGCCGGGCTAAAAATAGAAAAGTCAAATATTATTGTCTCATAATAATATTTAGACTATAAACATTATCTTATCCTCTTGGAGCACTTCAGTTTGAGCTACAAATGTGGCACATGCAGCTGTCAGAAGGAAATACGCTTTTCTTGTGAGTCAGTTGAGCTATTGTATGCAAGACTTCAGTTAGAACTCAAGCAATTGAGTTTGGTGGAGTTGGATGTGGAGTTGATGGAGTTGTGTTTAGTTTGACTTGGTTAAACTAGTTGTAATTAGTCTAACTGCAAATAGACTAATGATGAGTTGTTTCACTAATTAATAACTCTTAAAGCAACTAAAGAATACATCAATTAACTCAGTTGCATGTCAGTGCATGTACAGTTCAGTGGAGACAGGTGTTAGAGGTTGAGATTGCTATCAGTTGTGACTATAGTTGTGCATGAGATCTTGCACAATCAAAGGGATTGAGTTATGCCAATGAAGACTACGCAATGTGGGCCAATACCAAGTATTATAGCCTGTGCTCATGTGATTTCCAGAGTGAGTGATTCTCAAGCATTGTGCAGTGGAGGAAGGCAAAGCAGCGGAGGAGATTTGAACTTGTGACTTGTTCGGATCTGAGCTAGTTTTGTGTGTAACGGGTGGAGATGGTGCTGGATACTTGTGAGGAGTATTGTACTATGTAATGTTACATGTTCTCAATCATTAATATACAGATAGTGTGGGGTTTTCAACTGTAAGCTTTCCCCGGGTTACATATTGTGTTAGTGTGTGCATGCGATTGATGTTTCATTGTTTTTGATGCGGCTAAATTGTTGATCAATGTAGAGGAGGTTATGTATTGTGCATGTATTCCGCAATAGTGTATCATCGGGATAATCTCTGTGAATAAGTGTCATATTATTCAAAATTTCTACAATTTGAATACAATGTCAACCATATTAAAGGAAAATAAAATAAAGTAGCAGATGCGTTAAGTAGACATGCAAATGCCGTAATGGAAATATTTGTTAGTAGCATCAATATAGAGTTTATGTAGCAGATCAGAAAATCAGTATTATAAATATCTGGAAATTCATCAAGATTTGCAACAGATAGCAATTCACGATTATGATGAAAACTTAGAAAAGTTGTTAACCTACAAAAATAGATTGTATGTTCCAAATGTAATTATTCTAAAACTGATAATATTAGATGAATATCATAAGAAACTGTATGTTGGAAATCCAGGATATCAAAAGATGACAACTCCATTAAGGAAGGAATTTGATTAGCCTAACATGAAAAAGGAAGTAATAGAATACTTTTCTAAATGCGTATAATACCAATAGGTGAATGTAGAACACCAACACCTAGCAGGGTTATTAATACCACAACCCATTCCTAAATGGAAATGGGAAGTGATATCATTGGACTTTATTACAAGATTGCTGAAAATAGGACTAAAACATGACTCCATCATGGTGGATTTGGACACCATAAGTAAAGAAAAACACTTTATACATGTACGTTCCACCTATGGAACAATTGAGATTGCAAGCATATTTATGAAGGAGATCTTTCGATTGCATGGGAGACCAAAAATGGTAGTGTGTGACAGGGATGCTAAATTCACTTTCGAATTTTGGAATGATTTGTTTGGGGGCATCAGAACAAAGTTAAAATTTAGCACTACATATCACCCCCAAACTAATGGGCAGACATAGAGGACAAATTAGATTTTGGAGGACATGCTAAGAATGTATGTCATGGACAGACCTGGTAAATGGGAAAATTTTTACATTTATCATAATTTTCCTACAATAACAGTTATCAAGCTTTAATTAAAATGATTCCCTTCAAAGCCTTATATGGTAGAAAATACCACACACTTCTCAGCTCAAATCAGTGGAAAGACAGGCTAATATTGGGACCATATGTCCTACAAGAAATTGAATAGGTGGTGGGGAAAATTAGACAGAACATAAAAATGTACACGCTAAACAAAACAATTATGCTGATAAAAAAATAACTCACAAGAAATTTAAGGTTTGATATCATGTATACTTGAGAGTTAAACCGAGGAAAAGAACCTTAAAGATAAGAACTTGTACCAAAATTGGCACGAAAGTTATGTGAACCTTTTGAGATTTTAGATAAATTTGGGAGAGTAGCGTATGAGTAGGAATTGTCCAGCCACATAATAGTACACTTTTTTTCATGTATCTTTGTTAAAAAAATATGTCCATGATAATTATCATATTAGTGATTAGAATTTGGTATAGGTGGAACCAAAAGGAGACTTCCATCCATAGCCACTTCACATATTAGATCAGATAGATATCTTGGTCCAGAATCGAGTTTTCGCTCAAGTTAAAGTGTAATGGAAGCACTATACACCTGAGGAGGTTACTGAGGATACAGAGAAAAACATGTTAGAGGTCGTTCCATCACTATTCCAAAAGCGAAGTAATTGGACATTGAACACCAAGGAAAGTGTTGAATAAAAATGGGGGGTTTCTAGATGTAATACCTCTATTATTTATGTTAATGAATTATAATTTTTAAACTTGGACTATTTTTGGGTTTGATGGCTAAGGAAGCAATGTTCGATTTGTTAATTGATGTGAACAATAAAATTATTGTGATGTAATTATAGATTTTCATTAATAAATAAGATGTGGGAAATTACGTTTGGAAATAAGAACTAGAGTTAGAAGATTCTTACCAGGACCAGAGACCATTATTGGTGGGTGAAATTAAGATAAATATTCTCTTAAATATTTCCTAAAAAAAATGCGTAGGAGGAGGTAGATAGGATTTAATACGGTGGGAGAAAAAAATCTATTAAATCACCTAGTTGGAGACATCAACTAAGTATGGTTGGAATAGAGCATTGAGGGAGAGAAAGTCAAGCTTTAAAGAAAAAGGAAAATCATCTTTAAAAAGAAAAGGAAAAGAAAAGCCTAGACAAGTTGGTTGATAGACCCAAAAAGTGGGATGCTACTAAAATCTACTAGGGAAGAAGACTTGTTGATTTACTTGGCAACCATATCTTGGCTTGGTGGGGAACTAGTGGATTTAGTTCGTGGCTGAGAGGAACATGCTCCATCCCTATGTAATTTTCCAAATGGAATTTTGGTTAGAATTATGATTTCCCGTGTCAAACTGTAATTTTTATTTTTCAAAGTTTTGTTGTACAAGTAGAGAGACATGTTGTATATTCTTTTATACATAATTTATTTTATTATGTATAAGTTGTGTATTAGAATGTAGTGATGAAGTATGTTTGTGTAGAGATATAGTGATGACTAAACAAGTATGATGAATTAGCGAGAATTTCTGAGTAAAGTATGTGCATGAACCGGAGAAATAAATTAGATGTAGTTATGCATAATTCACAACCATTTTAAGAAAATTAGATGGTTCATTTAATGTAATGAAAATGAAATTACAGTAAGTTGGAATTCTCTCCTTATCATTAAAATATTTGTGCAAGTGGTAATGTTGTTATATTTAAAAAGGTAAAAAATGAACAAATAAAAAATATGATGAGTGCTAAGGTGCTGCATGAACTAACAGAGCTACATGATTCATATCGATACTTAATCCAAACCCAACCACCAGTTTATCTTTTATAGTAGCAATAAGAACAAATTAGAATTTAGGTGGTGGACACACTACATGCAAGAAGTTATGTCTATGTACAATTAGCATTCACAGATAATAAGGTCGCATAGAACATGGTAGAATATGGTGCTTAGGAGAGAAGATATTTATAAGGGTAAAGGAGTAGTGAGTGTTTACTAGGATCCGAAACTTTCATATTATGAAGTCTCTGCAGATCACACCTATTTACCATACCTATCAATGACAATGGGACAGAGACGAGATCTTCCACAATAAATACACTAGAGGAATAAAAAGGGGAAATCGTAGAATGAAAATGATCTTAGGACTAGAACCAAAAAGTGATTAGCGTAGAAGTTGCTTTACTACGTTGAAACAAATAACAATATATGGCGATGGATTACTACATTGAAACCAATTATTTGTCACCATTATAAATGACTGGGTATAAACCAAAATAATCACATATATAGTTAGTAACATTTTTCCATAATGAAACTATAATTCCAGTGAGTGTCCAAGGAAAAACCATTGTCTCCAATTCTAGATAAGTAAAAATAAAATTAATAATAACTAGTTGTTTAGAATTACGCGGGCCATAGTGTATGAGCACATTCAACGCATAGTACAAAAAAAATTACACTTAAATTTATTCCATAAGTATAACATATTAAACTAAGACAAGAATCTCTCCTCGTAAAAAAGTCCCACACAAGCTTCACAACAGGGACAACTTAATATATAATACTAAAATATTTATATTCTTTATATTACAAACTATATATCCATAACCCTCAATAATTTTTTAGAGTTAAATACAAATTAAATGATTACATTTTGCAATCATACCCTCATACCACCAACATGGGAAAGTTCCTAAACTCATTTTCCTAATATAAAAGGGCCAACAACAACCATCAAGGTAAGTAAAGTGGAAAATATAGTTACAGAGCCTTGAGGACACTAGCAAGTGGTAGGAAGACATGTAAGGGAACAACCAATCTGTGTGAAGGCAGGAAGAAATTAGTACTGGAACATCATGTTCTATTTTAGAAACCGTGAGTTAAACTAGCATTCAAGCACACCTATAACCATAATTGGAAGCATAAAATGAGTGGTAGGGCACTAAGGAGAACGCGTCAAGGATAACATGAAAAAATAATAAACATCAATAAAAAGTAACCAATATACCTAGAGATAGAGTTGATACTTGACAATTATTTCCCTGCACATCATACACAAATTTCATTAGCACTGTGCGGATAGAAAAATGTTGTTAGTCCTGATCAGGGATATGGCCATAAACTATACGCAAAAGAAGGATATAGAAAACACATAATAAGATAATGTGTTGCAAGAAAATTCATAATAAGATAATGGGTGTCAATCTATTGTAGATGTTCCTCTTTGTAGCAAAAGAAAAAGAAAACCTTCACCATATGACAACATGTGCCAAAGTCTCAATAGTTATACTTTAACATCAAACTAGAAGGCATGGGTGAACCTACCCAACCCTCCCCTCGATTGGGAATGGAAGAAAACCAAAATTCGATCTCGTTTAGAAAAAAAAAATTCCTTTGACAACCCTTTTGGAAGCATGAAAGAAATATTTAGAGAAATAGATGGATCGATTCTTGGTCAAGCACTCTCTAGAGAAAAAAAAAAACATTCAAACACTGCATAGCAAAACACAAGTCACTGAGAACTCATGGGGAAAATGAAGAATACTGGCAATCAAAATCCACAATATTGAAATTAAGGCAAAGAAATATATATATATATATATAGACACACACACACACACACACACATTAAAGAAAAATAGAGAGATAACTTACCATAAGGGAAAGCGTGGAAGTCATCCTGATAAGTTGAGGTATTCCACAGGGAGAAGAGCGAATTGGTGATATCACTATGGTAATAATATTTCCCTAGTTGCGACCTAGGGAAGAAATCAAGCTATTACAAACCAATATACATGAGAATTGTAGAGATATAACTTGCCATAAGGGAAAGCGTAGAAGTCATCTGGATAAGTTTAGGTATTCCACAGGAAGAAGAGAAAATTAATGATATCACTATGGTAATAATATTTCCCTGGTTGCGACCTGGGGAAGAAATCGAGCTATTACAAATCAATATACAATAAAATTACATTATAAAATAAATGGAAAATATGAATAACTTAAATATGAGTATCATTCAAAATTTAAAGGTGGCTCTGGAAGGGCCGTGAAATTTGGAAGAACCTGCAGCTATTGGGGTGCCAACACCCCTCATGGTGGCACTATGCGAGCTTGACACCACCTAATAGACGAAGCCAAAGGAAAAACAAAAAACCAAACAAACAGTAAACACAATGTAATGAAATTATGGTGTTGGATTCAAGTTTAGCAAAATGATGGCTATTATTTTATAGGTACAAAGGAATCCAAATCGTTGGTATATTTCAAAGGACTAACAACGAGGTGATGATCACATGGGCCTGAAATAGGTGGTCTAATTCTATTCACACCCAAAACACCATGACTACTTCCTCCTAACCCTTAGTATCATTTGAATTCAATCATGAGGGCTTCACAAGGAGAGAAATACCATAACAGGCAGGCTCATATTGGGGGATATATGTTGAGGAAAAAATGACATAATATTTTGGGGGGTAAAGGGCTTTTATATCGACAGGTATAAAAAAATTTAATAAAAAAATGGATACCAATAATATCTAGTGAAATTAAGGTTTTTTAAATTAGGAAGGTGTAACGGGTTCATATTGGTAGGCGGTTGTGGGTTCATATTGGTAGGGGATTAAAAATGCGATTTTTAGAGGTATTTTCCAATATGTAGTCAAATTTATGGTATTGTTTAATATTTCATAAACGCATGTGATATGTCGAGGGTTCATTGAGTGAAACCCCTGTGAATTCAACAAGGGGGGGCGGTGAATAAATTGAATAATGACCAAGGTATATATGTACAAAGAGGGGATAGAGTAAGTTGAAGTCATGACTAATATTTCTATGTATACATAGAGATACATTGGCTGAGGTCAAATAAAACATCATACAATACATCTTCAATAGTAGGTACGAGAGAAAAGAACGTTAGGGTAGTTCATTATTGATACAAAGACTTTAGAAAAAGATATTAGTGAAATGTGAAAGAAAACTACTTCACTAGTCTATTGAATTAAGATGTTAAAAAAAAATTATTGACAACCTAGGTATGTGACATAGGACTGCCAATCCTTGGAACGATAACCATTGAAAAATTGTTAGAAAAGTAATTACGGATGTTCCTAATGAATATTTAAATCTTTATGAGACAAATATGTATGAATATCTTATCAAAAGGAAGAGAAGATACTATATAGATAAAAATTAGAGTGGTTATTGTTGAGTACTGGAGAAGGTATGTTATTATCGTTTATTTTGCCATCTTTTCTTTAAAACTCATAAACTCTTTGCATCATGAACTAGGTAGATAATAAGAAATTATGACAAAATCTATGGGATTTGTATGCGATGCAAAATAACTAATAATTTCCCTTTTCTTATGCAGGAAAAGGAGAAAACGGAAGATTGTCGTCCCAAAGGAAAAGATAGGACGAAGTTAACTGCTGTCCCTTTGGTCGAGAACCACATGCAAACAAGGCGATCCAAACTAGAGTGTATCAGCTAGGAAAGGGAAAAGGAGATATCAAATTGGTGCAAGAGAACAAGAGGGTAACTGAGAATTGACAGTCTGGCGAATCCCTTAGGATCCTTTGATCCTGAGGGATCGCTATCTTAACGATTTTTGTATCGTTGATATCTCCACTCGGCTGTTATAAGAAGGGCCAGCACTGCTAGCCCTGGGGGATGAACTGTTGTTATTTTTTATGAAATTCTACTTTGTATTTGAAACTTTTATCATCGACTCTCGTTGAAGAGCGATCCACTGTGACTCTGTTTTAATGTCTTAATATAAATCTGGTTGCCATTCCATCTTTGATTCTGGAGTAATCTCAAGCAGTGTGTCCCTGGAGGCTAAGAGCCCTGCCCTGGTGGAACACTTGCTCCTGTACCATTATTTCCAATTCGTGTGTGGTTTTCGTTATTAGCTCTGTTCGGTAATCTGATGTGTTTTGTTATTTTACATAATGGTTCTACTATATTTTGTTTACGCTCAACTGAGTAATGTCGTTCTCTGTAATAGGAATGCTGTATTGTTCATTCTGACTTTGTAACACATTGATGTTCCTTAAACCATTGATATAACATTGCTGTTCAATTACAGAGTAACCATGTTGTACATTCATAAGTCGGTATTACTGTATTTATCTATGATTTACACTTAACCGTGATTGTTGTTCAACTAGCGTTGTTGTTCCATTACGAATCACAATCGTTCTTTATAACTATGATTTATACTTGTTGTATGGAAGTCAGATCACTATTCCTTCTATTATTAAGAGTGCCGTGTGTGATATTCATTTTGGTTCATTGTACATTTATATTTGACTCTAGTTGCTGTTCTATATTTCATCTCTGTTAGTTGCTGTTCTATTTCCATTTGCTATCCGATTTATCTTTAGAGTAAAGATTGTTACCTAATTCCTATAGGATACAATTGCTGCATTCATTTTCGTAGACTAAGGTTTTGCTATTCAATCTTGTTCATAGGAATAGTTGCTATTCCATTTCCTGTCATTTGTATTATCATTGCTTTGGTGTGCGGAACGATCTGACACTGTAGTGAGCATTGACATATGTTGTCTAGTTCCCAGATTGATGATCTTTTCCTTGATTGTCTTTAATTACATCAGTTTATAGAGGGATGAGTTGCCATTACTGTACCATTGACTGATAAATTGCTCTAGTTTTCTGAGCGCATGATTTGAGTTTTAAGGTTCTTTTCTGTAAGTAGATCTTATTTCAAGCATCCGTTTACTCTTGTATTTAGAGCACTGTACTACTAGCATTACTCTGACAAATGACCACCTCAAACTGAGTACACTCTTTGAGATAAAAAATCGTTCCTGGATTGATAAGTTAATGTAAGGTAAAGAGAGGTTAAAAAGACCCTTTTTACTGCTCGACATTTTGGCGCCATTGCCAGGGAAGAGTGTAGCCATTTGTTTATTTTCCAGAGTGATGTACGAACCTGCTAGGAGAGAACTGGGTTTTAAAAATGGAAGGTAAGAACCTACGTACAGAGCATGTAATAGCCCTGCTCCCCTACCCACTTTCCTGCAGATTTGTTGCTGTTTTTTGGGTAGAAATTAGCATTTGATTTGTGTGCATGACTAAGCAGAAAAAGCCTGAAAAGAATCTTAAACCCCTACCCAAGTCTGACAAAGCTAAGGGGCCGGTGACCCTTGGCCGATCGACCTTTATAAATGAAATCATTAAGAAAGCATAATCTCAGCCTTCAATAGGACCTAGAAAAGTTGCTTCTAGACAACCTACTAGTTCCCTTCAGGCCACAGGATCACCATCTGTAGCCTTTGCTGAGGTGCATAGTCAAATCGAAGAGCAAGATTTTCAAGAAATTGAGAATTCTAGCCCAAAATCACTGCAAGAAGGGAACCTTAGCAACCTCTGTGAAGGGAGAGGATAAACAGGAGAAATTGATTAACCAAGATCTCCTCTTGGGATAATTCAGCCATTAAGTAGCCCAGATAAGGGAAGTGCTGCAAAAATAATTTATAACGAAGTTGAAGAACCTCGAGAACCAGAATCCCCCTAAACATTAGGCACTCTCATCATCCCAGATAAAGGAATTGCTGTTAAGGCCATTCTTGTTAAAGCCATTCCCCCTCGACAGCCTAAGAATACCCTCCTAGATATCTCAGAAGGTTATTGGCATATATTTGACCAAATGGCCCAGAACCAGCCAAACACCTAAACCTCTACACAGCAATACCCCATTGTGGATACTGCAACTAATGCACCTATGAAAGCAATTCCTCTCCAGCATATCCCTACATTCCATGGCCTTACATCAGAAGATTTGGATGCATTCTTATTTGAATTTGATGTGCTGTGTAGAGGATATGACTATACCACCGATCCCCAGAAACTGAAATTGTTTCCCTCTACATTAAAAGGGGCTGCTTTAAGATGGTTTATGGGATTGGCAGGTGGTGTTATAAACAATTGGGATCAAATGAAAGATGATTTTCTAAAGAAATATCAGGACTATTGCAGGTCTAGAGAATTAAAAGATGAAATATTTCAGATGGTAGCTAGATCGAATGAAACATTAGAAGAGTATGTTGAATGTTTCCAGTATAATCTTCAAAGATCTCCTTATGCATCATTACCCTTACTTGATAATGTATTAAAAACAACATTAATTAGGGGAATGAAGGAACAATGGATTGAAACACTAAATATTATGGGAAAAGGAGATATTTATCAGGAAAATTTTGCTGACATTATTGATTTATGTATCAGGAGCTCGAGAGGCAGCACAAGACTAAAACCAGCGGAACATGACAGGTTTACAAGAGACAACAAGATCTCTGTAGAGGGAGTAACTCGCGCAGAAATTGGAAATTTATTAGAAAATTTTAAAACTGACATATTGGGGACACTGACAACACAACTTGATATTATGCAGGCCAAACAAAAGCAAGCAGAGGTAGAACAAAATTTGGCAATCTTCTGTCCTAGATGCAGAAAGAAACACAACCACAAGGAGTGTCCATTAGATGCAGTCCAAGTTTGTGCCATTTGTACAAAAGACCACTCTACAGAGAGCTGTCCCTCACTTCCTAGATTGAAAGCAGTATACAAGGAAGCAGAAGAAGAGCCAGAACCGGTGTACCTACTCAATCAGCGCCGTTAATGGCAACCGCAACAATCAGGTATGTTCCCAGATCCAGCTTCTTCTTTTCAGCCTCCACAATATCATGCTCAACAATATAATACAATGTGGAAAAATCAACCTCCCTTCTCAAATTGGTCACAACAACCATTTCCTTCATCATCACCATGGCCAAACCAAACAAGTCAACCCAGTTGGCCAAATTTTCCCTATACTCCACCATATTGGCAAAACAATGTATATCCAGCACAATGGTCCCCTCCTACTTCACAGAGTCAAGCCTGGCAGACAAACTGGCAAAGACCAATGAATCAACCAGTAGGAACCATTCCGCTCCCTCAACCTACACTGCCAGCATTACAACAGAACCCTCAGTCTAATTTAAGATCGAAACTCCCGGCCCATCCCAACCCTAATCCAAATAATAGATTGGTCCAATCTATCTAAATAATTGAAACACCAGAACCAAAAACTGATCTAAAGGAGTGTAATGATCTTCAATTAAGATCTGGGTGCATTATAGAAATAGAGGGAAATAAAACCGCTCAAGTTGAAAATCAGTTACCTATAGAACAACCACCACAAGAAGAGGATGTGACCAGACAACAAATTCATGATCAAGCAACCACATCTTCTCCCCCATTCCCAAAACGATTAATTATACCTCGACCTATACAACATCCTGATTTTGACATTCTGGGAGAAGTGAAAAATTTGTACATAAAAATCCCACTCCTCCAACCCATCCAAGACATCCCAATATATGCAAAGACCATCAAAGAGTTATGTATAAAAAAACCAAGGAGGAGAATAACAAATAACCCAAAAGTCCAAGTAGTTGGTACCTTATCTGATCTATTATTAGGAAAAGAAACACCTGTTAAATATGAAGACCCAGGAAATCCAATAGTAACAGTAAAAATCAATGGACAAACCTTCTCGAATGCCTTAGTTGATCTAGGAGCTGCAATCAATATCTTAACAACCAACACTTGTCAAAAACTGGGCATTACATCAATACAACTGACTTCCACTTTATTAGAACTGGTTGACTGATCCGTGGTTAGGCCAGAGGGTACACTGCATGATGTCATGATATCCGTTGATTCCTGGGAGTATCCTGCCAATTTTCTGATAATAAACCCCAAAAACGGACTTGATGGACATCAGTTGATTTTAGGCAGACCTTGGCTTGCAATCGCTGACGCTTATATTGGTTGCCGACAAGGCACTATGACCATAACTAGGGGCTAATATCAAGAATCTAACTTTATATCCTCCAGCACATCCAAGTGTCACAATAATAAGAACTAACAAACATCCTGTATCATACCTCACCAAAAATATTAGATCTCCATTAACCATAGAAGATGCCCTCGATTTCAAAGATCAAACGGAAGATGATGCCATTAACAATTTTATTAGCCAAGCTGAATCCAGATCCAAAATACAATGTCACATGATAGAAGAAGCATTTTATAATGAATTAGAAGAAGATCCTCTTAAAGATACTCACGATCAAACAATACCTACTATCTCTGTCTCAAATAGCAAAATTGTAGAAATTGAGCCAGGAAAGACTTTAAACATTAATGCCAAACTGACTTTCGAAAAAGAAGAGAAGCTCATCCAACTACTGAGGAAATACAACGAAGCATTTGCATGGGATTACCCTGACAAGGAAGGAATTGATCCCCAGTTATGTACACACCACATTTACATAGAGAAGGATGCAAGACCCATTCGCTAACCACAAAGGAGACTTAACCCTCATCTAAAAGACATTGTAAAAGCTGAACTTCAAAAACTTTTAGATGTGAACTTCATCTACCCTATCTTCGATAGTAAATGGGTCTCTCCACTTGTTGTGGTGCCAAAGAAGAATGGAAAATGGAGGATTTGTGTAGATTATAGAGAACTAAATAAAGCAACACAAAAAGACCACTTTCCCCTTCCATTCATTGATCAAGTATTAAACACTTTGGTAGGAAAGAAATTCTTTTCTTTCTTAGATGGCTTCAGTGGATACAATCAGATTCAGATCGCCCCTAAAGACCAAGACAAAACTACTTTTACTTGTCCTTGGGGAACATTTTCCTACAGAGTTCTACCTTTTGGCCTATGCAATGCCCCTGCCACATTTCAAAGGGCTATCCTCAGCATCTTTTCAAACTTAATAAATGAAGAGCTCGAAGTATACATGGATGATTTTACACCATACGGAGATGATTTCGACCCTACATTGGACACACTGGAAAAAGTGCTATAGCGGTGCATTGTCACCAGGCTCTATTTGAGCCATGAAAAATGCTATATGATGATGACTGAAGGACTTATTTTAGGCCATTATATCTCAGTGGCTGGAATACAGGTAGACCCGGCCAAAATTCAAATAATTTTTCTAATTCCCACTCCTATCACTCAGACAGAGGTATGCGGTTTTCTTGGATTTTCTGGTTATTATAGAATATTTATAGAACATTTTTCTCATATTGCTGCACCTCTATATGCACTAACAGGTAATGTTGATTTTGTTTGGACAGAAAAATGCGACAGTGCTTTTCAGGATCTGAAACATCTTGTGTCAACAGCCCCAGTCCTTAGAGGCCCAAATTGGGACCTACCATTTCAAATTTTATCAAATGCTTCAGATACAGCTATTGGAGCAGTCCTTGGGCAGGAAGAAGATAAAAAACCATATGCAATTTATTATATTAGCAAGAATTTATCTCCTGCTGAATTGAACTATACTATTACTGAAAAGGAATTTTTAGCTGTAATACATGTTGTCAATAAATTTAGGCATTATATTACTGGATATCCTGTTATCTTGTATACAGATCACTCTGCCATAAAATACTTAGCAAATAAACCAATCACAAATGGTAGAGTAACTAGATGGCTGATTTTATTGCAGGAATTCGATATCACAATAAAGGATCGACCTCGAAAAGAAAATACTGTAGCTAACTTTCTCTCACGAATGCCAAAACCAGTGGACGAAACAACAATTGAAGATCAATTTCCAGATGAACATTTGTTTGTTGTCACTATTAAAACACCCTAGTATGCTGATGTTGCAAATTATTTAGCAGTAGGCAAATTACCGAAACATCTGACCCCCAATGAACGAAAACAGATTGTCCAGCGAAGTACTCGATTTTCTTGGATTGGAGGCTACTTGTTCCATACAGGGGCAGATATGCACATCAGGAGATGCGTCCGTGAAGATGAAATTTTTGACATTTTGAAAGCTTGTCACGACGGACCGTGTGGCGGACATTTCACCGATTGAAGAATTAGTCACAAGGTGCTGCAAACAGGGTATTATTGGCCCACAATCTTCAAAGATGCAAAGAAGTTCGTTCAAGCTTGTGACAGCTTCCAAAGAGCAGGACACCCTGGACAGTCCGAAGAAATGCCCCTGAACCCACGAATGGTTATTGAACCATTCAAGCAATGGGCCCTCGATTTTGTTGGTCCAATTAACCCATCATCGAACCAGAAAACATATATTTTGGTAGCAACAGAATATGTCACAAAATGGGTTTAAGCAGAGGCATTACTGAGAGCTACAGAGGATTCCATCATACAGTTCCTGTTACATATATTTGTGCGATATGGCCTCCCAAGAGATATAATTACAAATGGTGGACCACAGTTTGTTGGTAGCAAGATTGCTGCAACACTAAAAAACTATCATATCCAACATAAAATTACTGCTCCATACCACCCCCAGGCAAATGGTCAAGTAGAAAGCGGCAATAAAATAATAGAAGCAATCCTAACAAAAACCATTGCGTCACATAGACGCGATTGGGCTACAAGACTGCCGGAAGCCTTGTGGGCCTACAGAACAACATGGAGAAGCACTAACGATTATTCACCATACCAACTAGTATTTGGAAAGGAAGCCATCTTTCTGATAGAATTCAAGATACAAACACTACGAACAGCACAAGAAGTCGGTCTAGATCTAAACGAGGCACAAATTAATAGATTATAGCAGATCAATGAGCTAGATGAAATCAGGCTCTCTACCCTTCAACACACTGCATTGATCCAACAACAGCGAGCTAAATGGCATGACGCCCTCATTAAAAAGAAAGTCTTCCGTGAAGGAGATTGGGCGCTCCTATACGATTCCAGGTTTCAGGATTTTCCCGGGAAACTTCAAACTCGTTGGCTGGGGCCATATGAAATCCAGAAGGTACATGATAATGGCACCCTTACTCTAACCACCATTGACGGATCTGGACATACCTTCAAGGCAAACGGCCACCGAGTTTGACTATACCGCAAACCACTTACTCAGGAATCCTTCTACCAGCAACTCCGTGAAGACTCCGACATGCAGATTTTGGTGGAGGAAGAGAAATCTTCCTCACCTCTGGTTCATTAAGTGATTCAACTATTCTTACATTCTATAAATAATTCCTTCATTTTATTAGTGTAAATTATTCTCTGTACATATTTTTTTGTATTTGCACTTTGCTATTCCTTTTAGGAAGAAACAACATTCTCATCGACTTGTTGTTCCTTTTTCAAGGAACAACACCTCTGCATTTTGCTGTTCCTTTTCAAAGGAACTGCAGTTCCATCATTTTTGCCGTTCCTTTTCGAAGGAACAACACTATTGAATCCTGTTGTTCCTTTCAGAAGGAACAACATTTTCACTGTTTTCCTGTTCCTTTTTCCAAAGGAACAGTACTTGCATTTTTTTGCTGTTCCTTTTTCCGAAGGAACAACACTTTCGATTTTGTTGTTCCTTTTCCGAAGGAACAACACTTTTGTATTCTACTGTTCCTTTTTCCGAAGGAAAAACACTTTCGATTTTGCTGTTCCTTTTCCGAAGGAACAACACTTTTGTTTTCTGTTGTTCCTTTTCTGAAGGAACAACACTTTCGATTTTACTGTTCCTTTTCCGAAGGAACAACACTTTTGTTTTCTGCTGTTCATTTTTCCGAAGGAACAACACTATCATTTTTGTTGTTCCCTTTCCGAAAGAACAACACTTTTGTTTTCTGCTATTCCTTTTTCCGAAGGAACAACACTTGCATTTTCTACTGTTCCTTTTTGAAAGGACAACATTTTCATATTCCTTTTACTTACGCTTGTTCTCCTTGTTGTTCCAATTAAAGGACAACTGTTGTTCCTCTCAATATACAATAGTTTCGAGTCTTTTTTTTTTTGATTTGGAGCACAGCTATACACTTATGCAATGGATACAAAACTAGAGCATACTGAAATCATCAAATTACATAAAATAGCTATTTTTTACAAGAAATCGCTATCTTTATCATGGTGGTTCTTTCTAAATTCCCATAATATTCTTTGATCATTATTAAGGAATAAGAACAAAGGGTATATTTTTCTATTGAGATGTTAAGACTTCTTCCACCATTCCTACTCTTAAGGAGTGTTGAACCACCCTTTGTGTATAAATAGGAAAGTACTTTATAAAAGAGAAAAAAGAGAAAAATGTTTATATGATTTGCTAATATGGGTTGTCAAATGAAGGATAGGGGGTCTCATCAAGAGCTAGCCTACCATGATCATAAGGAAGAAAGTGAAGTGGCATTCCCACTATGGCCACCACACTAGGGATATGATCCAAGAGGCACATCAGAAAAAAATAAAGAGTCCTTGGAACAGGAGGTCTCATCATGAGCCGACCTGCCCACCTTTCACTCCTTCCTGGTGAATGGCATTATGGTTTATCTGGTTACCAAGCCAACATAATGACCTCCATTTTGACATTGCACAACACTTCCTAAGAATACAAAAAGGATCATGGTTCCATGGGTGAAAGAAACAACTCTGTCAAGGTTATGGACACCTGTGGGCAACAGAGCTCTGTTGATGGTATTGAAGTCACATTCCTTATACACCAATAGCAATTATCAAGACCATTCTTTGTCTTATACCTTTGTAATAGGTCAACTGAGATTATGTATATAACTTCCTCGAATCTTTAAACACATGAAAATCTATTACAACCAATTATGACGGAAAAAGTTGATAATGACCGCATCAGACTTTTTGTGACTGTCCGCTGTCCTATCCTCCCAGCCTCGCATCATATCATGCCATTCTCTTATTTATTAAGTGATTCTATTATACACCTTGATTTCGGCAACCTGCTCCTTTTATAAACATGGCATCTCAGTATATGCTATTCCTTTATGACTCTGTACCATGGTAGTTTGGCACGCCGTTCCCTCATTTGATGGCCGAGGACGGCCTATCACATTGCAGGGGGGAAGCAGGTGACCTCATAATTTGCTGGTATACGTGTCAGATTATTATTCAGAGAATTTTCACTTGGGAATAGTAAGGCTTAACAGTATATTATTTTCCAATTTGCATAGCTTGTTGTTCCTAAGCTATTTCCATATTAGTAAGTGACTCGGGATTTGAACAAGCTTGTTCTTTCGTTATTTTCTCTGTATTTTTTTTAACAGTTTAAACAACCTGCTGTTCCATTGCCGTCTCTGCGTTTTTACAGTGTGATAAGCATGGGAGGAAGATCAATTCGGAGAGAACCACAGGTATTGACAGTTTCTGATGCTGCACAAGAAATCCTAACAAGGGCAGGATGGATAGTTTTTCTCAATCATTTCCAAGAATCCAACGAGACTGTAGCAATAGAATTCTTGCAAAACTTGCAAGAACATCACTCCACGGTAAGAGGGAGACACATAGTAGTCACCGATGACATAATTGCAGAGGTCTCGAGACTGCCAGCCACTGGACCTGTGTGGACTCTAAAGAAGGAGAGACTGCGAAAAGTCATAAAAATCTTCCAAGATGAAGGCCAGAACCTGACTGTAAGAGGAAAGGGAGTTCTACCAGCAGCATTAGGAGAGTCGTGGGCAGAATTGGCAAGAATCATCCAGAGCTACATCACCTGTGAAGGCAGGAAAGATGTGGTAAGACCACGCCACCTTAAACTTTTAGCCATATTAAAACATAAATGCTCTGTGAATTTTCCTGCATTTTTAAATTCTTTATTACATGATGTTGCCCAAAGCATGAAAAAATCACACCATGTAGAATCGGTAGTAAGTCACCATGGGCTGATACGACTGATAGTTAGCTATAGTCTTACTCAACAATAGAGCAGTTGGGAGGAACTGATCCTCAGGATAGATGGGGGACTGGCTCTGCAAGCCCCAAAAGGAAAACATGCTACCAGTACATCAAATAGACCATTGAAACGAAGTAAATCTGTTAGATTGGCATGGATCAAAGGGAGGCTAGAAAATTCCCAAGGGAATACCAGTTAACCGGTGGAGATAGATGACTCAGGGGATAAGCAACCCCCGCAATTGGAAGGAGAGAAGAATGAGAAAGAGTTGGAGGAAAATTAAGAAGGAGAAACAGAGGAAGAGACCGAGCAGTCTGGGTAGGCGAAGGAAACAACAGAGCAACACGAAGAAAGCCCATTACAAAAGCCATTGCAAGAGGATGAATTGGCCCAATTTCTAGCCAATATGGGCGAATATGCTCAACCTCTCAGCCCGCTAAACATCCACATCGAAGAAGAACCAAAGGAGCGTTCTGCTCATGACAAAAATGCATCCAAAGAATTGTGCGACGAGGAAGAAGAAGAAGAGAATCACTCCGTTCATGATGAAAGTATATCTGGAGAGAAAAGTGATGAAGATAAAGAAGAGGAACAATCTGTTCCCAGCTAGACTACACCAGAAGAATTTCATGGAGGAGAAGGGGTGGAAGAAGAAGTCACCCAGGAAATAACAGAATAAGCTAGGGTTTTTACTCCTGAACAACCCGATCAGAACAAAGAGGAAGCACCCCAAGAAGAGAAGTAGGAAATTGGCCAAGGCGACACTCCAGGCTCGAGTAAACAGATCGTTGTTCTTTCCAAGAAAACAGAAGAAATTAAAAGATTACGAAAAGAATAGCAAAGACTGCTTAATGTGATAGCACGACTTCGACAACAAATCAAGGTTTTGAAAATGGGAAAGAGAGAAAAAAGGACCCTGAGGGTAAAACATGCAACCACTCTGGTGAAACCCCTCAAGAAAAAGATTAGGAGGACTCAAGTCCAGCCTGCCATTCAAAACCAAAAGTAACAGAATTCAGCTGTCGCCCATGTTGAAGTACAAACAGATGATATATTGGCCTGTGACAAAGAATTTCAGATAGAGGCATAGTCCTCTGAAGGAATGCGAACCATAAACATGAGACAATGCAATAAGAAGATTCAAGTAAACCTTCCGATTACAACTACCATGTGGGACAGTGATCCGAGGATAGTAACTCTGCAAATGGACTTGGTGCAAGCCAAAAAAATAGTAGGGAAACTTACAGAACAGACTATCTCTCGAGAAAAGTATGAAAAATTACAACAACAGCTGAGGAATGTCAACTTATTCGAAAGCCAAGCCTTTGAAGGATGGCGAAAGGAAGAAGAAAGGGTAAAAAAGGTAACTCATAGACTAGATGTAGTCATTAAACAAATGGATACCTTATGCTCTTTATATACTGACATCCTAGCGTGTAGAGAACTTGCTAGGAATTATGCCTTGTTTTTAATGGAACGATATTTGCAATTGAAAATTAAAGCTATCAAAGCAGGAGCCCTGATAGAAATAGACACTACTGACGATTTCATAAATTGTTGTAAGCACTATGGGGTGAAGGTTCAAAGATTATTATGTGAATTCTATCTGCATAACCTTGTGTTAGATCAAGAAACATAGTAGAACCCCAACCCTTTTGTTGGGGATATCCAACTGCAGGCATTCATTTATTTTGGTGTTAGTCAAATAAAATGGCTTAAAGCCTATAATTCCTTTCAAAGACAAGAAAATGGATTAAACTTATGGGTGCGAGCTGAGCCAAGAGACCCGTTACAGTTGTGGAATAAGTATAGGAACCTCATGAGATCCCGTCTCCGGCCTACTCTCTCACTGCCTTGCATGTCAACTACAATGTTTTCATGAGGGCATGAAAAAGGGTAAGTAGGGGGGTGTGTTGAGTACTGGAGAAGGTATGTTATTATCATTTATTTTGTCATCTTTTCTTTAAAACTCATAACCTATTTACATCATGAACTAGGTAGATAATAAGAAATTATGACAAAATCTATGGGATTTGTATGCAACACAAAATAACTAATAATTGCCCTTTTCTTATGTAGGAAAAGGAGAAAATGGAAGATTGTCGTCCCAAAGGAAAAGACAGGACAAAGTTAACTGTTGTCCCTTTGGTAGGGAACCGCATGCAAACAAGGTGATCCAAATTGGAGCGTATCAGCCAGGAAAGGGAAAAGGAGATATCAAATCAGTGCAAGAGAACAAGAGGATAACTAAGAATTAACAGTCTGGTGAATCCCTCAGGATCCTTTGATCCTGAGGGATCACTATCTTAACGATTTTTGTATCGTTGATATCTCCACTCAGTTGTTATAAAAAGGGGCAGCACTGTTAGCCTTGGCGGACGAATTGTTGTTATTTTTTATGAAATTCTCCTTTGTATTTGAAACTTTGATCATCGACTCTCGTTGAAGAGTGATCCACTGTAACTCTGTTTTGATGTTTTAATATAAATCTGGTTGCCGTTCCATCTTTGATTCTGGAGTAATCTCAAGCGGTGTGTCCCTGGAGTCTAAGGGTACGGCCCTGGTGGAACAATTGCTCCTGTACCATTATTTCCAATTCGTGTGTGGTTTTCATTATTAGCTCTATTTGGTAATCTGATGTGTTTTGCTATTTTACATAACGGTTCTGTTATATTTTGTTTATGCTCAACTGAGTAATGTTGTTCTCTGTAACAGGAATGCTGTGTTGTTCATTCTGACTTTGTAACGCATTGTTGTTCCTTTAACCATTGATATAACATTGTTGTTCAATTACAGAGTAACTGTGTTGTACATTCATAAGTCGGTATTACTGTATTTATCTATGGTTTACACTTAACCGCGATTGTTGTTCAACTGGCGTTGCTGTTCCATTACGAATCACAATCGTTATTCTTTATAACTATGATTTATACTTGTTGTATCGAAGTCAGATTACTGTTCCTTTTAATATTAAGCATGCCATGTGTGATATTCGTTTTGGTTCATTGTACATTTATATTTGACTCTAGTTGTTGTTCTATATTTCATCTCTGTTAGTTGTTGTTCTATTTCCGTTTGCTGTCTGATTTATCTTTAGAGTAAAGATTGTTACCTAATTCCTGTAGGATACAATTGCTGCATTCATTTTCGTAGACTAAGGTTTTGTTGTTCAATATTGTTCATAGGAATAGTTGTTGTTCCATTTCCTGTCATTTGTATAATCATTGCTTTGGTGTGCAGAACGATCTGAGACTGTAGTGAACATTGACATATGTTGTCTAGCTCCCAGATTGATGATCTTTTCCTTGATTTTCTTTAATTCCATCAGTTTACAGAGGGATGAGTTACCATTACTGTACCCTTGACTGATAAATTGCTCTAGTTTTTTGGGTGCATGATTTGAATTTTAAGGTTTTTTTTCTGTAAGTAGATCTTATTTCAAGCATCTGTTTACTCTTGTATTTAGAGCACTATACTACTAGCATTACTCTGACAAATGACCGCCTCAAACTGAGTACAATCTTTGAGATAACAAATCCTTCTTAGATTGATAAGTTAATGTAGGGCAAAGAGAGGTGAAAAAGACCTTTTTTACTGCTCGACAGTTATTGCACCTATATAAATTTGATCCTACAATGGTTTGGAAGAAAATGTTAGATATGTATTACATTCTTTGCATAACATATATGCATCAAGAGGAAAGGAGGGTCCCATAATTTTTGCGTCCATATTTTGTGGCTTTTAATCCAAACTTTCGCCAAAGTAGTTATGTGTTGCATGTTGGCTTTTCCAATGATTTTGTAGTTTGGGTTAATGAACTATGGTTGGATTGGTTGTTCGTGTATGTCACATGATATATATTGGGTTATAATATTCTACAAAAACTATAATGAAAAAAAATTCTTGTTGGTTTTACCAAGTTTGGGTTTAGCGTATCTTTTCTCTTTCATTAAGAGGTTGTTCATATAGATTGATTATAAAGGTTAATACTTATAAAAAATTATAATTCATAAAACAAAAGAAAATAGTCTAACTCTCTTGAAGATATGGAATTCCTGTGTTAAATCTTTTTACAAATCCCCTAATATTGTGGACACCAATTTGAACTCCCTTAGAGATGACAATATATCTTTTTGAAATACCTTGTGAAAGCTAAGAATGAAGGTTATCAAGCTAAATTTTTTAAAATGGGAGGACCTAACATCATCCTGTACATACACAAGCTCTTTAGTTTGGAACTGAAGCAAGTCTTCCCTAAGGCTTAGTTGCAGAACCTCATTATGTCTATATTTAAAAGTTTGGATTAAAGAATTTTCTTTAATTATATTACCATTATGATTAGTAAAATTTTATTGTTAGGTAAAATTTACTTGGGGAAAGAGTCATTGTTGACCAAGTCATTGGTGGTGGTTTTGGGCCCATGGTTTTGTTCCTATGGACTGCATGCAATGGAGCCCTTACAATTATAGGAAGACTCTATTGTAATGGGATTCAAAGTTGAACTGTGAATGATCACATGGCCTAGTTTTGGCCAAGAGACTAATGGAATTCTGCTTTATGGTTTTTTTCTTAGAGTTGGGCTTTTCTGAAGGTAAATATTATGTTTCTTTAAGTATTAGGGGTTTTCGCAGTGCATTATATTAGATATCATTTTTGGGATTCAACTGCGTTAAGTAAGTCATTAATGTATGACCATTTCCATGAGAGGTAGTCATAACTGACTAATTTCTCATGATTTTTGAATTGTTCACTTAGCACTCATTGCATCGGGTGATGCTCACAGGGGTGAAGAAGTGGGATTGAAACTAGTGAAATGAATCACATAGCATCAATCGTCACTTCCGGGGCTTGCACCCAGTAACCAGGACTTCCCGGGGGGTCACCCATCCCAGATCTCCATTAGCTCAAGAGCGCTTAACTGTGGAGTTTTCCCCACAATCAAGCCCACTTAGCTTGCTACCCCATTTGCAAAACCATAGCATGTATTGTGCCTCATGAACCATTCAAGTAGAGATCCCTTCACTCTTTTTTGAATTTAAGTATTAGGGCTTTACGCAGTGCATTATATTAGATATCATTTTTGGGATTCAACTGCGTTAAGTAAGTCATTAATGTATGACCATTTCCATGAGAGGTAGTCATAACTGACTAATTTCTCATGATTTTTGAATTGTTCACTTAGCACTCATTGCATTTATGTTTCATGTATTTTGTTTCTAGATATTATTAATTTTCTTCGTAATTTTTATACCCATGGTATAAAGTAAACCTTGTACAGATAATACCTACAAAAAATTTCTTGACAAAAAAAACAAAAAATATGCAATGGAAATAAAATAAAATACACGTAGATTATTTTTTTCATAGAACCCAAAACGAGGCAAACCACTATGTTACTCTTACACACCATTCATAGTACATAATACCATTTTTTATTTCATTTATTTTAGAAAATATTTTGATGCCATTGAGAGGACCAAACTATTGAAAATGTTGCAAAATATAATGGTTACTTTCAACTTGAGAGTTTCTATGACAAGGCCATACAAGAATGTTATTTCCAAGTTTATAGTCACTAAGAGTTGGTTGGAAAAAATTAAATGCACTATTGTAGTCACACAAGGGTTTCCCTTATCCCTTATGATTGATAGAGGAGGAAAACTAACCTACAACAATAGTTAAACATTCATAAATAACTCAAATTAAAATAATACAATAGTACACAATAGAGGTGTGGCTCGCTAAGTAAAATTGATTGAATACAAGATTAAATAGACTGAAAAAATCAAGTAGAATCCTAAAGAAATATCTTTATAACATCAATAATGGATATGATAATTTTAGCTCTTTCATGCATGCTAATATCTTCCAAAATTTAGACTATATATAAACAAATTAAATCTACAAGCTAGCTAAAAGTAATTAACAAGTCCTATTTTTTGTTAGGATAAGTTTGAACTTGGCTTACAATACTTGAGATCCAATCAAGAAATTGTTTTACTTCTACATGTTGGTGTAAGGTTTCCTTAGCTCTATTTTATACAAGTAATATTTTTCCTTTTGCTCAAAACTTTATATTGTGCGTATTTTTTATTGTTCTTTAAGTTTAGTTTTACTCTAGCATCCTTCAATATTTTCTCACCTACTTTGTCTTCTTCATATACCTTTTCTTTTTCATTTGTTTGTACCTAAGCTATGATTTATTGAACAATTCTATTAATATCTATAAAATCCAAAACAATATCATTATTTTTTTTATCTCCTCTTCATCTATTGCAACTAATTCAACAACTTTTAAGGTTTCTTCCATTATTTTCTTACTTGTTTTGTTGTAGTTATGAAATTCTTTCCATCCCACTTTCTTTTCCATCATGCTTGGGATTTGCAAGTTATATTCAAGCAATGCTAGTTAAAAATCATAATAAAATTTAACTTTCACTAGTAGGTTCACATTTATTATTGCTTTAAATACAATTTTAATTTCAATTCCATCCTCAACCTCAATTTCATCATCCACATGCATGTCTACACAATGGGTTTCACTTTTTGCATCATGATAAAACCTTGAATAATATACATAATAATTCTTTTTCTATTGTGGTTTGTTAAATAGGTTTACTTTAAACATGTTTCTTTTGCACGAATTCTTCAAAAATTCATCTATTATTATAGTCTCTTTCTAAAAAATTGGAAATTTATGTGACATAATTTGAAATTTCTAGGTATCACTCACCCTTCACTGTACATCATTTCAAAAATATTACAATCTTCTTTCAATGTACTTGGTGCTACAATTTTGGGAAAAATGATATCATCCAAACCATATTGAATTAGAAACAATGAATTTATATCAAACTTTTTGTTGGCTATAAGTTGATCCCTTTTATCTTGTGTGATGGAATTATGGGCTACCTGAGTTGAGGGCGCTTCAAACTCATTCAACATAATATCCTATGAATCTTTTGAACGTAGTCTAGTTCTAATCTTAATTCCCAATAATTCTTAAAAATCAAAATAATAACTATTAGAAGATAAGAAAATCAAAAAAAAAATCCATACTTATAAATCTCAAAGAAACTAAACTCTATCACCTTCCAAAGTAAATCAATGGAGAGAAATATATATATTTATATACTTATACTTTTTCTTTTCTTTTCTCTTCCTATCTTGTTACCTTCTTTACTTTTCCTTTGCTCTTTTATTTGAAATTCAAACTCTTTTATGAAAATCAATTAAAAAAACCATTTTCAAAAAATATTAGAAAGGAAAACAATGAACACCACCCATATATGAGAAGCAAATTAATACAAAACTAAATGATTTTGGAATTACTCATGAATTTAATTAATTGAAAATGTTTCAATAAAACCTTTAAAGCTACACCTAATGGTGGTTCACGGTCGAAAGGGTTGGCTATAAATCTACAAATCAAGGTGATTGTTGTTCACTGATTGTGGTCTTCTTTCTCATGATATGGTGGCTTATTTAATCAATGGACGTTTCTATGACTCTTTGAATAAACAATGACTGTGAAAACATAGTAGAGAGGGATTGTTTTCAATGGAAGTCAATTTACAAACGCATATTTCAATTTATTACTCTAATAGTACACTTTACTTTTACTTTTCTTTTTCTTTTTAAAATTAAATCTCTTTTATAAATTCTACTTATAAAAATAACTTCCAAGAATATATTAAAAAAAACAATAATGAATACCACTATGAAGCGACTTATTCCAAAACTATAAGCTTTTGCAATTATTATGAAATTTAATAAATTGAAAATGTTTCAACAAAACCTTTCAAACATTCAGCCAATGATGGTTCATGGCGGATAGGTATAGCTATAAGTTTGTAGATAAATGTCACTACTCTTCATTGATTGTGGGCCTCTTCCTCTCGATATGGTGGCATCTTTAAGCAGTGGATGATGTTAACAAATTACTCAATGGAAAATTATTGTGAGAACATAGTAGCAAGGGATATTTTTAATGGAAATGGATTTACAAACTCTCAACCTAACATATCTTTCAATTTATTGCTTTAATACCACACTGATGGACAAAGGAACAAAATGGGATCACTACAATAGTTAAACATTCACAAATAATTCAAAGTAAAGTCACACAGTAATACACAATAGAATTGTGGCTCTGTGACATGAATTGATTTAAAATACAAAAAAAAATGGGCTCAATTTTTCATGGAGAGTCTTCTAGATATTTCGAATGATAATAATGGATATGCTAATTTTATCTCTTGGATACATGCTAATATCTTCGTAAGTTTAGAATCTACATAAAATAACATAAACTAGAAGCTAAATAGGAGTAATTCACACATTCGAACATACTACGCTTTTGGCATATACATTGATAAGCTAGAAGAGTGTTTTGAATATGCAATTTGTGTTGGACAAATACTCAATGATATAGTCATAGTTCTTCTCTTTATGTTGATGATATTGTTATTTTAGTGAGGATCCTTTAAGATCTTCAAAATAAACTAAGAATCATCCAATATTTCTACTACAAGTTGGGTTTGGCAATTAATATTGTCAAAACTAAAGTCATGATAATTAAATGGCCAAAAAGATCACATATGATACTTTAATATATCAAAACACCTACTTGGAGGAAGCTCCTTTATATAAATATCTTGGAATTGATATCCATCAGAAGCTCAATTGGAATGATATTTTGTTAGGAGAGCTAGTGATGATCACTTCTATTCCTTGTAAGCCTTCTAAGATATTTTTATTCGATGATTTTTTTATAAATGGGAACATCCTTGATAACATAGAGGAGAATTTTGACATAAAAAATCTTCAGTTCTTCTAGAATTTCATCTTCTTATCGGGTATGTGTTTTTTTGGGGGTCAACCTTTCAGGATAGAGAGGTTTCTTGTGAATGACTTGAGGCATAGGATCCTCATTCTATTTCTCAAAATATTCATTAGGAGAAGGTGGATGGGAACCTGGGAGGACCTTTCCTAACCTAAAGTTTATTTCTTGGATTTCTACGAAATATGTTTAACAAATAGTCTCTTCATTGTAGATAGGTTGAGTCATCTTATAGTTGGGTTTGGGATTTGCTTAAGTATGAATTTATGGTTGTTTCGAAGGAACATTTCGGGGATCTTTTTGGGATTAAGGAGGAGGCATTAGAGAGAGTGGTTGGCACACATGTTTCCTCAATCCCTACGATGGAATATTCTATTGAGGGGGATGGTTGGAATATGGATGGAAGGGAGTAACAATAGGTTGAGAAGGTTACACCCAACAAGTGGGAATAGGATAAGGTGAATGATTAGGAGGGAAGAAAAGATGATATTTGGAATCACAATTAAGATAGAAATGAAAAGTGAAATTCATACCTTGTTGAAATTATCTTGGAGCTTGTGTTCTTTTCTCATTGACAAAGCACAACTCCTCCATGTTACCTTTTTTTCCTTCGTAAACATTGTTCAAACCTAGAAAATACAAACACTTATTAATGGAATTTTTTTCTTTGCATACAGAAAAAATTCTTATTGCATTCCAAATAAATTCATTCCTAGGGTTTCTTTTAGTTCACTAAGGAAAAATAGACACAATTGTTTTTTTGGTTCCTCTTGTTTTCTTTTGGTCTAAAAAAATCCATCTAAATAGAAAATGTGTGCAATACCTAAAATGTCTTCTAACATCCCTCCTATTTCATTTTTAGTAAGCATAAAGGAAGAAGAAAGACTTACTAAACTCTTCATCGATAGACCTCTTTTTCTAGTGGCTCTTGAATATTTTTTGAAAACTTCCTTAATCTCATTATAAGTGAGCCAATATATATCTCCAGTAGCCAATAATTTAATGTTTTCCATTAGATCCTCTCTGAATCGCATCAATGTTGTAATTTTTAATGAGTTTGGTCCGAGAATGGAATTGTGTGCCCTTCTTTAACCTAGTAGGAATCTCTCCTTGTAGTCCTCTGAAAAAATATTTTACCCTTGAATCATTTGGAAAATTTCATCTATAGTGTCCGTTTCTCTGTAGTAATATCTATACTTATTGTTAAAGCCTTGTTGTATTAGATCTCAACTGGTGATACTATTACCTTCAATGTTCATGAACCACTAGAGAGTTGCAATGATCAAGGTGGAAAGCAACAACTTGAGCTTTAGCTCATTTGTAGTGTACTAATAATTTTTGTATACAATAGCCCACTTAAACATAGTGGTGTAAGGATCTTCAAATGTGGAAGCACATACGAGTTAATATTTTTCATTCTTGGTTTCCATATATTTCTTTAATGGGGAATGTAAACACTTCAAAATGTCTTTCTTCAGCCATAGTAGTGGTGGGGGTTGAAGTATTTTCTAGTCCTACAAGTTCTTCAAGTATCCTTTCTTTCTCACTCAAAAGGGACTCAAAGGTCCCTGTAAACAATGCAAGAGGCTCGAATTCAATTAAAAAGGGTTGATCCTAGTAGAAATTGGGGTTTTTAATAAAATTATTCATATCTTGTCCCTAATTATGTGAGTCATAGAACAAAGAAATTCTGAAGAAAAAAAGGATGCTAATACATTTTCCTTTTTCTTTATATAGAAGACAAAATAAAAGGAGTGAATTAAATAAATAAAAATGAAGTACATACTTTGACACCTCCCATCAATGGCACCAAAACGTGTTGGCCCTAAGTATTGAATCAACACTACTACAACCTCCAAGGGTCTCAACTTTAACTATCAACTCAAGGGTCATACAAACATAAGAGGGGAAAACACTATATGTTAAAAAAGCACTATCCTTTTCTTTTTGAGCTATTAAACGAGTGGCAGATAATAGAGTGAAGGTTAGATGAACATAAACCAAATTTCGATGTCAAACTAAGCTATGATAAAGGAAAGTAGATTTGCATAAAAGAATTGGAGTAAAGGAAATGGAACATGCATATATGGTACTTGCAATGAATGAAAATCACACTTGCTAGAAATAAAGGATTGAAAATATGAACCCTATTTTGTCGTAAAGGACACTCAAAAAGTAATTAACAATGGAATCTATTGGAAACTTTACGAGGTATTTATACTTCTAAATTCCACCGACAACATCGTAGAGGTGTTCTAATACATAAAGGAGGTGAGAAAAGGAGACTATTTAGATGGTGCTACAAGATTCCTTGTTTTTCTACAGGAAGAGCCCAACGAGCTTGTAAAATAGTTAGAACACAAACCTAAGGTGAGGGAAAGAGGAGCTAATGCTAGGAGGTGATGTAATTCAACTAGTAATGGCTTCAGGCAACTTGGATCAATATTTATCACCAAGAAATTGAATCATGTTTGTCTCATATAGTTATTAAATCAATTGTACATCAAAACATTAAGTTGCAAAATTTATAATAACAAAAGAAATAGACTACAAAAAGACTTAAAACTGCATTAATAAGGGCTATGATTGATCACATCTTCAATAAATGAAGTATAATGAATAAATTTAAGGAAACTCCTACTTAATCATGCACAAAAGTCATTAGACTATAACTTCCATAATTATTAGTGGTAGAAGATAAACACGGAAAATATAAAGCATAATACCATTAGAAGTATAGGAGGGTTTTCAAGCTCCTATAGTGGGCCCAACATAAGGATTCTTAGAGTCCTTAAAGAAGAACCAAGATAAGAGCTGTAATAAAGTGATGCTTGCATTAACTGAAAATCTATTTTTATATTACAAGAATTCAAAAATGTCTTGAGAATACAAAAATCCTAATCTTACTTTCTCCTTCCTATTTTACTCCCTCCTATGTTTTATAGGGTTAATTCAAGCCTCTTATTTATACATCAATTAGGGAATAGACTCCTTAAGAGGAAGGCTACATTTCCTTGGAAAATTTCTAAAAAAGGGGATCTTGTTCCAGATCTAAGTCACAATAATAGGAGGAGGCATTAAATTCCCTGATTTAGTCAAGTTTAAGTATGGCTGTTGTAGGGAATACGTCCCTAAAATCTATTCAGGTGCTAGATTCCTCAAAATATATTCAATATGTCCATAAATCCTACGCAATAGACATGATAAGGAACATACATATGAAAACCACATTGAATACTTTTATGAACCCATTAAGCTACAAAAATATACCATTAAGTGAAAAATGTGGGTTCAAACATCATTTTATGTCCTGAAGAGAGGATCGATGGGCCTTATAATTCACCTATTTTAGAGGCTCATCATCCAGCCACTACGATTTTTCTATAAAATGAAGAATATCCAAATAAGTATTTATTCCAAAAAAAAAACATAACTCAAATGATATGTTATCTCACCCAAACTATATGTAGATTTTTCCCCATAACTATTGTCATGCAAACCTAAAATAAGTATTCCATCTCAACGAACAAGTTAACCATCATGAGAGAATGAAATCCATGGAAGAATAATATATTCTAATATGTGTTTCAACAAAATGGAACAGTCAAGATCATAATCGAATCAAAAGTGAGGAGAAAATTATCCTAACTCTTTCCTACAATCCCTCCTTACTAATCATGGCCATGTCCAATGAGTCTCCGACATGAATTCCAAGTATTCAAAGAAAGGTACCAAGTGACCTATCCCATGAAACAAAAGATGATACTTTCACATGGTTACCCAAATTTTCAGCTAAACCTAAAGTCATTAAATCTAGAGATATGCATCAAAGTGACCTAGAAGCTTGTTCACCTTTGGTAAAAATGAAATGATTGAACAATGACATCAAAGATGCCACAATTTATTAGCTATATAACAAATCTAAAGCATAATCAACCTTATTATGTCCAAGGAATAATCCTATTGTATGCCATATATGGTTCAATAACTTATATATATCCCAAGAATACTCCTATTCTATCCAATGGTTCTTTTTTTATGAATTTTCAAGACTATTTTTATCTTCATCTAAATTTAGCTTATCACCGATTATTATTATGATTATAAAAAATAAACTATTGTTTAAAAAATAAAGATAAAAAATTAATTTACTAATTATTATCTATAAGAATTATAATTATAATAAATTGTTTATTAAAATAAGCATATATTAATCATTTATTCAAATTAGAAATCACAAATATATTACCATTTCATTAAAATACCAAAATCACCCAAAAAAATATGAATAGATTATCATATAAGGAAAGTAAAGATAATGTTAATCCACAAATTATAAATTAATTAAAAAACTACAAATAAACGATTTCTCACAACATTTAAAAGGGTAAAAATAGCGAAAATTGAAGTGTGTCATAAACATTGTATTAACAATTTAACAATAAAAAATTTACGTCAACTATCGAAAATATTTATAATAAAATTTTAACTTTATGATTTTAAAAGGTTAGAAAATCTATTTTAATATTTTTATTTTGTTTATTTAATATTAAATAACCGTTATATATATTTTCAATATTTATATTAAAAATTAATTTATTTTAATATGTCATTTATTGATCTGTGCTTAGGATCATATTCAATCAATATTTCGATAGTATTTTGCTTTCCTCCAGATTCATCTAATTAATAATAACGATTAAATGAACTGTTTATTTTCAATAATAGCATTAGTATTTTGATATCTTTCAGCCTTCATCCTATTTTGCCATACGGTTGAAATGGGAATAAAGGAATATTTGAATATATAAAAATAATATGATAATGAAATTTATTAAAAATGAAATATTTTAATACTTATATTAGAAAAATTAAATATTTCGTTTTAATTTGATTATAAAAAAATTATATATCAATAAATGATTATAAAAAATATTTTTTTGGGACGATTACGTTGGATTACGAACAATGTTAAAAAATCCAGTTTATCTTTTTATACGTATACATATACATACTCCTCCCCTCAGTATACATGCGTATATATTTACTTCAAAACCCTTTGAGACTTCTGAAAAAATGTTAAAAAATCATGTTAATTGTATATATAGATAGTGACTTTATCTTGACTGGTTATAAGAATCCGTACAAAGCTTTTTGACAAAGAATGGTAATTTGGCACCACTTTCGATCACAAAAACATCACATCGTGTTGAAAATTCAGTCCATTGAGAAATAGTGGTGCCCTAGGGAAGGAAATGTACTAAAAGCAAGGCAATGTAATCGATGCTCAACTTTAAAAGATAGATGGAAGGAAATTCTATTGATGTAGGAACAAAGTGGGTTCAGCCTTTTTTTACATGATTTTTAATATGCTATGTTAATTTTTTTTTAATTAAATTATATATATATATATATATATATATATATATATATATATAATTGTAAATTTGTTGAAATGAGATAATTTTTAAATTAATAAAAAAATTTAATTCATAGGTTTTTTTTTTTTTTAAAGTTTAGTCATGTTTAATATATTATTTTTGTTGCGGAATTGAATGGGCTATATTACATTAAAGAAATTTATATATATATATATATATATATATATATATATATATATGTGTAAGTTTAGCCATATTTAAGGGAAATTGAATTGGCTATTTTATGTTAAAAATTGGTTTAACAAAACACTTAATTATCATCTATCCAAAATCTATAAACAAAAAAATATTGATATATTAAATAAAATAAATAAATATTAATAAAATATTATATTTTTATTCTTAAACTAATATTTCATAATTATATTTATATCTATTGCATTTCAACTCTACAATGTTTAAAAAAAAAAAAAAATCATTCTCATAAAACATAAAATCTTGCACAACTCTTCCCGAAAATTGACCCACCAATTCTTGTTATTGTCTGTCGATCCACAAGAGTCTGAAGGCTTAGTTGTGAAGACCGTTAGACAACAATCTTTAGTTGGAGTGATCATCACATGAGTTTTGGTAACGTGAAATTTAAATTTTGTTTTTTTTTTTATTACTATGTATATTTGTAAAAAATAATTAAAAATATAAATTTATAAATGAAATATTATAATTTCAATTATAAAAAAAAAATTTAAGAAAAATTTAATAAAAATAAAAAAATTAAATTGTTTACTTATTAATGTTTATATATATATATTTTTTATATCTATTATCATTTTTTAATCAAAATTTATAGAAACAAAAAGTCAAACTATCGGAGAGAGTAATTTCTTTCTCTTGTTTTTATTGTTTAATAATTTTATGTTAGGTCTCCATAATACTAGTGTATTCCCCCCTTATTATTGTTATTGTAGCCTTTATTGTTATTGTTGTGCTCATGTTGTCCCCATATTGTTATTGTTCTACCCCATAAAAGCCCGCTATTGTTATTGTTGTGCCCTTACATTATTATTGTTATGCTGCCTCTGATTATATTATGACCCCTTAGACTCCTATATATAGAAAGGGGTTTTTTTCATTTGAATTATCTATGAATTGTTCACTTGTGTAATGTAAAGGAGGTTTCCCCCTCGAAGAGGCTGATTTTGAAGTCGTTGATCTATCTTTTCTATCTTTTTGTGGGCTGGTTGCATAACGTTTGGTATCAGACCTCTGGATTCTAGTGTTTCGCTGCTTCAAAAAGGTCCTCATGGCATTTTCGCTATAACTTTTTTTTCTACGAAGCTTTAGAAGCAGAAAAAAATCATCTTAGACGAAATCTTGATGAACATCGTGTCTGAATTTCAGATATTTTCTCGCTATATTTTCAAAGATATGATCCAAGGAAGTTAAGTTATTTGAGAATCCCACAGGCCTCCCACCTATTCGTGATCATGACCATGCTATTCATTTGATTCGAGGAAGTGTTCCTCGGAACATCGGGCCTTACAGATATCCCTATGCTCAAAAGTGTGAATTTGAACCTATGGTTGCAGAAACGCTGGAGGTTAGTATAATTCAACCTAGTCAAAGTTCTTTATCTGCTCTACTAGTATTGGCGCACAAGAAGAATGGATCATGACACATGTGTCCAAATTATAGGGAGTTCAACAAGCTCAATATTAAAGATAAATTTCCCATTCTAGTTATTGATGAATTATTGGATGAATTACATGGAACAATTTAATTCACCAAGTTGGATCTTCATTCAGGATATCATCAAATCATAATAAAGACTAAAGACATTCTGAAAATGGCATTTAGAACTCATGAGGGTCATTTTGAATTCTTGGTAATGCCTTTTGGTCTTACCAATGCATCTTTTACATTTCAAGTTTCATGAATTCCATTTTCAAACCCTTCCTTAGAAAATCTGTAATAGTATTTTTTGATGATATAATAATCTACAACAAGTGTTGGAAGGATCATGTTCAACATTTTGAGAGGGTGCTCAAACTATTGGAGGAGAAAAAATTATATGCAAAAACCTCCAAATATTTCCTTGGAGTACAAGAGGTTGAATATCTGGGTCATATTGTATCTCATGAAGGTGTTATGGTAGACCCTAGAAAAATTAAAGCCATTAAAGAATGGAGAATTCCCACATTTATAAAGCATTTGCGAGGATTTCTCAGGTTGACAAAGTATTATCGCTAGTTTGTTAAGAATTATGGGAGAATGGTAGCACCTCTAACAACATTACTGAAGAAATATGCATTTTCTTGGATTCCAGAAGCAACAGGGTCCTTTGAACATCTTAAAGAGGCAAAGTGCCAAGCACGGTATTAGCTACGCCAGACTTCACAAAAACCTTTATTGTGTAATGTGGTACCTCAAGAAATTGATTGGTGATGTTTTAATGCAAGAAGGAAGACCCATTACTTTTGAAAGTCATCCAATCAAAGGAATTTATTTACACAAATCTATATATGAGAAGGAAATGTTGGAAATACTACATGCACTTAAGGAATGGCGACCTTACCTAATGGGAAGACACTTCAAGGTAAAAACAGATCGTGATATTCTTAAATACTTTCTAGAAAAAATATTATCTTTAGAAGGGAAACAAAAATGGGTCACAAAGATGTTGGGTTATGACTTTGAAATCATCTACAAGAAAGGGAAGCAAAATGTTGTTGCAGATGCACTCTCAAGAAAGGATGAGGATGTGGAAGAATTTTTTGTGTCATTTCTATTATCCAACAAGATTGGATAAATGAAGCAAGGGATGAATGGAAGAATGATGAAGAAGTGTGGGAACTCATTAAAAAGTTGCAACAACATCCTAGTACATCTGACACATTTAACTCGAAAAATGATTTGTTATGGTACGAAGATGACTTATACCTCTGTAAGAATTCCCAACTCAAACAAAAGATTCATCTCGAATTTTTCATACCTCTCCGTTAGGAGGGCACTCAAGGTTTTTAAAAACTTACCAGAGGGTTAAGAAGGATTTTTTTTAAGATGGCCTTAAATTTGATATTCAAAAGTTTTTGGTGGAATGTTTGGTTTGCCAACAAAATGAAGTTGAAACAATTAATATCCTAGGTCTGTAACAACGTTTATCGATTCCAAGTCAACATTAGGAGGAGGTTTCAATGGATCTTATCACAAGTCTACCCAAGTCTGAAAGAAAGAGTGTCATCACGGTGGTAATTAATAGAATTACCAAGTATGCACTCTTTTGAGCATTATCTCATTCATTTAAAGCTTGTACATTTACTACTTCATTTATGGAAACAATACAAAAGCTACATGGAAACCCAAAGATTATTGTAAGCGACAGAGATCCCATTTTCAATGGAAGTTTTTGGACAAAATTATTTTCTTATTTGAGTACTTAGTTAGCTCATATCTCATCTTATCATCCTCAATCTGATGGACAAACTGAGATAGTGAACAAATGTTTGGAAGGATATCTTCGTTTCTTTGTAACTGATAAACAAACACAATGGGTCAAATGGTTGCCTATGGCTGAATGGTGGTATAACAGTTGCTTCCATATTGCAGCAAAAATGGCCCCATTTATGGCACTTTATGGATATCATCCACCATCCATCACATCATCTTTAAAAGAAAATTCTAAGGTTCAAGCAGTGGAAGATCACATTGAGCATCAAAAGCAAGTTCTCCAACTCTTAAAGGATAACCTCACTTTAGCACAAAATAGAATGAAACAACAGGCAGATAAACATCACAGCAAAAGAAGTTCTGATGTAGGTGACTGGGTATTTCTACGACTATAAGAATACAAACAAATGTCCCTCAAGCAAGCTAATAAGGATAATAAATTATCAACAAAGTATTATGGTCTGTACAAGCTATTACAAAAGATTGGTACTATGGCATACAAATTGGAGCTTCTTGCATCTTCTTGAGTGCACCCAGTTTTCCATGTGTCATGCTTAAAGAAGGTTATAGGTGAGAAGATCCAAGTTCAAACAGTATTTCCAGAACTTGAAAAGGAAGGAAAAATCATATTGGAACCATATGTAGTCACAAAAACAAGAAATTGACAGCTACGGAATCGATCAATTTTAGAGTATCCCATCGGTGGAAGAACATACCTGCTGAAGATTCAAGCAATGGAAGATCACACCGAGCATCAACAACAAGTTCTTCAACTCTTAAAGGATAAACTCACTTTGGCACATAATATAATTAAACAATAGGAAGATCAACATCCAGGCGAAAGAAGTTTTTATGTAGGTGACTGGGTATTTCTATGACTACAACCATACAAACAAATATTCCTCAAGCAAACTAAGAAGGATAATAAATTATCACCAAATTATTATGGTCCGTACAAGATGTTGCAAAAAATTGGTACTATGGCATACAAATTGGAGCTTTCTGTATCTTCCCGAGTGCACCCAGTTTTCCATGTTTCATGCTTAAAGAAGGTTATAGGTGACAAGCTCCCAGTTCAAATAATATTGCTAGAACTTGATTAGGAAGGAAAAATCATATTGAAACCTGAAGGAGTCATAGAAACAAGAGTTCAACAGCTACGGAATTGATAAATTTCAGAGTATCTCATCAAGTGGAAGAACTTACCTACTGAACATTCCATATGGGAGGATGAGAATTTTATACAGAAGCATCCAAAACTACCTAAGCATTGAGGACAACACTTTTTTGAAGGAGAGGGGCATGTTAGGTCCCTATAATACTAGAGTATTCCCCCATTATTAATTTTATTGTAGCCCTTATTGTTATTGTTGTGCCCCATAGAAGCCCGCTATTTTTATTGTTGAGTCATTACATTATTATTGTTATATCGACTCTGATTATATTGTGACCCCTTAGACTCATATATATAGAAAGACGGCTTTGTCATTTGAATCATCCAAGAATTGTCCATTTGTGTAATGTAAAGCAAGTTGCCCCCTCGAAGAGGCTGATTTTGAAGTCATTGATCTATGTTTTCTATCTTTTTGTGAGCTAGTTGCATAACATTTTAATTGTTACTATTGTAATTGTTAAGTGAATTGTAAATTGTTTCCTTGTTAGTTTGGTTAGTATTTATTAGAGTTAATGGGAGAAGTGTATTATTGCAATGTATTATAGTTCCAAAGCATTTTTTTCGAGAATATTGTTTCCCTTAAGTGTCAATTGTAACCATAGTTACCAAGTTCAAATTCGAATTGAATTTGGTATGGAAAAAATTCAGTTACTTAAAATTTAATATTGGAAAAATTCGGCAGTACAGTATATTTCTTATTCCAATATTTTAAATAATTTAAATATACAATTATAACGTTGAAAACAACAGAAACTCATTTAAAATTGTTTCAATTATAAATATTGCAGATAAAATTATATATTGAACTAGTTAGCTTAGTTTTATATTTAAAATAGCAAGTAAAATAGTAAGTTTTAAGAATTTTTGTATTGATTCATTCACCCACTTGCACCACAAATTATGACATTTAATATAGAGTGAATTTTCAAGAAATAATATATTACAATGAACCACATAAATTCCACATTATTAAGTGTTTTATGTTCATAATGAAATGGTATATTAAGTGTGTACAAACAGTCTTTAAAAATATACGCTTATATTATCAAATGCTAATTATTTATTTTTCAAACCAAACTCACCTCTAATTTATAAAGTATAGTAACAACGTCTATTATTTAGTATAATACAAATTGTTAATTTGTATAATTTAATACTTAATACTTACTCAAAATAATAAAAAATGTTAATATGTATACTTTAATACTTACTCAAAGTCTTAATTAAGAAAATCCACTTTAAAAGAAATCCATTTACTAATATAATTCAGGGAGTATTTCTGCTTTTTACTAATATAATTCATGCAATATTTCTATTTTTAAAATATATTTGTTTAAATTTAATAAATTTACAAATTATATATATCATATATATTTTTTGCTTTACTCTATAAACACATAATTATCGTAAAAATTATAGATTTTTACATATTTCATTAAAAACTTGCTAAATTTACTGTAAATTTCTTATTGCATAAACTGACAAGTAACATTATCATTTATTAACCATATTCTCATGCTATTTCCTAAATTTGAAAAAGGTTTTGAACTGTAAATTGGAAACTAGAATCTCTATTAGAAATATACAATAACATTAACTCATTAAACCACTCATTGATTGCATGTAAAAAGTTCTTTGGACGAGGCCTTTCACGAAATTATGAAAGTGTGGTCTAAGAATCAGTCTAAGAGTATAATGTTCTCTTTTCTCAAAAGCAATGTCAGCGGTAATTCCTAGACTTTCCCATTCTCGTCAGAGGCGTGGATTCTTAATCCGTGAACGTAATATTCAGTGCACCGAATCGAACCCGAATTTTCGAATTAATTCGCAAATCGAATCGAACCAACGAATTTTCGAATTTTTTTTTTTGAAGTACGGCCGAATTTGGTAACTATGATTGTAACCATGTAGTTGTCATATCATTTCAGTTGTAATTGATTATTATAATTACTTCTTGTATCTATCCCATTATTATAAATATATAATTATATTGTGTGCGGAAATGGATTAGATGTAATAAATCTCTACTCCATAGAGTTTCTCTTCTTTATGATATTTTCCTATGTCTTTTACTTTGGTATCAAAGCTAAAAGTTATGAGTGTAACTCCCTTACGTGAAGATCCAGAAATATGTGAGAGATGTGAGATTAATCTGGCATGAGTTTAAGTGTAAATGGTTTTTGTAAGTGTCACTTAAGAAAAGTCCATCCTAGGTTGGGAGTTGCTCGTCG
Source organism: Pinus tabuliformis (assembly GCA_031772625.1). Classification (NCBI taxonomy): domain Eukaryota; kingdom Viridiplantae; phylum Streptophyta; class Pinopsida; order Pinales; family Pinaceae; genus Pinus; species Pinus tabuliformis. The sequence goes on along the minus strand of CM062806.1, from coordinate 992,114,466 downwards.
AGCCAACCAATACCCATCATGAGCTTCTATTTCCCTTGATATTAACAAATAGAGTAAATAAATGATGATGGATATATCTGAAGATCATTTTGTAAGATTGACTTTTGGTATATTCAAGATTTACAAAGTTTTCGCAGATAACTAGTCATCACAATGATATGTAATGTGTGACTTCAAGGAATCCATTGAAAGTATAGCTTGGGACGGATGGTTGTGATACAGCTCAAACTATGAAAATTCCAAAATGGATAAAAATGTGGATGAATAATTTATTATATAAAGATGAGAGATCAATACACCTACTTATTAAAGGAAAGTATTAAGAATTATTGACTCCTATTTGTCTTGTATTTAAATCTTGAGATTCTTCATAATAGGTAATGTAATTCTTCTATTAACCATTTGATTGTTGATTTAGTTTTAGTTTATCTTTGTTAGAGTTTATGTAACTTTAGTTTATATTTGTTAGAGTTTATGGAAAATGTACTATTCGTATGTAAGAATTTTAATTTTTTTAAAGATATTTCTGAAAGTTCGGATTTCACACTACCCATATTCAAATAACCCTGTAAATCACATTAAAATCGTGTACAGTTACCTTATTTGAAACCTGTATATAATAGAGGAAGCAAAAACTCTTAATGAAATATGGGAATCCATCCAACCAAATCTAAAATACAACCCATTAAAGTCCACAGAAGTGAAGGCTGCGAATGCCGGGGTTCACATACAAAAGGAATTTTATCAAATTCGAACACCGGATTGGAAAAAAATCATCTAAGACGATGCAATCATTGACTGGGTAACTTACTTCGTTCTGAACATTTAGATTTATTTAGGTGAACTGTAATGTTATGTGAAAACCCATAGGCACCATTACTTGGCGATCTACAATGTCCAGGGATTTTACAGTGAGTGTCTAGCGCATTCGCGTGTTTCATTGATTTCCTTTTGTTGAAGTTAACTAGCTTACATGGCGCATTACTTTTGTTTAATTTATCTGATTATGTGGCGGTTTTTTTTTCCTCGAATTTAACTGAATTATCGATTTTATAAATATTTTAGAATTTAATAGAAAAAAAATGTAAAATCGACTTAAGACTGGCTCATGGCTCTCTCCTTCATGCTTCCATCTTATTGAAACAGAGGCTGGAGTCGTTACTAAACCCTAATAAAAAATTCCACATATACATTTGTAGAAAGGCAATCAATGTTTAAAATTGGTTATGTCTGATTTTCACTAGCAATGGAAAATCTGAAAGCACTATCGGATTAGTAGAGAGATTATGACACTCGTGACATCTAGAACGATTATAAACTGCATAAATTTGAAATCTGGGCCATGTCATTTCATATTCCACCAGAAGTTTGAAAGTTTGAATTTGATGAGCAATGAATTTACAGCATTGATCACATTAAAAAGTAGGGGTGGTGTTATTTAATAGAACGGAAGCGCTACTGGAATTGGAACAGGAAGAATAGAAGAAGTGTCTATCTGCTCGCTAAACAGACACTCCATCGACAAGTTGGGCAACTCTAACTGCAGTTGTTTGCTGTCTTGGTGTTCTTCAATACCATAGTTTCTTCACATGATATCATCAGTTCCAGGTAGTCAAACAAGGTAGCATCGTTGTCCGTTTTACTTGTAGCAGAACAGCATACTCCCTTCTGATTCTTTTTATAATGTAATGAGGAACTTTGCTCTCTGTCATTGGATTTGGTTGGCATGGGCTGCCATTAAACGAGGTTGGATGATACTTCTCTTCGTATTCATGGCCAGATAAATTCCTTGAAATTTCGAGGAAGTAGCAGGACCACCAGTGAGTAAGATATTCTAAGAAGTATCCTTCGAAGAATAAACTAAAGTCACTTTCAAGATAGTATGTACTGGTTTTGGTTAGTTGTCATGTCCTTGCTGGGTCATATACTCTTGCAGCATTAGTTAAGTAGTATATCCCTACTATCCATCAACTTTGATGTTAGCTGTGGCTTACTTTAAGTAGGAAAAGCATTGGTAAGTGTGACGCAAAACTTTAACACGTGGAGTAGTGAGGTCGTGAATCGTGATCGATAAAGAAATATTTCACGTGTTGCCTTGGAAAACAGGATTTTTGGAAGGAGGATTAGTGGGAAAGTGCTATGTAATTTGTATAGTTTTTTGAAAACTCTTGCGAGGGACTTCTTTGTTAGTATTAATTATTTAAATTGAATTCATTTTCTCAAGCTTATTTAAGAATTTAAATTGTTTTTAAATACAAGGCTAAAACAGGATTTAAATTGTTTTTAAATACAAGGCTAAAACAGGATTTTTGGAAGGAGGATTAGTGGGAAAGTGCTTTGTAATTTGTATAGTTTTTTGAAACCTCTTGCCAGCGACTTCTTTGTTAGTATTAATTATTTAAATTGAATTTATTTAAATTGTTTTTAAATACAAGGTTGCATAGTTAGTATTTCCCTGCCACTTAGTTTAATTATTGAATTTCAAAATATATAAATATATGAATTAACTATTGTATTTGAATAAGGGCTTTTTTTTTGTAGATATTCTTGTTTATTTTAAGTATCCTTAAATTAGAGTAAGAAACAAATAAAACATATATGAATGAATAAATAAAATGTTTTTAGTAGTCACTAAAAGATTGTTAATGACCTGAGACTTAGTAATTTAATGTTGAAACCAAAATTCTAGAACCATACTTCCAAACAAAAAGATGTTTCTATCAAAAGTGGTAAAAAAAATATTAATATCGAACATTGAAACCAAAATTCTAAAGCCATACTTCCAAACCAAACAATGTTTGGACCAAAAGTATAAAAAAAATATTGTTATCTTGCATTGGAAATCTACTAACTAAAACTGCTAACATATACATATATATAACCTCTCATCAAATTCTATTTTTACACAATATTACATTTATTCGAATACATATGAATATGCTCAAGATAAACATCTACTAAATATGAACAAAAAGTATACACAAGTGAAATGAACACTCAAGTTGGGATTTTTATCAAACACAATAAATGAACTAATAAATTAAGAAAATATTGACGTTGTAATGTTTTATTTAATGAAGACACAATTACCTTATTAATTTTAGGTGATATAATTTTTAACAAAATTATGATATATATATTTTTTAATATTAAGATAATCTGTATCAAAAAAAAGGCAAGCAAATAAATTGATGTTTCTATTGATTCTCATATTAATTAAGTTTACATGAGGCCACCGTCTCCTTAACTTGTGAGAATAGGGAGGTGAACAAATTGGATTCTGCGCTTTTCATTTAAGCCTTCAACATCATTTACATGTAATTAGTTAGAATTGTATTAGTTTGCAAGGTACTATTAGCTTGAATAAAAATCTTATTCGTTGATGTGATTCATACATCATATCATTTTTTATGATTAAATTGAGTAACAATCTTCTATTGATATGATTCATATTCTCTTTTAATTCACTTGATCAGTGGATGTACACTACCATTAATCTGTCAACATACATATTATTATTAGAGAATAAGACTCTAACCAATCAGAATGTAGCAAAAATAGATTTAACCAAAAAAAAAAAAAAATTTTAAAGATAAACATTTGATAAGATTATTTAATTTTTGACAAATTTAAAATTAATGTCAACGTGAATGTTTTTTGAATATATATATATATATTAAATCTATTTTTTCTACATTTTGATTGGTTAGAGTCTTATTCTGTAATGATAATATATATATATATATATATATATATATATATATAAACCTTTTTCAAAAGTAAACATTAGATAAGACCATTTATTTTTTGGTAAATTTAAAATTAATGTCAACATCAATGTTTTTTGAAGTGCAACAGGGAATAATAAGACCATAAAAACTATAATCAATCAAAATACAAAGAAACAAAATTAAAATATTTAATAAATAAATAAAAATAATTTATAACATGAACTTTATAAACTGTTCTTAATATTTTTATTAAACCAGGTTAATTCATGATCAAACGCATATCAAATGCTTAGCGGCAAGATAATAATAAATTTTGAATAGCGGCAAGATAACAATAATTTTAATTAAAATTTATATTTAATGAATTTGGTTGTGAATTAATGTTAAGCACCATACAATATCAAACGCATATCAAATGCTTAGCGGAAAGATAATAATAATTTTAATTAAAATTTATATTTAATGAATTTGGTAGTGAATTTATATTAAGCACCATACAATATATTGAAATAATAATTCTAATTAAAATTTGTATTTAATCAATTTTGTTCAGTGAATTTATTTCACTCGCTTGAACCTGGGCTAAGACTGCAGCACTATATATCTTGTCTAAAATGGTTGAAGGCCGGCCGTGGAACAATAATTGTAATGGTGAGATCATAAATGCAATTAAATGAATAGAAAGGACTAAAGGGAATGGATGAAATCCAACAAATAAGAGCGAATTTCTCTCAATGTACATTTACATTTAATGCTCAATATCATACACAGAATAGGAGGATATTTCCCAGGATTTTGAGGTGGAGAGATCAACAAAAAACGAATTTAAAGTTATGAATCCAATTAGTGGGATGTGGTGGTTTTAACCACTACTAATTCAGTTGAGAAATTTGAAGGAAAAACGAAATTAAAGTTCCCAATTTAATGACGTGAGAATGGTTGTACACTAATATTAATATCTCAATGTACACATTATCATTACATAATAACACTTTAACCAATCATTATGTAGAAAAAATAGATTTAAAAAAAAAAAAAAAAATTAAATTAAATTTTTTTTCAAAAATAAACATTAGATAAGATTATTTACTTGTTCGGCCTGGAGTATGCCGTAAAACTGTTTCTGCTTGGCTAAGAGCTCGTCTTCCTCGGACATAAGGAAACAGGTTAACGGCCCAAGACCCAGAGGCATCTGGCAGGAGTGAAAGCCTGCTCCCTTACGCACCACCAGCGGGTTATTACAGGGGGTGTGGTTTTCCTTAATAACAGTGATGAGTCAAACTGACATTCGCGGATAGCAGCCAGAGATAGCTGTCCTCACTGTTGGTTTGACACCTGAGTTTGATAGGCTTTGCCACCTTCGGAAAAAAAAAAAAGAAAAAGAAAAAATTATTTACTTGTAAATTTAAAATTAATGTTAACATCAACGTATTTTGAATACGTTATTACCTACTACATCAAGGAATAATAAAGTATATATATATATATAAACAGAATAAAAAATAAAATATTTAAAATTAAAATTATATTTTTAATAACTCATTAATATTTTAAATTTGAAATCATAATTATTAAAATGTATCATTTTTAGATGTAAATCATGAAAAGCTTTGAATACTTCAAGCCCAGTGCTTGTATTTGAAATGTAATTTTTTCTTTTTAATAAATCTAATTATCCGAGTTTCCAGGGCGCTCCATCCATTAGAGGATTTGCGAACATGCAGCTGACCTAAGACATGGGAGAACCAAGTCTTCAGCGCTGACAGAGCATGTGGATAAGACAAGCATCACGATTGTATTGAGGAGGCTAAGGTTATTGCCAAGGTTGCCCAGTTCCATCATCGGAAACTCAGGGAAGCTATTGAGATCGAAAGAAGGCCTAACAATCTCAATAGAGATGACGGCTGGAAAATCAGTAGATGTTGGATCCCCGCCCTTTCTTCTTAGTCTCCCCCCCTCTTTCATCTTTTTTCGCTTTTGTCGTTCCCCTGGAGCCTTCCTATCTCCTATGGTTTATCCTTTTTGGCTCTGGACTCTTTCCATGCCTTCTCCTGTTTATTTTGTGTCGCTCCTTTTTCCCGGATTGATATTGGTATCTATTATTATAACTAATATTTATTTACTTATTATTATTATTATTATTGTTATTATTATTATCATTATTATTATTATTATTTTTTAATATATATATATTTTAATTAATTATTTATTAACGAATATATATTATTATTTTGCTTATTTTTATTGTTGAGTCGTCCCCTTTCCCTAATTATTATTGTTATAACAAATATTTATTTACTTATGTTTTTATTATTATTATTTATTTATTAGTTCTGCGTAACTAATTTTTATATATATTATGATTATTTTATTATATACTAATTTTATTTATCTATTAAGGAATATATATTATTATTATTATTTTATTATTTTTCGTCACTAATTTTTATATATTGTTAGTATTGGCAATTTATCTATTTATTAACGGATATATATCATTGTTATTTTCTTATTAGTATTTACTTTATTATTTCTTTCATAACTAATTTATATATATTATTTTTATTTTTATTTTTATATAGATTTTTATCTATTTATTTATTTATCTAGCGAATATATATTATTATTATTTATTTATTCGCTGATTTGTATTATTATTTTTTATTTTATTTAATTACATGTACCTTGTTTATAAATAAGTTAGGTCTTCAATTTAACTAATTCCCATTTAATAATTTTTTTTTAATTATTAAATTATACATTTTAACTAATTATTAAAGTAAACCCCTTCTTAAATTATTTCATTTATATAATTATATATTTATATATAGGTATGGTCATTACTATCTTCCTTGTAATAATCAATTTGACTTTTTGACTGTCCCTAAGTCAAAGCTAGCCGTTAATCTAGATAGCTGTTGGAGGCCCTGCTCATACTATTTAACAGGCAAAGTTGGATCTGTTTCTTCAACTTGTCTTGATGATGAGCCACACTTACTGGCTCGAAACGCGTCGACAAAGGTCTTTCTATATGTGATTTACGTAGAAACTCTTCTTATAACTAATTATCCTATTTTACAATGTAACTTCCAACCTGATTCACTCCATTACACAGCTTAGATAGCTTAGATCCACATGAGTGGACCATTGTATCGGCGTACGAACTATTTAAATGTCGCTTGACAAAAGTTCCCGTAAGAAACTTGAGCACCTTTTCTTTTTAAATCCTTTTTGAATTCCTGTGTTATAAGACCTATTAATATGAGAATTCCATCACATTTGACATCCAAACCTTATGTTTGCGGATCACATATTTGCAAAAATGGCCTTTCCTTTACTATCTTTGCCTCCTGTCTTAGGTTTTCAAAACACCATTGTAATTAGTCACGCTTTGTTGGTGTAAAATTGTATTGAGTCAATAAAATTAACTAGAAATATGTGGCTCAACAATAATGTTGACTAATTTTGATGAGTAGCTGAGAAAACACAAGGAAATAAAGTTAACTCTGTTTCTTCATATTCAAAGATTTTGTTTCTCATAAAATATTTAACATGTTGATTTTTTGTTATTTTGTTGTATTCACAGTTATTATATGTCATCACATAGTTGTAGCATTGAATTCTAATATCGTTTTATTATAAGCATATTTGTTGATTGTTATAATTTTTATAATTTTGTTGCAATTCCTTGCGGACATTATTATTCATATTTACTTATAAATTTAGTTGAATTATTGATTGTGAAACCAAGACTAAAATTGAATGACTTAAGTAAATAAATTTTATAATAAACTAATGTTTCTTTTTCTTGGAAATGATATGGGAAATATAATGTGAATTTTTTGGGCTTCTTGTTGTCCAAGAAATTGCTAAATGGTTAAGTCTAAGAGGTGGGAAAAAAAGAGAAAAGTGGTGGAGGTCATAGTTGTAAACTTCCCAAATTCTCCCAAAATCCTTGAGAGGAAGATTTCCATAGGTAAATAACATAACTAGAAAGGAATATTATGTTGGGTGAAAAAATAAGCTTAGCTAGAGAAGTGTTAAGCTAAGTGAAAAGATAAAAATAAAGATAGCTAGAAACAAAGCCAAGATTATGAAGGGCAGATAAATAATTTTTCTGATTTTGAAAAAAAAACATAGGTAAATCTAAAAGGTGGGCAGACCTTAAAAGCAAAATGTTGCTAGGAAAAAATTTCTAGGAAAAAAGTAACAAATATCACTAAGTGAAAATAGTTTCAGGATTGTTGAGACAATGGAGAAGAAGAAAGAATCGTGAGCTCAAGGGAATTGTGAGAAGTGTAACTCATTAATGGGAAGGAATTGTATTTCCAATATTTTTTTCCTATTTAAATAAGTAATTAACTATTTTTAAGAGAATTAGTATTTTTTATTTTAAGATTGACTTTTTTAGTTGTCAGACTATCCTTGAATATTGGTGGAACTAGGCATGTGTTAATATAAAGATGTTATCTAATATCTATTGTAAATGTGGAACTAGGCATGTGTTAATATAAAGATGTTATCTAATATTTATTGTAAATATTGGATATGGTAAATATACAATAAGCTTTCTAAATGTTGGTGTATGCGGAATTGCATGCAAATTGTCTGATAAGAGAATTGACTAGAATAAATGTTATGGTTAATTAGTGATACAATATCACTATTGGCAGAATGAGTAGACTAAAGGGTAATTAATATCTAGATAATCTAGAAATATATATACCTATATTACCTCGTCGAATGGTTTCCAGGCACTAAAAGTTACATGGAAACTTTGTATTCTCATATTCTAATACTAGAACCAATATAAGGTTTCCTAGTTTCCTATGATATAGGGTATTATAATATTGACATCTTAATTAGATAAACGAAAAGACATAACCTTGGAATAATATATATAAAAATGGATACAATGGCATGAGACGTTATTAGTCCTATTAAAAAAAGCCTACATGTATTTTAATCAATTTGTATTTTAATCAATTTCTATTGGCTAGAAGATGTTGAACGTAAGGTTTTGTGAAATAAACTAGATTATGTATTTTTAGAAAATTAATCAAAGAAAAGAATCCCATGTAATATTTTAATGCTATGAGTGCTTACAATTCAATAAAATCAAATGTAAGAAATAGGTTACAAAAAACCACATGAATGATTTACAATTGATTGCTATTGCAATTGGCCCAAGAGGAGGGATTAAATAATAATCATGATGAAGAGACTCACATGAGAGAAACGTTGAGAACCTATGTAAAGATAAAGAATTATATATATATATATATATGGAAATATACCAAATACATAAGCTTGAATGGTGACAAAAAAAAAAATGAACCCCATTGAACATAAAGAAAAATTAAGTGTGAGAAACAAGTGCGAATAAATATATCTGCATTACATGCTGGAAAATAAATCCTTTCACATAAAAAGGGCCCATAGAGTAGAAAACTCAGAAAGAAAAGTCAAAAGTAATTACAATCTATTTGTTTGAAAAATTTTTATACGTGAAACAAAATAGAAGTAGCCTCACATGTTGAAACTAAGTACGAGTACAAAATATACACTTATATATGTCCAATCCAAGTATCAAAAGACTCATTATAAACACTTTTGTGTACATCCTTAGAATTAAGTGTCAATATACTAAGTCTAAAGATGATTATATAATATAAGATAAAACTAAGTCAAATTGTGTATATGGACAAGTAGGTTAGTGAAAAACACTAGAAGACAAGCCTTGCAGCAGAAAAGAAGTTCAATAGACATCCTCGTACTTGTAATGTAATTGGAGTATGTACGACAATAGGTTCCATTCACGTTAACTTGGAACGAGAGTAATTCCAACCTATAAAAAACATAAGGATGAAGATTAACTTGGAACATGAGTAATTCCATCTTGTAACAAACAGAAGGAGGAAGCTTGTGTTAGTAGGCCATACCCAAGTTTTGCAAACCTTAAAAGTAAGTAAGGAATTTATTTTCAAATTATTAGTTGATAACAAAATCCATGATGTTATGACTTCCAAAAGAGAAAATTACCATCAGTAATGTAATAACAAGAGATATTTGGATAATTTACAAAGTTTCATCAATAAAAATGGGGTATGAATTTAAAGAGGTAACCACCCTGTTACTAGGATCTGGGAAATCTTGAGGTTGTGTTGTCATAGAGCTAGAGGAAAGGAGACTTGTAGGAAACAAGGAAAACTTAGTGATAATCAAGGAAGTGTTGACGACCCCAAATGGATGACCGTAATACCCAAATAAATAGAGGAACAAATAAGGTTCATTCTTATAATGTTGCAGTAGATATGGAAACAAAGGAAATGGAAGAATAAAACCTTCAACATGGAGTATTACCTAAAGGGTCTACTAACCCTCATTGTTGAGACCCATAACAAGAATTATGCTCCATAGAGATATACACAAGGACATTGAGGTAAATATTATATGGGAAATAAAATAATTGAGGAAGCCTTAGAGCCATCAAATGGAAGAATAAGGGGCACAAATAAGAACCCTTATATCATACCTTTAGAAAAAACCCTCGTTATCCATCAAAGTGTTCCAAAGAATTCCTCAGCTAGGCTAGAAGCTAAAGAATCCTAAAGAGAATGAGAATTATGGATTACATGGCCTGAAAACCTATTTTTCAATACTTGCACAGTTCTCTATTGAGATTATGTGCATACACAAATTTGACCATTAAAATCAGTGCAAATTTGTGCTTTTCCTTCCACTATGAACTGTGCACATGAATCAATGAAAGTAAAAATAAAAAAGTAAATTCTAGAAGCTTTGTTCAATGAATATTTCCCTATTGAATGCTCCGAGATTATTCTTACTCAAGCATAATCCCTCTATTCATGAGCTAATTCACTCTCTTTGTGGAGCCTAACCCCTCCTCTTGAGGATCTCATCCTTTGGGAAGAGGACATCAAACCTCCTCCTCCTGGCCTGTCAAGCAAATACACACTAGAGGGTTAGGGAGGGCCACTAAAGGTAAACCTATGCTGCTAAAATAGGGCTAGAAGGCTTGTCATGTAAGGAGAAGATTGCAGGCCATTGGAAGAGGCCTATGACATCAAGGCAACTAGGTTGTAAGCTTGTTATCCTTTTAATTCAATACAAGGCAATAGTTCTTTGGTAATTGTGTCTATTTTGATGTTATTTACGAGATTCCTTAATCACTCGCATGGTTTATAATTGATTATTGATTCAACTATATGTTGTATGTTAATTTAGGGATTTAATTTACCTTTGATCTTATATATGATATGATTTGATCCCTTTGAATGTTTTTGTCTATGTTGATCTCTTTTGGAGCATCATGGAGAAGTTGTGGAAATCATTGGGAAAGAACTGAAAGTAATTCTACAAGCACATCACTAATAGGTAAATAATTCTTCATGTACTACATGTTTCATGTTTCACTTATAGGCTAAGGAAAGGTAGCAATTCTTTTGATGTTTGTTACTAGAGTCAATAATTAAATCAAGGGAAATTGCTTTTGTCTGCATAAACAATTTTTTTGCCTAACAAATTGGTGACCATATTGGGGAACGTCTCGTTCTTCATCATCTCCTTGTTTGGACTTTTTGAACCTCTTCTTGTAGCATTATCTGAGTGCCTACATGATATTAAAAGTGTGGATTTTGTGAATTGTCTGGTTTAATTCTTTTATTTTTGCTAAAATTTTATCAGACTACGCATTTTATCTTTAGCAACAAAGCACATATTTACGCACTTAATCCTTAGCACCAGTGTGTATGCACACTGTATAAAATTGATTGCCTGCACACATCGTGGAAATTTTTGAAAATTTAAGTTTTCCAATTGCTTAGACCAAATTTTTTTTATTGGTGTAATTTCTTGGATTTGTTTGAATTATGGAAATTTCCTCTCTATTTTGATTCGATGTTTTGAGTTGCCTTCTTGAAGAATTATTTATCTTTGCAAATTAGGATTGAAGGTTTGATCTGGTGAATTTCTCATTAATCAAAAGAAGGATCAATCATTTCTGAGATAGATTGAGTCTATCCTTTTTTCTATCCAAAGATCATATTAAGTACTTTGTTTTCATAATTGTAAAGAATCATTAGTATTAGGAAAAAGATAGGGGCTTTCAAGGAAGCACTTGTGATTTGGAGTTTGTTGTTTTTGTCGAAATGAATACTGATTATTTCTCTCTATAAGCCAACACAATCTTCTGCATACAATGATTTTTAATTCATTAGATAAAGTTAAAATTATGGCTTGTGTCTATTCAAAGAAGAATTCATTTTTCATTTTTTGGTATGCAAGAAGTTGTTAAGATTAAAAGTTTGGTTTCCGTAACTTTGATTTTGTGGAAATTAGGTTGCATTTTAAAAAAAGAGAGCCAAGAATCATGTATTCCACATTCTATTTGATTTGTAGCTTGAAAATAATCCAATGATTCTTGTAATGTTGAAAAGTAAACAAAAACTCTTTCCTTACTTTAGTTACAATTTGTCGAAGTGAAAATATTACATTATCGTGCTCAATTGCATTTAACTTTGAGTCAGGTTATAACACCATTGGTTTCACATCCATCAACCTACTTAGTAAACAACAACTTAGAAACAATGATAAAATAAAATAAATTTTTATATTTTTAGGGCTCATTACACCTACATTAGATCAGCTAGTAGGGCTTTGCAATAGGTATGTGAGTTAACTTTCCAAAGTTGAAAAAAAACACTACAACCTTGTGGTAGGGAGTAAATTGATCTATTAAATTTTGACTCTGGGAAGCTCCTCTTACAAGGGAGTTAAGCACAAGATCATCCTGGACCTAGTGAACTGATTTACCCTGCTTCATTGATTATGGTAGCATGTTTTTCATGCGTTAAAAATGGTGTCGAAACGTTCTTGGGAATCGCTTGAAGGATAAACTTGAGATTAATCATGTTGAGGAACCTTCAAGGGGATTAAGCATTATGACTCTGCCCCTTAAGTGTGGATCGGATCTGCGAATATTCCCCCAAGTTAAATTGTTGTACGTGTTAAGCTTAGAGACCATTATCTTAGGGCTTTACCGAAGGTGACGGTAGGGGGGAAAATCCCTATTGTACCAGGAGAAGATATTGACTAGACTCACTTGGACCTTTTTGGAGGGTATTATTCACTTGAGATGGCATAAGTGAAGTTACTTGCACCAGATCATGGTCATTAAGTAAGTTGTCAGTGTAATTGATTCCACCTACTTTATCTCTAGCTATTTTTCACATTGACCTCTATGATGTTGGGTTTCAACACCAACTAGTGATTTCATTGTGAAAAGGTTGTTTGTTTTGTTTGATTCCTTAGATTTATTAGTGCATGTTATTTTCTTGTTTTTACTTTTTATAGAATTTAGGTATGGATTGTGATTTTGAATTGTTAATATTGTTTTAAATTCTTAATAAATTTATCTAAGTTGAATCTAATGGAAACAATGCTGAAATTTACTGGTAAAGAAACGCCTTTTAATGGGAATCTTAATCCTTTTCCTGACTTTGGAAATGTCGGTCCTCCTTATATGGTTATGTTGTCAGTTCCCATATTCACGAGAGGTTTTCCAATGTGGTTGTTTTCAAATTCTTTAATCCAAAATACCCAAATCGTTCCATCTCTACCAATCTCTTTAACTCAACCAGGTTCTCCATATCAACAAGACCAACTGTTTGTTGACCCTTTACCTTCTTCACCCAAAATTTCTTCTTCCCTTTCTCTTTCTTCACCTGGTAAAAGTCTTAATTCTAGTAACCAAGTCACTAAGAATAAGAAGAAAGAGAAGAAGAAGAAGAAGAAAGATAAGAAAGAGGTCAACCAACCAAACATTATTTCGATTATGGAAAAAGTTCAGAAGTAGCCGAAAATACGTCACAAGCCTAAATTCCCTTGCAATATTTTTAAGGTTGATCACCTTCTTATTGATTGTCTTGGTATTCCAAAGGTACTAGAAGCATGGTCCAAAAATTCTCATGAAATTCCATCAACTAGTGATTGTTAGGTTCCTGGGAAACAGGGTAAAGTTAGGTTTCCTTGTAGATTGTGCAAAGAGAGTCATCAAACTCACCTTTTCCCTCACATAGGTGAAGCCTTAAAATTTTTGTAAAGCCTTATTATTTCTCAACAACAACTTCCAATTTGTTACTATATACTTTCTCTCAACCTACCATCAGTTGAAGAAGTGATTGATATAATTCGAAGTATACCCAATCCCACTCTTCCATTGGGGAGTGAAACATGTATCACTAGAGTTGATGAAAAATTGGTTGATCAAGTGGTCGACTCAATTCCATATTCATTCGATCCCACTCTCTTTGTATATAATGAAACTCATACTGCTTAGGATCTTCTTGTTACCTCAGATTTCTCTACAAATGGCGACATTTCGCCTATTTCCATTGAACCCCCTACAAGTAATGAGGTTTTTTCCTTTGATTGGAGTACACTAACAAGGTCTTGTCTTTATTCTTCCACCCCTTTCCAAATCATTTTGAAAGTGTATGGTAAGAATGTGTGTCACACAAATGTCGACAAAGGTGCTTATGTCAGTATTTTATCCTCAACCACTTGGAAAGCTTTGGGTTTCCCTTAACTTGTGCCTCTTACACAAAATATGTTAGATTTTAACAGAACCATTAGCGAGCCTTTAGGGATCCTTCTTAAATTAACTATTACTCTTGAAGGAAAAACTATTGGTTTCGATCTTACAGTAGTCCAAGACCACTTGGATTTCAATTTTCTCCTTGGGCAAGACTATGTATATGCCATGAAATCTATCATGTCTACACTCTTTCGAGTGATTCCCTTCCCACACAATGGAAACATTGTGACTATTGAATAGCTTTTGTTCGCTGATCTTGATTTGACTACCAGTTATTTGACATCCCTGAATGTTCCTTATATGGAAGTGGTATGTACCCCACCACGGGTTATTTATGTGGAAACCTATCCCATGTTTTCAGTTATCGATGTAAGTGAGCCTCTCACTGTTTTCTTGACTTCTTTTGACTTTGATCTGGTAATTGACATTGTAACCTATGGGGGAATTTGAACTCTATTTTCTTACACCTTTTTATTCTCTTCAAACATGTTCTTTCCAGAGAATTATTCTTCCTTATGATGAAGGCCTCTTGGAAGCCGTGATTGAGGTATGTCCCTTGACATGTGTTTCTTCCAGTTTGAAGTCATGTTCATGTTCCTATGAGGATGGTTCTTTTACTGTATCAATTTCATTTAAAAAATGAAATGAGTTGCTATGAGGATGTTTCTTTTACTATGTCAACCTCATTAAAATCTAAAACAAGTTCCTGTGAGGATGGTTCTTTTACTATTTCAACCTCATTGAAAAATGAAACAATTTCCTATGAGGATGGTTCTTTACGATGCTAACCTCACTGAAAAATGAAACAAATTCTAAGCATAGTTTTGTCCCAAGCTCATTAAAAAGAAAATGAAACAAATCCCCCTCTAAATTGAGTCTTTCATTTGATTTTATCAATGAACCTTCATTTCATCTACCTATTGGTAACTTGTTGTTTACTTAATCACATCAAACAAAGGTCAGGGATCATGTGCCTCTGCATGGGTACATTATAAATTCATGTATACTGTTTTGTGTGTGGCAATTTTTTGCATCTTTTTACGATTTTCTTTAACTTCTCCTCCTTATCTTGTTTTACACTTGATTTGCAAATGTCAATGCTCCCTCAAACATACATTGGATTTGCTGATGGCATTAGTCATAGTACTCAGAATTTGTCTTCCGTGGCTTGGTTTGTTTATTCACCCACTGATGAGTTAATTAGTATTCATGGAATATGCCTTGGTCAAACAACGAATAATATTGTAGAATATAGTGGAGTGGTTGAGTTATTGTCTAACACCATTTCATTTGGTATTCGTTGTTTAATCATTAGGTTAGATTCTCAACTCATAGTATTACATTTAAACAATGTCTATTCAGTAAGAAGTAACACAATGTTAAGGATCTTTTGCGTGCTCATCTCTTGGAGAGAGAATTTGGTTACACTGAATATCAACACATACCAAGACATTTAAACACATTAAGTGATGCATTGGCTAATATCAACACATACCAAGACATTTAAAAACAATATCTATGTACATGTTGTAGAAGATAAACTGAGGTAAGAGTAGTAGTTTCCATTAATCGAAATGTTTGTAAAAAAATTGGCTTTATAAAATGTTATCCAAGACATATGAGGCCCCATGGCCTTTATTATACGAAGATTTTGATATATCAAAAAACAAAATATAGCTAGCAGCTAAGCATGGTGGTCATGGTAACAGACGATGGCATGAGCTACTTGTCGTAGTAAGCGGTTGATTGGCCCAGGAACTCCAAAAGTATGCCTATGGTAATGAAGAGGTACATCATTGATGCCAATATTTGGGATATCTAGAGTCAACCTCTCCAGGTTGTGCTCAAGCTCAGTTAAGGCCTCTGTTGGATCAGAATACAATACCACAAGAGTTGTTGGCTTCTCACTAGGTCTGTCAAATAGATTTAATGTTGTTGGTCTGAATGGGCCCATATTTGCATGATTATTTTAGATAGTTAGTTTTGGATGTCAAAAAATAAAAAAATTAGAATAACACAAAATAACCAAAATGTGAAACTTTTACATATGTCACCCCACTACATTCCTAGAGGAAGTGGGATATTTGGATCACCAATTCAATCCATGCCCATATATGGGAATTCCTTGATCATGATGATTTGGCATTCCAACCACCCAAAAAAGTCGATAGTGTATCCCACAATTGGGCCATCACCAACTCTATGATGTGCCATCAACGAAACCCACTATAGCATATGAGGATATCGAGGTCCTCTTGCAACTATAGATACCTCTAGGGAAATAAGAGGAACCCTCTCTACAGCAAGTGAGAACATGATGGTATCATAGCCAAAGTTTTTGAGTTTGCCAGTCTTTTATCTAGTCAGTCGCCCTTTGAGATTTATAATGACCCCCACACAACAGTTGAAAATGGTAGGCTATTAACACTCCACACAAATATGAATTTGGGCCTTAGTGAGCAAATGAATCACTGCACTTCCACACAATTGTGCAACAGTGAAATAAATGTTCCTCAATGGAAGCCTCTGAATAGTTTTGATGTCAATCCATCCATCTTTTAGCTGGGACCCTTCAAAATAATGTTTTCATAGGTACATTGTTGTTGTTTCTCCACCTGGTCTATGCTCATATAATGAGATATCAACCCCACGACATGAAATTCTAGTCAGGAAATAGGTTTCATGTGCATATATGGTAAGCCTTTGGTCTCTAATCTGGAAACATTATTCTCAAACATTCCATGTTCTTACCATCCATGTCAGCAAATCTAGCTAAGATTTGATACCGGGGATCATGAAAAATTTGTATAGACCACAATCCCTCAAGGCTTATAATGTTATTGTGTTACTTAAATCTTTAACATCTCGATCTTTAGGTTCTCTCTCCCTCCAATCCATTTTTGCAATTCAAAACACTGAAAATAAACATGGAGGATGATTAGAAAATAATGTGATAAATTTTGCAAGAAATTTTGGATGTTTTATTAAATTTTTGAAAACCCTCAGTGTTGTGTGTGCCTCTATTTTATAAAAAGAGTGAATTTGTGCGGTTTCCATTTGAAAAATCATGCAAAAAGTGATTTTCAACAGTACAAAATGAGTCTGTGTGCATGGACCCGATGGGGAGGAACTGCGTACACCGAGGGCGAAATTTGAACTAAATAAAACCCCCTAAAAATGCTAAATCTATAGTGAAATGCAAAATGTAAGAAATCAAAACAAAGATAATGGAAATATTTCTTACCTGGATAAAATGGTTCGTGAATTGGTTCACCGGTTTTATCAGAATCCACCTCTAAAGGTTTTGGTAAAAAAGGCACTCTAAATGGATCTGAAATGGTAAAAAGATTTTCACTTTTTGTGTTTTTATTACCATTTTAGGCTAATTAAAATATTATTTTTTTGCCTTCAACTGCTGAAAATTCAAACTTTTAAAGTTTTTACTTGTTTCTTGAGTGGTTACGATTATTTTTAAGTTTAAATGTGTATGACACAGGTTTAACTACAAAAATGAATCATTTTGGATATGAGTAAATTTTTATCACATTTTTCAGACTCGTTAAAACTTATGAAAAAGAAAAATACTGGAGTTACCTTTAAGCTTTTTTCTAACTCTAGAAACATGAAAAGGTTTATGAGTGTGCTTATTAGTTTTGAACTCATTAAAGTAAACGAAAAAATATCTACTTTATATAAGTTTACCCCTTTTAGAGATCATGTGGACTATTTACAAAAAATGTATATGTTGACTAATCATGGTCAATAGGGTTCTCTCCTACATTATTTTACCCTTTTCTGGGATTGAGAGACTAAATTCACGAAAGAAAGACATTTCAAATTTTACTTATGTCTTTCTCCAGAATCCCTAAAAATGAAAGCACCAAGATTTACTCTCTTCGGGCTTGTTAAACCTCTACGTTGAAGGAAGTACATGAGTTTTCTTTTTGTTTCTTTTCAAGGTCTTTAAATGTGAAAGAGACATCAAGTTTCTCCTTCACTAGACTCATTAAGCATAAACAATCGAGGACTCGTTAATCATGATGAGCCCGAACCACTCCTTCCTAGGGTTCGTTAAACATACTTCGAAGGACTGATATGAAGGACTCATCCAAAGGATGATCTTACAGGACAAGCATATGTTATCCTCCTCAAGATGGAACAAGAAAAGGAGATACTTGCTAGTAATGGTGGGGGAAAATTGGGAAGAAATGTTTTTTTTATATTACAAAAGGAATTGTGTCGCTCTTGAACATGGCGCTCTGTCACCTTTTTGTATAGGTTGGAAAATCCATTTGTCTCTTAGTTAAATACACCTCATTAATATTATTCAATTGGTTTTCGCTATTATTTGTGAGTCAAATGTTGTCAAGTGAAAATGTCATCTCACTAATATGTTTAAGAGAATTCCAACCTCATTCAAAATTACCTTGTAATTTATAGACTTCAATAACGTTGGCCATCTCTAAGTCATTCCTGTATCACTCCAAATTCGTTCTCCAAATCTTGACATGAGTTTCATGTCATAGGCCCTCCAGTGACGGGTCACTTCCTATCGACTTCAACTCATTATCTAGGAATTTGATCTAGAAACCTTCTTCAGTACCTTGGAGCCTGCATGCCCTAATGCCAAGTTTTGCCTTCGACGACATGTTCTCATCATTGACCTTCGATCTCCTTATTCTATGAGTGTTCGACTTCAATATATCTTTTCACACTTCATCGATTGTATTAGAAGTACCTTGAGAACCATTGTCATCATCGGTGGTTTCTATCGCAATTTTTAATGGTTCACATCGACTAGTAATCAGGTGGTTTCTACCGTGTTCAACTACAAGACATTCACTCACATGGTTAGTTTTTTTCTAACGGATTGGTAGACATGAATACCAAGACCCTGGATCTAGTTTCATCCATATAGGTTGCTTGGAGTTTTAAATATTCATGATTGTCAAAATGGATCCATATTTGATGGTTGTGTCCATACTTTGTCTACTGCTGAAATGGATCTTTGCATATTTCCTTACTGATTCATTGAGATCCTTATGCTTTGAGTATGGGAATGTCTACCTCAGTGATGATTATAAATTGTATTGTAACCCTTGGTTGATTTTTTCAGGTCTCCAACCATGGTCTCTAATCTGAAATTTGGCATGATAAAGTGCCTCAGTCCTCTAAACATCTTTTCCGACTTAGAAATTTCAGGGGAAATATGTTACATGTCAGTTTGTCACTAATAGGAAAATGACCATCAATCTGGATCTTTTGCTATCCATCAAAGTGTTCCAAAGCAGTCCCATGCAATTCTAGAAGCTAAACAATCCCAAAGAGAATGAGAATTCTAGATTACATGGTCGAAAAACCTATTTTTGAGTACCTTCATGGTTCGCTAGATAGATTATACGCATACTCATATTTGACAACTAAAGTCAGCGAAAATTTGTGCTTTGTCTTCCACTAGGAACTACACACATGACATAATGAAAGTAAAAATAAAAAAGGTAAATTCTAGAAGTTTTTTTGAGCGAATATTTCCCAACTGAAAGCTTTGACCTTATGCTTACTCAAGCCTAATCCCTCTATTCATGCCGCTAATTCCTCTCTTTGTGGTGCCCTAATCCCTCCTTTTAAGCATATCATCTCTTGAGACAAGGATCTCAAACCTCCTTCTCTTGGCCTATAAATCAAACATAAACCAGAGGATTAGGGAAGACCACTGAAAGTAAACCTATGATGTTGAAATAAGGCTAGAACTCTTGTGATCTAAGGAGAATATTGGAGACCATTGGAAGAGTCTTGTGACATCAAGGCAACCAGGTTATAAGCTTGTTCTCCTTTGAATTCAATACAAAGTAATTTTTTTCCTAATTGCGTCTATTTTGATGTTATTAGTGAGATTCCTTGATCACTAGCATGGTTTATAATTGATTATTGATTTAATTATATTTTGTATGTTAAGTTAGGGAATTCATTTACCTTTGATTTTATATGTGATATGCTTTGATCTCTTTGAATGTTTTTGTCTATGCAGATCTCTTTTGGAGCAACATGGAGAAGTTATCGAAAGCATTCGGAAAGCCTCTAAAGGATTGAGGAAAAGTGGGTTGTGGAAAGCACTGAAAGGACTTGTAGAAGCACATCGCTAATAGGTATGTGATTCTTTGTGTACTACATGTTTCATGTTTTAGTTATAGGCTAAGGAAAGGTAGAAATTCTTTTGATGTTTATTACTAGGGTCGGTCATTGAATCTAAGGAGATCTCTTTTGTCTACATAAGCAATTTGTCCGCCTAAAACAAAAAAATTAAGAAACATAGAGTGTTCACTTTGATAATGATAGAGTAAATATGGAAACAAAATAAACAAAGAAATAAAACCCTCTAACATGGGTTGTTACATGAAGGGTGCAATAATCATCATTGTCGAGATCCATAATAGGAATTATGGCGAGGATTTCCATAGTAATCTCCACTGAGATTTTCATAAGGAGAGGTAGGTCAAAATTAGAAGGGAAAGAAAAAAACTAAAGAACCCTTAAAGCCAACCAAATGGAAGAGAAAGGAGCACAACGAAAAACCCCTCTTTCATACCCCCAATAGAAACCCTTGCCCAATGAATAACAATGCTTGACCACGTAACCTAATTCATATAACTCTCTTTGAAGAAGAGCCAAGGGAATGGGAAGCTCTGGTAAGGAAGCCCTGCAACAAAATTTGAATGGTGAGTAAAAGAGTATCATAACACAAAATTAGATGAAGCATGGAATGTCATGAAAACCCTTCAAACTACCTGCAGTGGAACCCTTAGGCACATGTTTTCTTGGCTAGACCAAGAAATCCCAGGCCAATGTAACTCTCTTGAATAACTTTGAGATTACAAAATTATATTGACTAATAATCAATGTTGGGGAGGGGGAAACCCTAATATAAAGGTTGAACTGTCAATATTGCTCAAGGGTTTTCCCATGGAACCTACCATAGATATCAGACACGATGGAAATGAGAAAAAATACTCTATACTCTAGCACTATGACATATTAAAAGAAAAAAATATTATTTAAGTATTTATAACAAATTTCTAGTACTACATCTACAAGAATTTCAAGAGAACCAAGTAGGAGCAACCCTCAGAATGTGTCAAAATTAATTGATAAACAATATATGATGATGTCAATAGCACTGACTTCATAAAATGAGTATTATCACAAGAACCAAATATTTAAAAGTCGGAAATCTCACTCCTAACCACAAAGAAGTCGATAGCCAAACGAAAGATAAAATGAATTAATGGGGAGGGAGGTTACTGTCGGCCAGATAAGTCGTTCTTGCGGACAAGACTGACCTCCCTAGTATCTAATGATATCTAGCGACAAGCAAACCAAACAAATTCTATCTTTCTCTAAATATGCAATTTATAAATAAAGGCAAACAGGTGTTTTAGGCCTACCTCGGGTCCAGTGCTAGTTTGTGGAAGCCACGCTCCGTTGATCCAAATGAGCTCCCTTGTAAAGAATCTGCAAACACAAACAAGCACACACATTAAATAGCACCTGAAAAGCCAATATAATAAAGCATATTTATCATGATGATCAAGGAATTCATGAAACAAACCATATAAGACAATTTATTGAGAAAAATGAATCTGATTGTATTAACTTTAATCAAAGAAGAACTTTACAACCTTGGTGCCTTAACGCTGTACAAGCTCCTCCTAGGGTCCAACAAGAATCTCCTCTACTTTGACAAGTTTCACTCTCTTCCCAATGAAGCCAAAAGGTATGTAATCTCCCCTCTCAAGCTTAACTAGGAAGTCTCAATTCCAACAGCATTTACCCTAAAAAATGTTCAGCTTTAAAAGTCCTCAGCAACCATCCCAATGCCTTAATTTATAGTGCAATGGAGGGAAGTTACTAGGTCCACCTTCAAAGGGATAAAGCCCTCCTTCAAAGGAATAAGCTCCTCTCATAAAGGGATTAGCTCCTTTAGTTATGGGATGCATGAACCACCTAGGAGCGAACCATCCACGTCAAGATTCCTTCTAGAAGAATCCAGAATTAACCACAAGTGAGTTTTTAAGAATAAACTTGCGCCTTTTTGACTTTCATAGGGGTCCGCACCCACTCCTTTAGAGAGAGAGCGGGTAGGTCTGCAGGTAACATGACCAAGAGGTGCGGGACCGCAGGTAATAGTAAGAGAAAGTGCGGAACCAGATCTTTATTGATTTTCAAGGACTTTCTCTCATTTTTTAAATCTTGACATGAAGCGCTGAGGTTTGAGACTTACTAAGGAGGACAGTATGAATGATGATAGACCCATACTGACTGCAAATAGTCATGGTGACAGTATTTTGTGTAACAGATTTCCCCCTAAAGTGCGAAGTCTGTAGTAGATGAGGATTTCATTTATCATCTAAGAAGAGTGAAGTACTTTATCATTTCGAGGATCATCTTGTGGAGAGCCCGATTAGAACCTGTAAAAACATTCAATACAAAATATATATATGAGATCATATGATCGCTGAGGTAGGCATTCCCATACTCAGATCAAAACTGACTAAAAAACTAACTACTGCTCTGATATAGGAATGATCTTGTAATACATCACAAGTATAGACACATGTAGACACAGTATGGACACAACCATCTGTTTATGAATAGTCCACTGTATAATGAATACAAAATTCCTCGCAGCCTGAATGGTGGAAACTAGATCCAAGGTCTTGATTTCTACTTCCTGAAATAGTACGATTCTATCCATGTGAATGAATGTGTCGAAGTCAAACATGGTAGAAACCACTTGATTACCAGTCAATGATGTAAACTGTTAACAAGTGTGAGAGAAACCACCATTAATGTCAATGGCTCTCAAAGTACTCAGTACAATCCATGAAATGTGAATAGATGTGTTGATGTCGAACATGTCACGGAATCCTTTGATCGAAGGTCAATGATGCAACCTATTGTCGAAGGCGAGAAACCTGCCATTGAGGTATGCAGATCCCAAGGTACTGACGATTTCTAGATCATCTTTCTAGATAATGAGCTGAAGTCGATAGAAAGTGATCCGTCGTAGGCAAGCCCACAACACGAAATCATAGATCAAGTTTGAAGAAATATAGTTGCAAGGACTGACTTAGGGATGGTCAAGATGGATGACAGATATTTTGCAGATGAATGGTTTATTTGCACTGACCTCTTGAACACATAACGACACAGCAGATGGTCTGGTGACAATTGACCCAAAGTTAATACCCAGAAACCGACTTAAGACTTTCAATATGGTTTGATTAACTGTTAGGCAAAGGATTTCCCAACCCAGGTGAACAAAAAGTGTCGTGTTCAAGAGTGGTTAAATGTTTTTCTGAGACACAAAGTATGACAAACAGGCTCATTTTTCTCTCTTTTCCCCCACAATTTTTGGCAAGTACCTCTTTATTTTTAACAAGCTTGAGGAGGATAACATTTGCTTGATTATGAGCTCATCCTTCGGATGAGTCCAACTTAGTTTAAATTCGAACCCTAAGAAGGAGTGGTCCGTTCCTGTTTGTGATTGAACAGGTCCTTCACTATTAAATTTTAACGAGTCTAGTATAGGAGAAACTCAGCGTTTTTCAATTTTAGAGAGTCTGAAAAAACTTAAGAAAACTCCATGGTTGTCCTTTTTCATAAATTTGTGTCTCCCAAGCCCGAAAAAGTATAAAATAATAATTGAGAGAACTGCTTGATCATTACGACTAAGGAGTACTTTTCATAATTAGTATCTCTGATCTGAAAAAGTAAAAAAGCGATCAATGACACGTCGTTTTATAACCAATATCGAATTTGAAACGACAAAAATCCGGCAATCTTTTCATGTTTTTACGGTTAGAAAAGGGCTGTAAGTGGACCATCTTTTTAATTCCGTTTTAACGAGCTTAAAAAGAAAAACTCGACAATCTTTTCATATTTTAGGAGTCAGAAAAGAGCTTAAAGGTGACTCTAATGTTTTTTGTCGAAAATGACCAATTTTGCGTGAAAAATCCGTTATCCTGCACAAAAACTCAAACAGTACTCATACCTGTTTAAAATAGATAAAAATGCTTCAAAAGTTACTTCTTTAAAGTGAAAAATAAACAAATTAAAAATTCATTTATTCAAAAAAGCTTATAAAAAGGGCTTTTGTAAATTCATTTTTATCGTTTGACTTCAGAGTGAGAAAAGAGAGCTTTTGGTCAGAAATTTCCCGTGAAGATTGCAGAAAATCTGTCTGTTGGAATTGAATGTTGTCACCTCCAGGTAATCCACATCATCATACTCCTTCATTTCATCCGTTTGAAATTTGTTTTTAGGCTTTTATTTTGTTTTTTAGGAAATTTTTAGGTTAAAAACCCGAGCGCGGGGGTCTGCACGCATAACATAGGAAACATGCGGACCTCGACTTTTTCGTAAAAGGAAAAAAGTCAGGGGTCCACACCTGCCGTGAAGGCAGAGTGTGGACCTACGCATTGTCTCTAACATAGAGGGTGCGGTCCCCGCAGAATAGGTTTTCAAACTTAAAATTTTCAAATTTCACCCAAAAATTTTGATTTTAAATATTCTAATCCGCCTTTTTATTGAATGTAGGGTATACATCATGCTTGACTGGCGGGAATGGGAGTACGAATATGTGGATCTCGCCGCGATTAATCATCAACCTTCGATTGATGCATTGAAGGCATGCGGTTTATACAAATTCTGGGCCATACCTGGCATGAGGACCCAAGTGGACTTTTTACAGTGGCTAGTAGACAGGTGGAATATACAGGACCAGTGTTTCTTTATTGGTGGCCACCAGCTCGAAATGGAGCCAGAAGAAATTTAATTTTTGACTAGTTTGCCTAAGAGAGGTGAACATTTGACTCTATTCGGGACTAGGCCAGGTGGCCAGTCTATCGATAGCCTCTGGCTAGAGTTCTGTAACGACCAAACTAGAGACAAAGGGATTGATATCAAAACCATCTCCCGTCCTGAACTCAAAGTGATTGCATTTACTGTTACCAGGCTCTGTGGAAGCGCAGCACTACATGTGGCCACTGGATCCCAAATGCGGATGGCAGTAGATTGCTTTCGAGGCACCATCTTCAACTGGTGCGAGGCTGTGTTGGCTAATGTAAAAGGCCAACTGACTAGAGCAAAGAACGGACAACTGAAGAACTTTGGATACGGTGCTTTAGTTGTGAGCTTTGGTCTAGAGAGGGTCCCAATGTTGGTCCCACAACATCTTACCGTTGGAGTTGGACTTCCCCGAGAGCCCAAACTGATGCGTTGGGTTGCAGTTATGGCCCGTCATCCTGAGGAGGGAACAAAAGTTGTTCGATTTCCTCCTGAGTATTTTCATTGGTTGGAGAACCAAGTTTTTGCTATTCAGGATTTTCCTGATGCTAAGATAGATTATCGTGGTGACCCAGACATGGCTCTTCCACCAGGAGAGCAATGGGATGACTCAGGTAAACTCATTTTCAACATTTTCTAATTTAATTTTTTTTTGTTTTTTAAATTGCCCCAAAATTGATAGTAAAAGTTTCAAATGCAGATGTAGGTCCACGGTGACTAGCCACTTCCGGCCCTATGAGAGGAAACAGCCAGCTGTAGCAGTACCAGCCCCACAGGATGAATCTACAGAGACCCTGGCCAAATTGGAAAACCATCTAGACTGGTTGACAGCAGACATTCCAGAGACCAGCATAGATGATATTCCTCTTAGGCTACAACGATATGTGATTGGGGTCCCAGGACCTTTCAAAAGGTTCCTTTGTAGGGTGGCCCGTACAGTGGTTTCTTATCGTGATCATCACCAGTGATAGGATGATTGCCTGTTGTAGACTCATATGACATTTTTGCTTTTTGTACTATCATTTTTGCCGATCATAAGGTGTTTTTCAACCTATGATCGAAGATGATGTATATATTACACACTTCTATGCTATGCTATATCACTATTACCGGCTTATCTTGTAAAACATGTTATGGAATGTTTTTAAATTTACTTGTATGATTATTGCAAATGTCTACTTAAGATTCGAGAAGCAATTGCATCTGTTTATGTATTTAAATATCTTGGAATATGATGATATTCAATATAGTCAAATTCACGTTCCAAGAGACGAACTCTCAAAAATAATCTCAATAATACTGGATTTCTAATTGCATATACTCTGTTAAGCTGTAACACAACGAGTTCAGAATCTAACCTCATAATCAAACTCCGAATCCCAAATCAGATGGATTCAGATAATAACTCAATCACTGCACTATACTCTGCAATGTTGTTTGTTTTTTTACCAAGGCTTACCCCATGCATAGATACCAACTCATCAAAGGGCAAATAGATAACCCAAGCTGCGGAAGAAATGTTCCGTGTATTACGACAAGCACCATCAGCAAAACCAATGTATGTTTGGAGAGACGTCGAAATCTGCAATATCAAGAGTAAAATCAAGATAAGCAGGAATAATGACAAAAACACTCTCTAAGCTAAGCACACTTTTAATCTAAAACATACCAGCTAGAAAGAAAACTAACCTAACTAAAATCTCCACACCTAGATTTAAGCATAATATCTCTTCTGGTAAAGACCATTTCTGGGTTTACCTAAAGAGACCCCGTCAAAGTATACCAATTCATAGGCCCCTTTTGCCAGCTTTCGCTTAACAACATAAGGACCATGCCACATGGGTACGAATTTTCCAGCACCTAATTTATCATTTGCTTGATCGTACAATAAGACTAGGTCTCCTTTCGAAAAATTATGAGGGGTAACATTTCGCTCATACTGAGCTTTAATACATTTGGCATGAGCATCGATTGCTAATGCAGCATCACGTCGATTCTCATCTCGCTGAGCCAAGTACAACAAACGTTTTTCCTCTTCGGAAGTGGTTGGAAGTAATTCTATGGCCATTTGCAATGACGGGATTTCGAATTCAATGGGTAACACAGCTTCCAAACCGTAAACTAGTTGGAAAGGAGTGAAACTAGTTGACGTTTTTACTGAGGTTCGATACGCCCAAAGCGCTGGAAATAGCATGTTATGCCAATTCGACCTATGAATCCCAATGATTCGTCGAATCATGATGACTAGAACTTTGTTGATGGCTTCAACCAGACCATTAGCCTATGGATAATATGGAGTTGAACTATCGTGATGCAGGCCAAGTTGGTCTGTTAGTTCAGTCATCATAATGTTTCAAAAATGACGCCCATGTCAGTGATAATCGTTTGTGGAACACCAAACCTAGCAATTATATGATTGAACACAAAAATCACAGCAGTTTTGCCGTCTGCCTCAAATGTAGGCATCGCCTCGGTCCACTTGGTAAAATAATCTACCGTAAGGATGATATACGCATGCCCCTCGTCTAAGTGAGGGTTACATGTAATAAAATCGATACCCCATTTCGCAAAAGGAATGACGACAATTATAGGGTGGAGAGTAGCAAGTGAAGCGCGTATCGTTCGATAAAAAATTTAGTAGTTGTGGCATTTTCGGACCGCGTTAATACAGTCTTTAAACAAAGACGGCCAGAAATAGCCAGCGCGCAATATCTTTTGGGCTGTGGCAAACCCAGACATATGACCGCCACACACTCCAGAGTGACAATCATTTAGAACCCTTTCAGCTTCCTCATGAGTTAAATAATGCCGAAAAACAGAGTCCGCACCACGATGATAAAGTGTATCTCCAATAATTTTTAATTGTTGGGATTGGAATCGTATTTTTCAACGCTCTGATCTTGAAATTTCAGGCCAAAAGGATTGGGTTTGGAGATAGACTCTGATATCCCCATACCATGGATCTAAAGTGTTGATTAGAAACAAGGATTCATCCGCAATGGGCTCCTCCACCACAGTTTCAGTTTCAGCACGCGGGAAGTCACACATCAACTCCGCAAAAACTAAAGATTTCTTTGACTTAGACTTTTCAAATTCCAAGTCAAACTCCTGCAGGATCACAATCCATTTGGAGTACTTGCTGCCAAGCAATTGTTTGGTCAAAATATAGATCATAGGGTTGCAATCGGAAATTACTGTAGTTTTGCGTAGTAAAATGTAATGACGAAAACGTTGGACAACTTGAACATCTGCCAATGTCAATTTCTCCACATGTGAATATTTTAGCTTCGTTGGATTTAAGGTTTGACTAAGGTAATATATCACATGTTCACTACCGAATTCATCTTCCTGAACTAACACCATTCCAATGGTGGAATGCGAAGCGGAGAGATATAAGAAGTAGTCCTGGTTGTAGTTCGGAGGATGCAATAACGGTGCATGGGTCAACACGTGTTTTAGTACATCAAAAGATTTGTCAGCTATCTCATCCCAAAAGAATGGAGTATTCTGTTTCAACAACTAGGTAAAACCCCTTGTGATCTCGGCGTAGTTAGGAATGAATCGACGTAAAAAGTTTGCTTTCCCTTGCAAAATTTGGAGTTGGCGAAGACTCGAAGGAGGAGGCAATTTGAAAATAGCTTCAGCCTTTGAGGGATCGATGCGAATGCCGGCTTTCGAAACAACAAACCCCAGTAACCGACCCGTTTCTATACAGAAAACACACTTATGTGGATTCAACCTAATTCGATAATGCCTACACCTCATAAAAATTGCTCGTAAATAGATGAGATGATCGGCTCGATGTGATGAATGAGCAGGTAAATCATCGAGATAGGGTTGCACAATGTGCTTGATGTCATGAAACGCGTAAGACATGGCCCTTTGAAAAGTTGCACCGGCGTTCTTGAGCCCAAAAGGTAATTTGCAATAAGCAAATGTCCCCCATGGACAAATGAAAGCCGTTTTTGGTTGATCAGCAGGTAGAATATTTATTTGATTGTATCCAGAAAAACCATCCATGAAGGAGAATATTTCACTGTCGGCACAATCATCAATAATTTGATCGATATAGGGAGTTGGGTAATTGTCTTTTGGACAGGCTCGATTAATATCCCTATAATCGATACATATTCTTATTGTTCCTTGATTTTTGTTAACAGGAACGATATTCGATACCCAATCCGTTAAAGGAATTGGATAAATGAAACTTGCTTTAAGTAATTTTTCAACTTCTGCTTTAATAGCAGCAACTTTTCGCGGGTGGATCTGACGCAAACGTTGTCGGATGGGTTTAGCATCCAGGTAAGTTTTGATTTCATGAACAACAATTGCTGGGTCAATTCCTGGCATTTCCTCATATGACCAGGCAAACACGTCGTGAAATTATTGAAATAGGGCCTTATATGTTTGAATTTCATCTTTCGTACAAGAGGCACCTATATGAATGTTTTCAACAATTCCAGGCTTAACCGAAATGTCAATAGGAATAGTTCGAGAAATGTTTCCCAAATTTAACTCAGAATCAGGATTTTTCATTGGATTCTGAGGCTCCTTGACATAATCAGTCATAAAAATAGACGAAAAATCATTTTCAAAGCAATCAATCTCAGGTAAAAACGAAGATCTATGATGAAGATCTTCCCATGGTAAATCATCAACACGCAAGATTTCACGAATTTGCTCATCAGAGTGAACAAGTTCGGAAAAAGTTGTTGAATCTGAGTTTGATGTTGAAAGTGATTCTTCATGGACCACATTCATTAAGTCAATTTCGGTTGAAGAAGGGTCGGAAAATGACTGTACGGCCTAATACGCAATTTCATATGGACTCAAAGGCATAGCATCACCAAATGAATATATCTTAGATTCGAAAGGTACGATCCAAGGAACATCATAAACAATAGTGTCTGATGAAATCATATGAATGGTTGCAGTAGAAGGCGATACTTTAGGAGGAGGAAAGGAAAAAATTCCCAGTAAACCAGAATCTTTAACTAGTCCTACTCCAACATCCTTATAAGGGATAGTTGTTTTGCCGACATGTTGGATACTTTCAGAAGAGGCTGGGTTGGATGAAAAGTAAGTTAGCTGTTCTATAGTTACGATCTTTCCATTATGAGGGAACTTTATAAGTCGAAAGACCGATGAAACAACAGCTGTCATAGTGTAAGACCAACTACGACCCAAAAGAAGGTTGTAATCTAGAGGGGCATCAACCACCTCCACATCTAGATTAACAGTTTTGCCTTCAACCCCTATAGGTAAATCCTGTAGAATGCCAAAAGGATGGAACCCACGGCCATCAAAGGCCTTTAGAATCGTCGGAGATTGATTAAGTGTAGGAGAACCGAGCGATCTCCAACATTGAATCGACATAACACACGTTGAGGCTCCCTCATCAATCACAGTCCTATAGCAAGGTCTGTTTTTTACTAACACTGGAATCTGGAAAGCCATTTGATGAGGTAAGCGAGGTGTACTATTTTCTAGATTGAAAATTATAAGGTTCAAGTCCTGAATGTCAACAGCTCCTATAGCTGACAATAGCAATTTATGCTATGCTGGACATGATTGCAGCACCTCCAAAGCCGACATTGCTGAAGGTGAAATAGCCAAATATTCAACAATGTTATAGTTCTGAGCAGCTCTTGCATGTGGATTGAAAGCTGACTTTCGAAGTATACCCTTGGCGGGTGGTTTGATTACTAAGTCTGGGTTAGGTTTCTCGATCTGTAGCGGATCGGAACCGGGAGTTCAAGTTGATGGGTTCGAATTAGAAGATTCTGCTTCCTTACCACCAACAGGACTTTTACTTCCATAATCTTGCGATCGTGTCACAATCCTAACATGTGACATCATCATTATGGTTTCTTCTGAGGCATTTGAGGAAGAACCTATCATCTTACTACCTTGACTAGGAAAAGGATTCTTCAAAACCGCAGACGTTTGGGAACCTTTGACGATTTTCGCAACCTCAGCGCGATGAGGGTAGTCTCTTGTAAAATGCTCTTTGTCACAAATGAGACAAGGATAACGAGGTTTGCGTTTCTCATCAGTAGATTCCATTTTTTTCTGGTTTCTCTTTCGAATTCTTATCTGTTTTATTTTTCTTCTTCCCTTTCTTTTTACCGCCGGATTTTGATTTGGCTGTAGATGAATCTACAACATGAATATCGGCAGAAATTTCGGTGGAAGAATCTCCTGTCGGGGAATCTGGTAAAGTTATGATAGGAGAAGAATTCTTGGAAGATTTCTTCTTACTTTTGGTATTAATTGTACCAATCATGCCATCAGCGGCATGAGACCCTGAAGGAGCTGCAATTATTTGATTTTGTTTAGGAAGGTCGGGGATTTTCTCGTGTAACGTACCTGACTGTGTATAAACTAGGTCAAGGCACTGAGCTTGAGCAATTACTTGCTCTTCAGTAACGACTCCTGCCTTAGCTACATCCTCAATGATTTTCGGTAATAAAGATTTGACAAACCATTCTGCTAAGATCTAATCTAGAATAAAAACTTTCACTAAACGCCATCGATGTCTCCATTCATGAATGTGATCTGAAATGTAAGTGGACATTGACTGTTTTAATGAAGTTAATAATTCTGTGCCATTGCCATATCTGACTGGCAAGTGAAAATGAGTTAAAAACGAAGTAGCTAACTGACTAAAGTTATAAAAAGTGGCTCACGGTAACTCAATGTACCACTTGGCTGCAAGACCAATTAGAGTGCGTTGAAAAAGCCTTAAATGGATTGAATCATCTGAAATGGAGTTAGACGCACACCAGAGGTGATAAGTCATCACATGGTTCAACGGATCCTCTCCTGATTTGCCTTCAAACTTAGGAATATCACTAGGAAACTTATTTGGCATTGGCGGCCAAAACAGAAGATAGTTAATTGGATCGTTTGTAAGGCGCGACAAATCAGGCCAGTCTAAAGTTACAATGAACGGTAACTGACGATTAGGGTCCCTGAAACCCTGGGTCATGAGACCAGCCCCAGGAGGAGGATATCCAGGATAACTGGGAATTGGAATTGCATTTGGAATATTATATCCTCCCAGAAAACCAGGATTAACCAGACCGTACTGGGGTTGTTGAGGCCGCTGATAAGTATATCCAGGGTACGGTTGATACTGATAGACTGGCTGCTGCACAGCAGGACCGAATTGGTACTGTCCCTGGTACGGTTGATAAGTAAATTGAGGTTGACTTGTGACAACCGTACTTAGACCAGGTTGTCCTACAGGCATTTGAACTGAAGTCTAAATTGTGGGTCCAGACTGAGGTAAAGATGCTTGAGGAGTTGATACAGGAACAATAGAAACTGGAGCCGTCGATACTCCAGAAGTAGGTGGGGTAGATTGAACAGATGTTGCAGCAGTTGCAGTAGTCGTTTGAAGCGGAGTTCGAGGCGAACTAGGCCCAGGCTGAGAAACTACAGAAGGTGCAAAAGTTTGAATAGTAGACTGGATAGGTTGCTGGGTTGAACCAGAAACCAAGGGTTGTCCAGATTGAGATGACAGCTGCACATTCGGTTGCAAGATCTGTTGTGATTGAGATGGATCCCACACTAAGTTCATTCTGGGGTACGGACCCATAGCAGTTTGAGCATATTGAGGACCATAACCAGGTTGAGGGTAGGGTTGATAATTCAAAGGTCAATTTCCAGCTCCTTGGACAAATGATTGACCGGAAGGTGGTTGGAAACTTTGGGTTGGGTACTGACCTTAAGGTTGATAACCTTGAGGCACGTATTGATACTGGGGTTGACTTTGAGGTACATATTGATACTGGGGTTGACCTTGGGGTACATACTGAGTCTGGGGTTGACCTTGAGGAATGTACTGTCCCGTAGGTATGTACTGTCCTTGAGGTTGCCCCCCAGGCGGTAATTGGGTACCTTGAGGTTGCCCCCCAGGCGATAATTGAGGACCTTGAGGCTACCCCCCAGGTGGTAACTGGCCACCTTGAGGTTGCGGATTTGGAATAGTACCTGACATCATAAGAATATCTTCTACACTCAACGGCTTAGTTCCGTTATTACCAGTTAATAACCCTTGTTCAATAGGTTGAGGAGATGCTCCCGAAAAAGTACCAGTAAGAGACTGATACCCAGAGGGAACAGAAGGACCGCCATATAAAAAGATTTCTGGAGATTGAGAAAACATGGACGACTTTCTCGACATATTCAAAGGGGGATAATAACCCCCAGGTGTTGGATGAAAAGGAATGCGAGGTGGTGAAAAACTTAGTCCCGGGTTTTCCAAAAAATTTGTTAATGAAAGATACCAAGCGTCCCTCCTAGGTGGACTGTAAAAGATCGATTCACGCTCCCTAAGTTCTATAGCTGGTTGATTTTCAGGGATAGGTATACCTTCTTCCAGAGTAACAAGTTCTTCTATAGCAATAAGTCTAGAAGGAATATTTTGGGTAATGACTCTTTCTACCCTAGGTGAACCAGGACCACTGGAAGTTGGAGAGGCAAATCCTGATGTTGGAGTAGCAGCAGGCTCAATTTCAGGTTCATATATTTCAGGTTCTTCGGCTAATTCACTAGTAGAAAAAAAACTACCAGTAACTTCAGAAAAAGGAAACAGGTTCTAAAATATACTATGGTGCTTGAACTTGGTAATCAGGATGTGCAACCAAAGAAGACTCTCCTTCTTCAGGTGACCCAACTCTACTGTCACTAGGAGTTACAAGGGCTCGAAGCCCTTCAATATGGCTCGGTGAAAACTCAGGAGGTTGGCCCCGAAGTCTACGGGACTTCCTCGGTAATTCAGCCACGATTAAATATTTTAACTACTTCACACGCAAACAAAGAAAAATCTCAATGAAAACCACCTAAAGTATCTAAAGAACCAAATAATTTTGAATCACATGCCTAAAGAATCTAGGAGGTCAAACCACACACAAACAGTAACTTTCTGTACCGAAAACATTAGTTGGTGATGAAATCCAACGTTGCAGAATTGAATATAGAAATGCCGGTTGGAACAGTTACCCCGGCAACCTTCTTAATGAATAGACTGGCACAAGTTTCTCCACTAAACCGTCTTGAGTGAAGAGAACCCCCCAGAAAATCAAGTGAGTCTAGCCGATGTCTGCTCCAGGTACAGTGGGATCTTCCCTCCACCGTCACCTTAGGAAAGAATCCCATAGAATATGGTCACTATGGTTACCAACGGAAACAAATATACCTGGGGGAACAGTCTGTGATCCAATATACATTCAAGGGCAGAGTAGCAAGCTCAATCCCCTGGAAGGCTCCTTGACATAATCCAAGGTTTACCAACAAGTGACCCCAGGCTCCTCGACAATGGTTAATCCGAGGTTTACTGTTTTTAATACGTGTATATCTAGTATCGTTCCCAATGAGGAAGGATTGATTAACCCACTGGTTCGGACACGATCTCGTGCTTGACTCCTATAAGAGGAGCTTCCTAGAGAATAGATGTAACAATTGGAATTTATCTCCTACAGCAAGATACAACTACTTGTTTGTTTTACTATCTTGGAGAGTTAATTACTCCCTACTCCAAGATACTAGCCTAAGCTATGTTGGTGATAAAGAGCCCTAGAAATAAAAATATTACTAGATAGATTTTACTTTAAGCGTTATTTTTATTGGTTTTTTCGTAAGTCAAAAGGTGCAGAGATAAAACTTTATGGTGTGAAGACTCGACTCCAAATCACTAAAAATGCACTTAAGATGATAAGCAATCCTTTTTCTTCAATGAATTTCTAGCTAAAGAAAGAGTTGGGAATGCAAATGCTTTGAAGAAAAAAAACAAATCTTTCTTTAACAAACAAAAAAATAAATAAAAAGAAGAGATTTTTGTCTTTTCCAATGAACTCAAACACAAGACAACTAGTTATGCTCACGAAAATTTCCCTTTCTTTTCAAACACTCAAATACTACTAAAACAAACTTTTTCAAAAGAGATTTTTTTTTTTTTTTTTTAATTTTATAAAACACTCAAAACTATTGAAAAATCTAATCTTGAGATCTATAAATTCTAAAAAACTAATTGAAGTAAAAGCTTACAAGATTTCTTTTCAAGGATATTTTACTTAGTTATGATCAAACTAAGGACTAATTTGTCCAGAATCACAAATTAATAAAAAAACAACTAGCTTTTGTTTTCTTTTCTAAAAATGAAATCCAAAACTTTCAACACAAGTTCTTTCGAAGTTTCGTAAAGAGAAAAACAAGATGTATTCCTCAACAAAGGCAGATTTTACAAAACGGTCAGACTCATAAGAGGGCCAGCAAAAACCAAGGTGATCTGAGGTTTCTAAGGCTTCTAAGCTCTGAGTTACTACAAAGGCCAAAACGAAAATCAAGCCTGGCACACAAAACTTCTAGGAATTTCACCTAAAACCCTAATGCCAATGGAATTAACCTACGAAAAGTTTCTGACAAGTCATGTGCAGATCTGGGCAGAGGCTAAAAACACATAAACAAATCCTAAGCTGACTGAATGAGAAAATTTTAAGTTTTTCAAAATTTTAACAGGGTTCGCAGGCTCCCAGTATATCCAGGTGTGGTACCGCTCTGTGTGTAAAATAAAAGTGCGGGGATGTCCGCACTGTGTTACAAGCAGAGGGTGCGGTCTTCTTCCAAAAGTACGAAAAAAAAAAAATTTCAATATCTACTGAACCTATCCAATCCCACACACATCAAGTTAAAAACCAGAAACAAAGACACAGTTTCTCAGGTCAAAGTAAAAGCAAAGGAAAAAACCAAAAATTCAAGTCCCCAGCGGAGTCGCCATTTTGTCAGCCGGATAAGTCATTCTTGCGGACAAGACCGACCTCCCTAGTATCTAATTATATCTAGTGACAACCAAACCAAACAAATTCTATTTTTCCTTTAAATATGCAATTTATAAATAAAGGCAAACAAGTGTTTTAGGCCTACCTCGGGTCGAGTGCTAGTTTGTGGAAGCCATGCTCCGTTGATCCAAATGAGCTCCCTTGTAAAGAATCTGCGAACACAAACAAGCACACACATTAAATAGCACTTGAAAAGCCAATATAATAAAGCATATTGATCATGATGATCAAGGAATTCATGAAACAAACCATATAAGACAATTTACTGAGAAAAATGAATCTGATTGTATTAACTTTAATCAAAGAAGAACTTTACAACCTTGGTGCCTTGACACTGCACAAGCTCCTCCCAGGGTCCAGCAAGAATCTCCTCTACTTTGACAAGTTTCACTCTCTTCCCAATGAAGCCAAAAGGTATGTAATCTCTCCTCTCAAGCTTAACTAGGAAGTCTCAATTCCAACAGCATTTACCCTAAAAAATGTTCAGCTTTCAACCTCCCCAGCAACCAGCCCAATGCCTTAATTTATAGTGCAATGGATGGAAGTTACTAGGTCCACCTTCAAAGGGATAAAGCCCTCCTTCAAAGGGATAAGCTCCTCTCATCAAGGGATTAGCTCCTTTAGTTATGGGATGCATGAACCACCTAGGAGCGAACCATCCACGTCAATATTCCTTCTAGAAGCATCCAGAATTAACCACAAGTGAGTTTTTAAGAATAAACTTGCGCCTTTTTGACTTTCACAGGAGTCCGCACCCACTCCTTTAGAGACAGAGCGGGCAGGTCCGTAGGTAACATGACCAAGAGGTGTGGGACCGCAGGTAACAGTAAGAGAAAGTGCGGAACCAGAGCTTTATTCATTTTCAAGGACTTTCTCTCATTTTTTAAGCTTGACATGAAGAGCTGAGGTTTGAGACTTGCTAAGGAGGACAGTATGAATGATGATAGACCCATACTGACTGCAAATAGTCATGGTGACAATATTTTGTGTAACAGTTACCCTACCAAGAATCGCACTAGAAAATTGCCCACCATAGGATCACTTGAACATATGTAGTTCATTCCTTATTGACACTCATATGGCCAATGTCACGTTCAAAACCTTAAGGAAGAACCACTTAGCGAATCTCACATAACGTGTTGCCGCGTGGATGAAGTGCCCTTGGGTCAACACATAAGTTAGAAGTATAATGTAAGGAAAATATATAGTACATCCCCTTCAAATCTATATTCACTTATTCAAATATTCTCGTAACCTTTTCAAATCAAATGCCCATGGGTTAATATGACCATAAAATAAGTAAAGATTCCCAATATCTTATAATACAAGGAATACATAATAACATAGGAATAACAAGGTGGTATGGTGGCGAATCATGCATAGGAAATTAAGAAAAAGGCATTGAAATTAAATCCTTCTCTCTTAAGCTGGAAAACAAATTGACTATTAGGTATTAGGTAACAATACGAGGTCAGAATAAACCAACCTATATTATTTATGAAAAAATCTTGGTGATAATAAAGTAGTTAAAAGTGTACAACACCCCCACACAAAAATAATTTTGCATAGGAAATTAAGAAAAAGGCATCGAAATTAAATCCTTCTCTCTTAAGCTGGAAAACAAATTGACTACTAGGTATTAGGTAACAATACGAGGTCAGAATAAACCAACCTATATTATTTATGAACCTATATTATTTATGAAAAAAGCTTGGTGATAATAAAGTAGTTAAAAGTGTACAACACCCGCACACAAAATTGTTTGTTGTGAATATGGGGCACAATATCTATATTTCTTTACACATACGTTAGTATCTATTCATTGCGTCCACAATATAACAAATACTTAAAATAAATTAATCTTACAACTAATATATGAATATAAATCTCTCGACATTCCATTAAACTGTTATATATTTCGTCGGGATTATTATAAAAACAAGGAGCCACTGTTGTCGCGCTAGTCCCTGCCGGTTAACAGAACAGTTTGGTGAGTTATTATTATGAGATTTAATTTGTGTTTAATTTGCATTATCATCAGAGCTAGTTTGCATTACTAGTGTGTTGTAGGCATGCTTACTTGTATTAAGATTTAGTGAATTGGATAGCGAATTGTTGTATGGACTTTTTGACTTTATGCAAAGAGTGAAATATAATGAACTTTGCATTTGTTAAGTAAGAATTGTGATAAATGTAAGATTAGTTTTAGATGTAATTTTCCAATGTGTCATGATTTAAAAAATGTTTAGATTAATAATTAAAATGTAATAAAATTTAAGAGTGAATCATGGAAAACTTGACGGAAAAAAACTATAAAAGGTAATAATAATGCATTATAATGTATGAAGAATTAGAGAGTGTTAAAGTAAGTTATGTATTTTAATAAGCACGGGGTATAAAATATATTTAAATGCATAATAATGATTTCACGGTGCATAAAAGATAGAATTTTGTAATTTTTTTACATTTGAATATTATGGAAATATTCATAAAATGATAATGAGCAAATAAACATTATTATGAATATAAATTTGTTAATTAAATTCGTGGTGGAGAGTGTTCAATATTTAGATAAATCATTCTCGAAAGTCAAAGAAGAACTTAAGCATTTAAAAATTATGGAGTCTTGAACCCATGATTAAAAGATTAGATATCTAGTAACATGTTTGGACATAAGTGATACCATTCAGGTTAATGTCAATGATTGGGGAATTATTCCATGGTCAAAAGAACAAAAGATATATTTATTTAAAAATATTGTTTATCATAACTTTAGTGTGAACTTTAAATTTGTCCAATTACTAATTAGCAAAGAAAATAAACCCTGCATCTAATTTCTAATTAGTAATTTGTTGCATTTAATTAATAATTTGTTGTGATGCAAAAGGACATGACTTTTGGTCTTTTTTATAGTTTTGGGTTAGTAAATATAGGATCTAAGTACAATAGCAAAGTAATTTTGATAAGTTTATTTTATAAATTAAAAACTAAAATAAACAGATTAAAATTAAAAAAAACATTTAAACTTTACGAGTTGAAATGTAAATTGATCATGATCTGCAAGAAAAAATTCATTATCTTTTGGTGTTGTATACTCTTGTTTTCTGCAATATCTGTGTTCCATTTAACTAAGTTAGTTTTTTATTGAAATTTTTTCGAAGTATGATGAAAGGACTTACGTCACAGATAAACAGATGCCATTAAACATAGTTGTTTTTCTATTTTGTGATTATCTTATTTAGGGAGTATAGTTTAATATAATTCATTTATTTGGCATAACATAAGCATAGGAGGTATGATGACATATAGAATGACGAAAAATGCGATAATTGAAAATAATAAAAGAATGGAGATTGACTATACCACTTCAAAGTTAATACAACTGGGAGAAATGATATTACATGTTATAAATTATGAAAATCATATTCAATTAACACTGTTTTAAAAA
Organism: Pinus tabuliformis; assembly: GCA_031772625.1. NCBI lineage: Eukaryota > Viridiplantae > Streptophyta > Pinopsida > Pinales > Pinaceae > Pinus > Pinus tabuliformis. Next base: position 992,074,980 of record CM062806.1, on the reverse strand, counting down.
ATACATAAAAGTTCATTTCAATGTGGGAATCTTTTTATTCAAGGAATTTTATTTCTTTGTGATTGGAAGTGTAATCTTTCCATTATGAATACTGAATAATAAAAATATTATAGGAAATTTATACTTAGTTAAAACTATAAATAATTTAATACTTATAATTAAATATGAATGGATAACCAGTATTTAATATTATATGGGTAATTTAAATCATTTATTTAAACATCAAAGATAGAGTGTGATATTATAATTAAATAAAAACAAATAATAATAATATTTTTATATTGGATCAGAGATTTTTAAATTTAATTATAATTGGCATGTTTATCATGATTAATAATAGTAAAAAGTGTTTAATCACAATTAACATGGTTGTGATGCTAATGCATGGCCATCTCGCTAATCCATGGTCAAAATGGTCAATCATCATTAAAATGGTGAATGATGGTAAAGCGTGTGCAATGTAGTTAACAAATATTAAAAATAAACAAACCCAACTATTAAATAAATGAGTTCAAGTAACTAAATATAGTAGATAGAAAATGGTGAATGATGGTAAAGCATGACCAACATGGCTATCAAATATTAGAAACAAACAAACCCAAATATTAGATAAATGATTTCAAGTAACTAAATATAGTAGATAGTAATTTATATTTATGAAACTTGTTCAAATTGAATTATAACATTGATTTTCTACATAAAATCAAATATATAACACATAAAGAGCCTAATTTATTAAACATTAGCATAATGAATCAAGAGCCATAGAGACAAAATAAGAACTGCCAATGCCAATTTTTATCAGCTAATAATTAATGCAACATTCCACTAGATGAATGTTCAGATACAAGATGATCATTTAAGAACATAGGATTTGTGCTGTAACATTTTGTCATTCTGTCAATACAATGTCATTTTGACAGCAATGACAGCACTTCATTCCAAGTCTGCATGTTTCAAAAATTTCAGTTGAAGGGGATCCCATGGAATTTGCAGAAATTTATGCTTCTTTATACCAGCTTAGCTGCTGAATTTTAACAAGATCATTTCCAGACTTTCCTAGAATGGCTGCAACTGTGCGTTCAGATGTTACAACTTCAACTGTAGTTTTTGTGATAAGCTGACCAGCTGCTGTCACACTGCCAAAGGTGATATACAATGCCAAGGACATTAGTACAGAAATAGTGATCAACAAAACCAACATGATAGCAGCAATTGACAAAATTTTGCAAATGTTGTGTACCTTTCAAATCTGGCAGAAGTCCGTTGACGAAGAATTGGGTCCTCAAACTCAGAGAAATTGCCAATACTGTTTATATTGCGATTTGACTGAATTTTGAAACAAAGCATATAGTTAGTACTACAGGGGTTGGTGTTTGCAGACAGATTTATGGTTAATTATCTTAAATAGAAATTTAATTGCAGCAAGGAATCTGCTTTTGTTCTAAGAAATCAAAATCAAAAAGTAGCAACAAAGGGACAGTAGACGAATTGTTGGCAAATGTTGGAAAATGTCGGAGGGAGATCAAGAACTGCATACAAAATTCCTTCCAGACTTGTCTGGTAAATGTTGTATGTACATCAAACATAACACGACACTTGTTTGGACATTATTCTGGTGTACTGATCTTCATGTGATATGGTTTTATGGTTTCTTTTAATGCTCTAGATGTTTTAAGTTAACAAACTAATCTAATTGTAGAAAGAAAAGGGAAATACTGATTCACCTCCCTCTCAGTATTTCCCCTTTGTCTCTTATTCTATAAAAGAGAATTGTGGCACTTCAATGTCATGTTAGACAGATAGAGTTTTGAGCTTGTTGCTTTGTACATCATTTCTTTCAAGATATCAAAAGTAATGTGATTCAGAGCTGCAAATTCTACTTGTTGTCCAAAGTTTTCTGAATTATATGTTTGTAGATCTAGCATTCCCATAACACGGTATTCAATAGAAACGTGTAGGGCATATTCAAGGGTAACTGTCTTTCATATTAGTTATAACTTACAGATTATCCTCAGAGAAAGTTCCTGCCGTCAATTATCCGTATGACTAATAGTTTGTCATGATTTTGTTTAATGACTTGATTTTGAGACACGAAAGAACTCTGCATATGAGATCACTTATATAATCGGCTCTAATTTCACTGTTTAACGTGTTGCTCAGTTATATTTGGGAGTTGTGTTTTTGACGCTATTGCTTTACATGTTACAAGTCAAATGAATTCATGGTCATAAGCTAATATACAAGTAAGTAATGTTGGAAAATAATTCAAATCAAATTGGATGAGTAGATGGTGTTGACATCCCAATACAACAGAGCAACTGATTGTGTTGATTAAGCTTGTTGAATGTTTTCTTTCAATGCAATGGCCATTAGTTCATTTTATTGCCATCAATGTTCTCATAGAGGTTCCACTTCAAAATCTTGGCCACGACTTGAATAGAGAACATGACAGTAAATGTCCAATATCCTCCAGAAGAATGCAGCAACAACTAGATTATCCAAGAAGAAGAGGCCTACAAAAACCACAAAAAAACTGCAGATCAAGTTTGATTTCAATCTTCCAAGAGAAATGAGGTCACTGTGGGGGCTCAAGGTGGCTTTTTTCCAGCTAGTGACCTTATGTGTCCACTGGAACCGAAAAATTATCTTGCATGCCAAAAAACAATACAAGTAGTCATTAACCTCTGCAGTAGTAGAAAAATGAAATGTATCCACGTTATGCTTCGTTTTTATTTATATTTTAAGATGGAAAACCTTAGGACTCAAACGAAACTCGACGCTTAACAGGCACCCACATTCTCACTGATTTGGGAAGGGTGATCCTACTTCAAATATTGACAAAATGTGGTTGGTTTAAATGTCCCTTGTAGTTTTACTATCACTTTTCAAATTTCATACTTCATGCTTTGACAATTTAATGCAAAACTCGGTTTTGAAAATATTAGTAGACTCGTCTTAACAATATAATTGACGGTGTCGTACAGTAAGAGTTTGACAGGGGCTCAGGAAAAGCTGGGGGAGAACTCCGCAGCTAAAAAATACACTAAAGTTGATGAAAAAATATATTTCCACTAATATGAAAGATTAAAATAAACATGTAATGCAAATTTTAACTCATAAATCGTTTCGACCTAGACAAATAAAAGTACATACAATGAAACACCATAGATTCTGTACAGATGAAATGTTTGCAGTTGGAAATCCATCAGAAAAAAATAAAAACAAGAGTTCATCGTTTTATGGATATGTGGCAGAATCTGACACGCGAGACTTAGGAATTCGATTCGTCAAGTCGTGTTTGACTTGAGACATTGAGTCAAACCCACAAGTACGACACAAGAACAAGCCAGACTCGGAATCGAGAGGACTTTGCCTAGTTTCCTCGCAGAACAGAGGCAGGCTGAGGATTCGAAGTCCACTTGGAGGAATCCACCAACAGTCGTTCTAAATGCTTCAACTTTTCACTTTCACCCAACAGATGATCAGTCATCGATTCTCTTGGACTGCCAGGATTCTCATACACAATACTACAAGAGTTCCAACCGATAGAAACAAGACTCTACAACTCTACAAGAACTGCTGAGCTTACGAGCTGAATCAAAACTTCCACAAAATGTCCCGTGAAATCAGTAAGACTCGGTTTTAGCTAATAATTTTGCCGATTACTGCATCTTTCGGAATGTACGTTCGCTAATTTGCTAGAAAAATTAGTTCAGGGAAAACAATAGAAGTAGCTAAGATTTAAAATGACCATTGATTCCAATTAAGATATCCGGTAACCGTAACATTAAGGCATTATATTGACAAAATTGCAAGATTTCTACTACTTTTTTGGAAAGAGACAAAATGCAAATAAGATTTAAAATAACCAGATTTAAGAAAAAAAAGCAAAGTTTGAGGCATTGTCTTGACATTAACCGCGATTCGGCAATTAATGCCTCAAGATCATATATATATATGGAAGCAAATCGATTCGAAAAGAAAAAAACCATTAAGCCTGCCCAAAATTGGGGAATTCTTTGAGTGATTAAATACCTTTGAGCAATTGTGACTTATCCCTGAGATCTGCACTGTAATATACTGCACGGCCCGATTGCAATGCCTGGCCCAGGGTTCCATTCTCCTCGGCCTCGTCCAATACAATTTCGGGGGCCAAATCGGCAATTCTTACAGTCCAGAGATCGGATTGGATGAGCTTCACTACCAAATGGCGAGCTGCGAAACCCCGGCCACCTGTAACCACGTAGCAGGCGCGGTCCATTTCCTCGCATTGTCCTTCAATTTGCTCCTCCGTCGCCATTGAAGCCTTTTGAAGCCGAATTGGCTGCCACTGAATGGCTCTGAAGGAGATTCAATGTTAAATAAGTTGGAGAATCTAAGGAAATTGCATGAACGTTCCAAGTGCTCTTTGTTTTCGTTTTCTTGTCGTGTGTATGTCTAAAATGTCCTGAGGTTGTTAGAGGGGTTATGGTTGGTAAAAGTGTTAAATGGCTGCATGGTTTTGTAAAAGCAAGGTTGGTGTGTTGTCGAACTTACCAAAGCCACACCGAGCAGGCAGCAACTCCACCGCAGACGAAAAATCGCACAGACTGCAGAGCTAAACAAGAAAGTAACAATACCCGAGCAGGTAGGAACTCCACCGCAGACGAAAAATCGTACAGACTGCAGAGCTAAACAAGCAAGTAACAATACCAACCCAAAGGCCGCGAAGACAGTAAAACCCAAAGGCCGCGAAGACAGTAAAACCCAAGCCGAACTTTCTAGCATCTCGAGGAGGAACAGCTGGCCGCCGATCAGACCACCACAGCGCATGCCGACCACAGCTAAGACAAACCCTCAGTATTCAACCAGAATGCCATTAACTTATAATGCTCAAATAACCATGGACTCTTGCATGCAGGTAAGAGAAACCCTCAGTATTTAACCAGAAGACAAACCCTCAGTATTCAACGAGAATGCCATTAACTTATAATGCTCAAATAACCATGGACTCTTGCATGCAGGTAAGAGAAACCCTCAGTATACCCTCAGTATTTAACCAGAATGCCATACAGTAGCCGAACTTACCAAAGCCACACCGAGCAGGCAGGAACTCCACCGCAGACGAAAAATCGCACAGACTGCACAGCTAAACAAGCAAGTAACAATACCCGAGCAGGCAGGAACTCCACCGCAGACGAAAAATCGCACAGACTGCAGAGCTAAACAAGCAAGTAAAATACCAACCCAAATGCCGCGAAGACAGTAAAACCCAAGCCGAACTTTCCAGCATCTCGAGGAGGGACAGCTGGCCGCCGATCAGACCACCAGAGCGCATGCCGACCACGTGCCCTTCACCTGCGCCACGTGCCCTTCACCTCGAACGATGCGAAGCGCGTAATAAGACCCCAAATCCTTTCCACTCTCAAAACCTTGGTTCGACTTAGGTTATATCGCAAATATAATAAAAAATCGCGTCGGTCAACCCAAAGTCAGCGATCTATCGATCGCATATAGTCCCCGGCAGGGACTAATAAGATCAAGCTGCTGAAAGGTATTTTATCATATGCACAGCTCGGTACACACATGCAGTAGGGTAAAATGATGTTATGTTGTGCAAGAAAATTCATATGCTCCCAAATCTGTACAAAATGTTAAAAGACAAGCTGGGGAGAGTCAAACAAGTCGGCTACCTTATCCAACTAAACCATAGTTTCTACAATTTGGCATTAATATATTGCATACCTTTCCTCTCATATTCCATGAACCTTCTCTTGGATTTTCTTCATAAGCCTTATACATTACCTGCAATGAAACAAATGATACAAAATCCACAAAAAGCATTCAATAAATATGTTAGAAATAAATAATGCTCAAATATATGATCACAGGTACCTTTGGTGGAGGTAAGACCCTCCCGGGGACTTCTGTCATCAACGTGTTGATTTGAATACCAAATTCGGCAGCATCTTTGGCAGTTGAATCTCTCAATTGTCCTCCAATCTAAAACACATACACACAAGTATATTGATTCACTCTCTTGGTGTTGACTTTTGAAGATAAAACGAAAAAGGTAACGTTATTTCTGCTTAATACTAAAATGCAAGAACGTATGAAACAACATTGCCACGGATGAACGATCTATGGACTTACCACTTTAGTTCTCTCCCTTCGGTCTTGGGGATGTAAACAAGTTAGATTTAATAAACCACTTCGTTGTTGTTCGGTTAGAACTTTGATATAAGGCTGATCCATTTGAATCCGACAAAGCTGCATTCGATAATTTTATAAATGACATGATGATGCCATAATAGAATAACTCAATAATTCTACAACAACCACATCACAATATTTCATAAATACGATAAGAGTTTACCTCGATGGGAATATATTTCTTTTTCTCTTTATTACTGGCTTCGATCGCCGGAAAGCCCCGCAATCGGAGAGTCAGCTTGTACTGTTGTTGGAAATAGTCGACAATAGAGAGTTGCACTCCATTGCTATCAAAACTGTTCAAATAAAACAATGCACGTGCTTTGAATTCCTAATAGGAAGAGACAAAAATCTGAGCAATATTTAGAAAGCCAAATAAAAACAATAAATTTCAGGAAGCCCCTTAAACCTAAGTATTAACACACCTTAAAACCTCCAAAGGCCTATCAATCAAACCTTTAATTCGATAACTATGCCTGATATGAATAGTTTCGACACGAAGACCTTTAAGCAACCTTTTCAACTGCCGCACAAACAAAAATTATATAGAAGCTACAAGTCACTTGGTCATATTTATGTTCCAGTTAGCAAAAGGAAAGGAAATCCCCAACTAGAAAAAGAAATCATGTCCTTGCAACCAAAACAGCGTGAAGAAGAACGCAAACAAACTCCTCATACCTTGGATCGCATCCCGTCACCGACGGAGTCATTTCTAGAAAATTCGCGGTCCAACCCCCGAACGTATTTTCGAAAGGCCTCACTAATAAAGCTTGGTAACTCGACAGAATCATAGAAGGGCGCCGCAACAATGTCTACGGCACAAAATTATTATCTCTTACAACCGTGTATATCAAAATTCAAGAAGATTTAAGAATTTTTCTCAAGCTGGTTATCAGAACAACACCGTACCTATATTTAAAGTGAGAAGATTATCTTGCGCGGGCTGAATAGATTGATAAAACCCCCGATAGGCCACCAAACCCCCCTGAAGCTTCTCAACGCCAAAGTGTTTCCCAAAGAACGATCTCCCTTTTTCAACGAAACTGCCAATGCAAACATTAAATATTGTAAGCATTTATAGAGCATATTTTATGGCAAATCCAAAAAGCAAAAAGAGCCACAATGTTATCATTTATTTGGTAAATTGCAGGCTTACACTCTCAGAGCTGCTTGACGAAGCACCACATCCATAACCTGCAATGCTTCTTGCAGAAGCGACATAACCATGGACTCTTGCATGTAGGTAACATAAACCCTCAGTATTTAACCAGAATGCCATACAGTAGCCGAACTTACCAAAGCCACACCGAGCAGGCAGGAACTCCACCGCAGACGAAAAATCGCATACACTGCAGAGCTAAACAAGCAAGTAACAATACCCGAGCAGGTAGGAACTCCACTGCAGACGAAAAATCGCACAGACTGCAGAGCTAAACAAGCAAGTAACAATACCAACCCAAATGCCGCGAAGACAGTAAAACCCAAGCCGAACTTTCCAGCATCTCGAGGAGGGACACCTGGCCGCCGATCAGACCACCAGAGCGCATGCAACCACGTGCCCCTCACGCGCACCACGTGCCATTCGCCTCGAACCATGCGAAGCGCGTAATAAGACCCCCAATCCTTTCCGCCCCGTAAACCTTAGTTCGACTTAGGAAATATGCCAAATATTTGCAAAAATCGCGTCGGTCAACCCAAAGTCAGCGATCTATCGATCGCTTATAGTCCCCGGCAGGGACTAATAACGCATATTTTTCCATTGTTCGATGAGAAGCTACGTTAATGAAAAGCTATGTTAATGAATTTCTCTTGGATAAAATTTTCTAGCAAGTTAAATGAATTTCACTAACATTTATGTTCACGATTAAGTTTCGATATAAACCTACACAAAATGGTCCTTAACAACCTAAGCAAAAAAGAGAAATTTAGATAACAATAGTGAAATCTCCCCAGCGTCATTAGCGAAACGTGTAAGACTAATACATCAATTTATACTCTGAAAAATTCCTCTCAAATTCAAAAGAGGGAATATAAAGGGATTGAAATACCTGGTAACTCGGATGAATCATATCGATACGAGTCCAAGGTTGGTATAATCATATTGATATTCAAATGGTGGTTTGTTGGTTGAGATAGAAGCGTACCACTTCCTCTTCTTGGGAAAGCTTGGAAAGATCGTTAATTCCCCCTGTACTGCCCCATCGTTATCTAGTTCTTCTAATATGGCCATGCGCTCTATTTTGGAGCACAACATGTACTTCCCACGTACACAGAAAAATGTTTTGGACATTGGCGATGACGAGGGATTCAAATTTCAGCAATGAATTGATGGATGAGGAGATACTTTTACACGCGGGGTGGAAGGTGCCAAATACAATAAAGAACTATTTTGTTAATTCTTTTTCTCTGCGTTACAAGAGTGCTACACAATGCAAAGCTATTTCGAAACGATTTCATGGAAATATTTTTCATGATTGAGATTATTATAAAAAATAATACATATATTCTTCTGGTTAGTGGTAAAACTCTGTTAATGATTTTTTAATTATTATATGTTTTTTCAGTAAATTTAAAGAATTTTTCCAAGATTAATTTTGTATATTAAACTACATCAAATAGACTTTATTTTGGATTACAATAGTGATAATTGTGATTTTATTTTATTGAATTTTCTTCATTATTAAAACTAGACTCTTTTTGTTATCACACTTTTGTTGATGTTATACATTTTTATCTATCATATTTATTTTTATTCTTGATTTTTTCTACCAATATTGACATCAACGTGATGATAGTTATGTATCAAAACTTTTGAGAATGCTTCATATTTATCCTTCTCTTTGTCTCATGAAGATCCAAGATAAAGAGAGACACATTATTTGCATCTTTAATGCTTGCAATTTTTTTTAATGTATAGTGAGGTTCATAAATACAAAAATTAACATCATTATTGTTATCCTAAGAAATAAAATAGTAAATCAATATCATTAATACTAATAATATACTTGGTAGTCTTTATGACTAATTTACTCTAATTTTTCCTTTGTATTGAACTTATGAAGCTCCTAAGTTATGGACTTTGTCGCCTAAGTAATAAAAAATGTATAAAATCAAGTGAAATTTACATGTTCCTAAATCCCTATAAAGCAAGCAAGATCTCTCCATAGCTCTTGTATTGTTTTGATAGAATTATTACCTTTTAAGAAAGGCTTCTAGGTCAATTAAAAATTTTGTTTTTGGATGAGATCCTTAATGAATGTGACTCTCATGGTTAAGCATGATTGTGATAACATGAGGTATTAACAAATGATGAATCTATCTACATGATGCCAATAAATAGAGTAAATATTCTCTTATATGAGTGTCCACAAAAATCTTTAATTTTGTTGTGGATGAAACTAGCCACTATAATTTTTAACATTTTAAAAGTATAATATAGTAAATAGGTTTTAAATAAGGAGTTACAACTCTTGACTAATAAATATAACATTGAAAACATCTATCATAATTTTACTACAACCCCTTTCACTTCCATTAACAAGTTGCTGTATAATAATGATTAAAGCTATTAGAAAAATTGTTAAGAATGCTCCTAAATAATTTTTAAATGGTCATAACATAAATATGTACAAATCTCTTGTTGAAAGGAGAAATTGGATATTATATAGATAGAAAGAAAGAGTGGCTTTTTCACCTATATAAATATGATCCTATAATGTTTTGGAGGAAAATGTTGTGTATCTATTACATTCTTTTGACAACATATATGCGCTATGAAAAAAACAGGGTTCTAGGGTTTTTTACATCCATTTTTGGTGGATTTCGACCCACAATATTGCTAAAAGAGATTTTGCAGTGCACAATGGTTTTTCCCATGAATTTTAAGTTTCGATTACAAAATTATTATTGGGTTGTATTTTAATGTATGTTGCATGATATATATCGTATTGTAATATTGTACATAAAATATAAAGAAAAAAATAAACTGGTTGGTTTTCCAAGGTTTGGGTTTCCATGATAAAATCTCTAGGTAAATTTGTGTATTTCCCATTGTATTCCTTATAATTCATTAAGAAATTATTTTTAGAAATTAATTGTACAAGGTTAAAACTGGAAAGAAAATATTAAATCATGAAAAAAAATATATATGACTTCAAGGTTAAAATTGGAAAAAAATCCTAATTCATAAAACAAAATAAACTAATATGACTTTCTTGAAGAGATGGAATTATTTCATTAGAAAACATTACTAATCTCCTAACACCTTCAAAAGCATTATGCCCTTATATATGATAATATATTTATTTGGAATACATTATGTTTGTGGTTAAGCACCTCACTAATGGGTAAGCTAAAAATGAATATTATCAAGGTGAAAATTTTAAAATGTGAGGTCCTTTCCTCATCCCTCACAGACATAAGATTTTTAGTTTAGTAGTGAAGCAAGACTTCCCTAAGGCTTAAACGAAAACTCACATTGTGTGAATCTTTACAAGTGGGGATAAAAACATTCTCTTTAATTATAGTATGATTGTGATTAGTCATAATTTATCCAAGCTCTACAAAAATATTTTGAAAAAGGTGATTAGCTTATGGCTAGAATGTTATGAAACCAGCTCAAGAAAAGATAGAAAAGATAGATCAAGCCTCAGAATTCAGCCTCTTCGAGGGGGCAACCTCCTTTACATTACATAAATGAACAGTTCTTGGATGTTTCAAATGACAAAACCTCCTTTCTATATATAGGAGTCTAAGGAGTCACAATATAACCCAACCGACCTAACAATAATAATATAAAGCCACAAAAATAACAATAGAGGGATTCTACGGGGCACAGTAATAACAATATGGGGATAATAGGGGCACAACAATATTAATAAGGGATGCAACTACAATAGTAATGGGGTAATCACTAGTATTATAGGGACCCAACATGCCCCTCTCCTTCAAAAAAGTGTTGTCCTCAACGCTTGAGTAGTTTTGGATGCTTTTGTATAAAATTCTCATCCTCCCATCTGGAATCTTCAGTGGATAAGTTCTTCCACTTGATAAGATACTCTGAAATTGATAAATTTCGTAGCTGTCGAGTTCTTGTTTCTGTGACTGCTTCCGGTTCCAATATAATTTTTCCTTCCTCGTCAAGTTCAGGAAATATTGTTTGAACAGGGAGCTTGTTGCCTATAACCTTCTTTAAACATGAAACATAGAAAACTAGGTGCAATCGAGAAGCTGCAAGAAGCTCCAATTTGTATGCCATAGTACCAATCTTTTGCAACACCTTGTACGGACCATAATACTTTGGTGATAATTCATTATCCTTCTTAGCTTGCTTGAGGGACATTTTCTTATATGGTTGTAGCCGTAGGAATACCCCTGAGAAACCCAGCCAGTCAGGTCCTTATCAACCCTTTCAATCAATTCATACATCGATGAATGAATTAAAAACCATAATGACATATATAATTCCTATCCTTATGGTCGATCACCTACATCAAAACTTCTTTCGCTGAGATGTTGATCTGCCTATTGTTTCATTCTATTCTGTGCCAACACGAGGTTATCCTTTAAGAGTTGGAGGACTTGTTGTTGATGTTCAATGTGATGTTCCACTACTTGAACCTTAGAATTTTCTCTTAAATATGATATGATGGATGGTCACTAATATCCATAAAGTGTCATAAACAGGGTCATTTTTGTTGTTGTATGGAAGGAAGTGTTATACCACCATTCAGTGAGAGGCAACCATTTGACCCATTGTGTCTGTTTATTAGATACAAAGCAACAAAGATATCCTTCCAAACATTTGTTTACTATCTCAGTTTTCCCATGAGATTGAGCATGATAAGATGAGCAATGAGCTAACTGAGTACCAAGACAAGAAAATAATTCTGTCCAAAAATTTCCAGTGAAAATGGGATCTCTGTCACTTACAATAATCTTTGGGTTTCCATGTAGCTTTTGAATTGTTTCCATAAATGCAGTAGAAATTGTACTGGCTTTAAATGGATGTGATAATGCACAAAAGTGTGCATAGTTGGTAAGTCTGTCAACTACCACCATGATGACACTCTTTCCCTCAGACATGGGTAAACCTGTGATAAAATCCATTGAAACCTCCTCGTAATGTTGGCTTGGAATGGATAAAGGTTGTAATAGACCCAATGTCTTAATTGTTTCAACTCTATTTTGTTGGAAAACCAAACATTCCGCCACAAATTTTTGAATATCCGATTTAAGGCCATCCCAAAAAAATTTCTTCTTAACCCTGTGGTAAGTTTTTAAAAATCCTGAGTGCCCTCTTAAGGGAGAATTGTGCAATTCCATAAGAATCTTTTGTTTTAGTTGGGAATTCTTACAGAGGTATAAGCGATCTCTATACCATAACAAATCATTTTGCCAGCTATATGTATCGGACGTACTAGAATCTTGTTGTAACTTTCGAATAAGTGCCCACACTTCTTCATCATTCTTCCATTCCTCCCTCGCTTCGTTTATCCAATCTGGTTGGATAATAGAAATGGCGCACAACAATGCTTCCACATCCTCATCCTTTCTTGAGAGTGCATCTGCCACCAAATTTTGCTTCCCTTTTTTGTAGATGATTTCAAAGTCATAACCCTACATCTTTGTGACCCACTTTTGTTGCTCTTCAGAGGATAATCTTTGTTCTAAAAATTATTTAAGGCTATCATGATCCTTTTTTAACTTGAAGTGTCTTCCCATTAGGTAGGGTCACCATTTCTTAAGTGCATGGAGTATTGCCAACATTTCCTTCTCATAAATAGCTTTGTGTAAAAACTTTCCCTTGATTGGATGACTTTCAAAAGCAATGGGTCTTTCATCTTGCATTAAAGTAGCACCAATTCCATTTCCTGAAGCATCACATTCCACAATAAAGGTCTTTGTGAAGTCCAGTGTAGCTAAGACTAGTGCTTGGCACGTTGCCTCTTTAAGATGTTCGAAGGCCTTTGTTGCTTCTGGAGTCCATGAAAATTCATATTTCTTCAATAATGTTGTTAGAGGTGCTGCTATTCTCCCATAATTCTTAACAAACTTGCGATAACACCCTGTCAACTGGGGAAATTCTCGCAGATGCTTTATGGATGTGGGGATTTTCCGTTCCTTAATGGCTTTAATTTTGCTAGGGTCTACCTTAACTCCTTCATGAGATACAATATGACCCAGATATTCCACCTCTTGTACTCCAAAGAAACATTTGGATCTTTTTGCATATAATTGTTTCTCCTCGAATAGTTGTAGCACCCTGTCAAAATTTTCAACATTATCCTTCCAAGACTTGCTGTAGATTAGTATATCATCAAAAAATACTAACACAATTTTTCTAAGGAATGGTTTGAAAATGGAATTCATCAAACCTTGAAATGTTGAAGGTGCATTGGTAAGGCCAAAAGGCATGACCAAAAATTCATAATGACCCTCATGAGTTCTACATGCTGTTTTCGAAATGTCTTCAGTCTCCACTCTGATTTGATAATATCCTGAATGAAGATCCAACTTGGTGAACTAAATTGATCCATGCAATTCATCTAGTAATTCATCAATGACAGGAATGGGAAACTTATCTTTAATAGTGAGCTTGTTGAGCTCCCTATAATTCGGACACATGCGCCATGATCCATCCTTCTTGTGCACTAATAATACTGGAGCAAAGAAAGAACTTTGACTTGGTTGAATTATACCAACCTCTATAATTTCTGCAACCATACGTTCAATTTCACTCTTTTGGACATAGGGATATCTTTAAGCCTGATGTTTGGAGGAACACTTCCTGGAATCAGATGAATAGCATGATCATGATCAAAAATAGGTGGGAGACCTTTGGGAGTCTCAAATACCTTGGAATGATTGTCCAAGACTTTTTGGAGAACTGGATAAATAGATGATTCCAATGTGGAAACATCTAACGAACATAATTGTGCAATTACACCCCTTTGTTCCTTTTTTAGAAGCTTTGTCACACCATTAGAGCTAATTATCTTTCCTGGTTTCCCTGCAATACCCCTTAATTCAACTTCCTTTCCTTCCACAGAAAAGTTCATGAAAATTTCTTGAAAATTAAATGCTATTGTACCCAAGGATTGTAGCCATTGGACTCCTAGTACAACATCAGCACCTCCCATTGGAATGGAAAGCATTGGGCTAGTCATACATATTCTCCCATCGATAGCTTGATATTATGACACTTTCCAGAGAAATTTATTGTTCCTCCATTTGCAACCATCACTTGACACTCTGGTGCTGGATATAAAAAGCAATTCAATTCTTTTTCTACCTTACAATGAATAAAATTGTGGGTACTTCCTGAATCAATCAACACTATTACCTTTTTCTTATTGATTTGTCCTTCTATCTTGATGGTTTGAGGAGTGGTAATTCCCGCTAATGCATTACAAGATATGGTCGGATTCATTTCTTCTTTATCTAGGCTTTGTTCCTGGAGTATATCCTCTTCTTTTGACCTTTCTTTCTCCTTTTCTTCTTCCTCTTCGCAATCTATGTAGAACAATTTCTTCTCAGCACACTTATGACCTTTAGTGTATTTGCTATCACAACTGTAACAAAGCCATTTTGCTCTTTTTTCTTCCAATTGTTGTGGTGTCAACCTTATAGGTTGTGCAAGACTAGGGGCAACAACACTTCCATATTTATAGTTGTGAGTGGTATGCCTCCTGGTTGCCATAATTTTTCTTTCCATTTTTCTTGCTAACCTGAATTCCTTCTCTAATGAATTAGGTTCCCAAAGGCGAACATCATGTTGGATATTATTGTTTAAAGTCCCTATGAACACATCAATCCTATTCTCCTCTGGAATATTTTTTACCCTTATGTTCAATTTTTGGAACTCCTCAATGTGCTCCATTATTGAACCCTTTTGTTTGAGACTTATCAATTGGCTAAAAAAAGTGTTGCTTTTTGTATCCTCATAATGTGCTATCAATTCTTCCATAAAAATTGCCCAAGTGATAATTTGTTTACGAGAGAAAAGCCATTGATACCATACAAACTAATTTTGTTCCAAATATAAAGTTGCAATATGTACCTTTTGCGTGTTTTGCACATTATTGGGATCGAAAAATTGCTCCATCTGTAATATCCATTTTGCGGGATCCTTGTCATCAAACTTCCTCATATCGATTTTTGGAATATGGTGGGTCTTCGATCCCACATTAGAGTCTATGAAATCATGATTAAAATTTCTTTTGTTCGCATTATGAGTTTCCTTTACTACCTTCTCACCATTAGTAAGTATTTCTTGTAGAAAATTTGTCAAATCTGTCTTCAAATCTACCATGTCTGTCTTCAAATCTGTCTTCAAAGCTACCATGTCTCTCTTCAAATATGTCTTCAAAACTATCTTCAAATCGTCCATCTTAGCTTCCATGTCTTTTATCTTAGATTCCATGCCATTTATCTTAGCTTCTGTTAGCTTTTGTGAGAGTGACATTTGTTGCACTTGTTCTTGTAATTTTGATATATCATGTATCATTTCTTCCTCTTCTTCATGAGTCATGCTAGAGCTTTCAGGTTGCTTATTAGGTGTTCGAATTTTCTTTCCTCGGGGCATCAGTTACCGATAATAATTCTCTACTATGCCCTTTGAATTCCTTCAAAATAAATTTTCAAACCAATCTTAAGCAAAAAAAAAGAATCTACACATCTTTTTTCACTTTGTAGGAGCTCAATATTGCCTCTAATGTATCTATATAATTTCAGATCATACAGTTCTAAAATTACGACCTGCAGTAGCCCTCTGTGTCCTCTTTCCAATGCCACCAGTCTGATCCAAATTGGATTCTCCAAGGAAGATTTATGCCAAATATCCCACAGTGACCTGATTATAGACTAGTTCAGTAGAGCGAACTTGCACGACGTGCCCCGAGTCACTGTTTCGACCTTTGACTCTGAAAAATATAAAAAAAAAACTACAGTCCATCCTCTTTCTGTACCTTCTTACGAAATTTCAATCCGATGCTCAGAGAGAAAGTTATGACGATTTTCCTCAGGTCACCTGTTTGGAATGTAATTCAGGAGTCTGAAAAAAAACCAACTTCCTCAGATCATATCTCTGCAAATATAGCGCGAAAAGCTCTGAAATTCAGACCCACGGTTCAACGTGATTTCTTCTCAAATGTGGTTTTTTTTTTAGCTTCTGAAACGTTGCAAAAAAAAGTTATAGCGAAAATTCCACGATGACCTATTTGGAGTAGCGAAACCCTAGAATCCAAAGCTCTAATACCAAATGTTATGAAACTAGCTCAAGAAAAGATAGAAAAAGCCTTAGAATTTAGCCTCTTCGAGGGGGCAACCTCCTTTACATTACATAAATGAACAATTCTTTGATGATTCAAATGAAAAAACCTCCTTTCTATATATAGGAGTCTAAGGAGTCACAATATAACCCAGCCGACCTAACAATAATAATATAAAGCCACAAAAATAACAATAGAGGGATTTTATGGGGCATAGTAATAACAATATGGGGATAATAGGGGCACAACAATATTAATAACTACAATAGTAATGGGGTAATCACTAGTATTATAGGGACCCAACATAGAAAGCCATAGTAATAGAGCTAAAGGAAAAGTTGGGTTTATGGCATATCATTCCATTGCAGATCACTATGTTACTCTTAGGATCATTGTAGAGGAATGTTGCAAAAATAAAATAGTGATATGTTTTCTTGACTCATTGATTTTAGAAAAGCTTCTGACACCATTCATATGAACAAACAATTGAGAATAATTGAAGAGATTATGGTTCCTCTCAAGTTGAGGGTTGTTGTGAAAAGGTTGTATACAAATGTTATTTCCATGTTTAGGGGCACTAAATATTGGTTAGAAGAAATTAAATGCACTATTGTTCTAAGGAAATGGTTTGCCTTACCCCTTCTAATTGACAAAGGCAGAAAGTAAAACTACTACAATTGTAAACACTTACAAATAACTGAAAGTAAAATCACACAATGGTACACAATAGATATGTGGCTCTCTATGCCAAATTCATTGAATACAAAATTAAATATACCCAACAAATGATAGAGAATCCTCTAGAAGACATTTAGAACACCAATAATGGATATGGTAATTTTAGCTCTTGTATTCATGCTAATCTATTCATAAATTTAGACTCTATATAAAATACCAAAAAATACAAGCTAACTATGAGTAATTAACACATTTTGACACTCCTACTTAATTGCAACCACTATTTCTTGGTAGTATAAGTGTCAAATTTCCTTACAAAACCTAATATCAAGTCAATAAATTGTTTTATTTTAATGTGTTGGTGTAGTTTCTCCTTAGCTCTATGTTTTACAAGTAATATTTCTTTTTTTGCTCCAAACCTTATATTCTACATAGTTTTTCTTGTTCGTTGGCTTCAACTTCAATCTAGTCTCCTTCAATATTTTCTCATCTACTTTTCTTTCTTCATTTAGTTTTTGTTGTTTATTTTCTTGTATGCCAACAATGATTGATTCAAATTTCTCATTAATCTCTATCATATCCAAAATAATATCTTCATTTTCCTTCATCTCCTATTCCACTATTGCAACTAATTCAACAACTTCTATGGTTTCCTTCATCTTTTATTCCTTCTTTTATTTTAGTTGTGGTAATTTTTCTGTACCCACTTTCCCCTCCACCATGCTTCATATTTTTAAACCATTCTTGGAAAAATGTTAATTCAAAATCATAATAAATTTCGACTTTAACTACTAGGATCTCACCTATTGTTGCTCCAAATGTAGGTTTTATTTCAAATTCATCCTCGACTTCAATGCCATCATCCACATGTGTGTACACATTGACTTCAATTTTTTCATCGTGCTAGTATTTTGAATCTTGTACATAATCATTCTTTTTTTACTTCAATTCTTTAACGATTTTAAATATAATAGTTGTAGTTTCAATCTCTTGTTATTTGACAACTTTCTAAAAAACCTCATTTATTACAATAGTAGGTTTATCAACAAATAGGACATTATATGACTCAACTTGACATCAATAGATAGTGCAACCTAGTTGTTGTTGCAATTTTGGGAAGAGTGTTGACATCCAAACCTCCTTCAATTAGAAATAATGAATATAGCTATATCAATCTTCCTATTGGTTATAAGTTGATTCTTATAAGACAGGATTAGCTCAGTCGAACACCAAGTTGAATTGCGAAAGGATAGGCTCAATGGTCGAACGCGTAACTATTGCACCACTTCGAGGCACACTTGGTAGTCCTCACCACTACGCGCACTCACCACGACAGTCCTCCACGATAGACAAAAAAATGACATTTCTCCATGTGGATGTTCCTGCCTCTGCTTGATGCACACCTCCAGGCATCCAACACGGACTTCAGAAGGTAGCGAGGAGAAAGACTGCAACAATTTCATGCAACATGCCCTCATAGGGTTGGCACGATTTTACTCCAAGCCTTCGTGTCGATCCGGTGCGATTTTCTCCTCAGCCCTCGCATTGATCTAGAAATAAAAAATGCAGAAATCTTAATAGTGAATCAACGTGATTTTCTCCTTAACATCTGCATTGATTCCGCCTCAGTTGCATCGGCCTCTCTCCACTCAAATACAGGCTCCTTGACCCTGCAGCTCTTATACCATGACAAAAACCGAATATATTAACTATAATCTAAATGGCTCTCCATGTGAGATACTTGGAGAGTGTACAAACACTCATACAAGCCCACTTCTTCCATTGAGTTAGATGAGCCTCAAATATAAAAGCTTTCACACTAATGGGATGGTTTGAACCACTCCCTAGATATTAGGATATGAGATCTAAGATTAGAGTCTCAAACCTATCTTCATCATAACAATAATATAAGTTTATCTTTCTCCATTACTTCCAACAAAAGTGAACCATTTTCATAATGTGTATAGAACAAACCATATTCTATTCTCCTAGCTATATACCTTAAGATCTGTTTTGCAACATTTCAATGAGAAAGCTTAGGCGACTACATAAACCTCGAGATAAAACTTGCTACACACATAATACCAGGTCTAGTTGAAGTGAGATATAACTAACTACCAACTAGACTTTTATACAGTGTGGAATCAACTAGTGGTTCTGCATATTCTTTGCTCGGTTTTGTGCCTTGAGCAATTGGTGTATCTGCAAGTTTGTAATTGAGTCATTCTAAACTTTTGGATGATATCGGTGACAATTTTTTGTTGACCAACCAAAATTTCATAAGAAGATTGGTAAATTTTAATGCCTAAGAAGTATTTGATGACTCCTAGATTTATCATGTCAAAATATGTTTGCATTATTATTTTGAAATATTCTAACATCATATTTCCTGTATAAATAAAATCATCTACATAAATGCATATAATAAGAATTTTAAGTTCATGCATTTTGGTTTACAAAGTTGGTTCATGATTGCTTCTACAAAAGCCAATTTTGATGAGAAAGGTGTCAATAAGAATGTACCAAGCTCTTGGAACTTGTTTCAAACCATACAATGATTTTTTCAATCTGTATACCTTATGCTCCATTGCTGGAACTTGAAAACTGGGAGGTTTCTCTATGTAAACTTCTTCCTACAATATACCATTTAGGAAGGTAGATTTTACATCAAGCTGATAGAATTTCCATTTGAGTTGATTTGTTGTGGACAAAATGGTTCTGACAGTCTCTAACCTTGCTACTGAGTCAAAGGTTTCACCATAGTCAACACCAAACTGTTGTGAGCATCCTTTGGCAACCAACATTGGCTTATGTTTCTCAATATCTCATTTTTCATTTAGCTTGGTCTTATATACTAATTTTACACCAATTTTGGTTTTGTCTCTTGGGAGATCAACTAATTCCCAAGTTTGATTCTTCTCTATAGCAGAAATTTATTGGTTCATTGCATCTACCCAATGCTTTTCTTTAACTGCTTCTTCAAAATGAGTCGGTTGAGATGAGAGAAATGCAAACATATTCTGTTGGTGAAACTCATGCTCCTCCTCATATATTTCTCTAATGCTTCTTGTTTTATGATTGTCTTCTAAATATTTTGAATCACTAGTGGATTCGCTACTTGAAGATGTACCACGTTCAGAATGGTATGGATCTTCTTCAACATGGAATCTTGGTGGTTGTGGTGGATACAAATATTGAATTCAAGTTTCATCAACATAATCAAACCAAGATTTATTTTCAATTTTTTTAAATCTCCGCTTAAAACAAACTTCTTGGTAACTAGATTATAAAGTTTGTAGGCATTTGACTGCTCACTATACCCTACGAAAATACATCTTTCACTCCTATCATCAAGTTGATTTCTTAGATTCACAGGAACATGTTAAAATGCTAGTGATCCAAAAATTTTAAAGTGAGATACATTTACCATTTTACCATCCCATGCTTCTTGAGGTATTGTGGCTTCGAGAGTAGTTGTTCGAGATCTGTTGAGAACATACACTGCTGTTGAAATTTCATCAGCCCAATAATTGTTTGACAACTTCTTCTCATGAAGCATACATCTAGCCATGTTCATGATTGAATTATTTTTCCTTTCTTCTACTCCATTACGTTGTGGAGTATATCTTACTGTGTTCTGCATTATGATTCCTCGTTGTTGACAAAAATCTTTGGATTCATTGGAGTTGTACTCTCCTCCTCTGTCAGATCTGAGTACTTTCAAAGGCTTTCCACGCTGCTTTTCTACTTTTGCTTTGAACTCTTTGAACCTTGAAAATGTATCTGATTTGTTTTTTAGAAAATACGCCCATGTCTTCTTTCTATAATCATTACTGAATGTCATAAAATAAAGACTACCACCAACAGATTGTGTCTGCATTGTGCCACATATATCTGTATGGACAAGCTTTAAAGGCTCTTTTTCTCTAGAGGAAGATTTAGGAAATTTGTATCTTTTATGCCTGGAAATAATACAAATTTCATAATTACAACCTTTTTCATTCATAGTAGGGAGACCAATGACGATTAAATGTTTCTGAGGTTGACTTAGATCCTTGAATTGTATGTGGCCATATCTAGAATGCCATAGTTGAGACTCATCTATTCTTGACGCATCGTGGAGAAACAACTGTGAGATATTTTGACTTCTAAGAGTCAAATGAAACATATCATTCTTGTGTTTTTCAACCTTTGATATTAGTGTTCTATTGGGAGGTTTGTCATAGATATAACATGTGTTTTGTTGAAATGTTAGAGCATAACCATGTTCATCAGTTGTCCTACACTAATGAGGTTATGCTTCAGATTTGAACCATAATAAACATCGGGAATGTATATCTGCTGATTGTGTTTAGCAAGAATAGGGACAGTACATTGTCCTTCAACTTTATTGTCAGAACGATCTTGAATAGTAATTTACGATGTTATATAAGGATCAAGATAAGAAAGCATATTTTTGTTACCTATCACATGATTGTTGCATCCACTATCTAGCAACCAAAGATCCTTGTTGTGGGTGTCTTCAGAGATATAGCATGAAAGAAACATTGTTTCAGATGATTCTCCTTCATTGTTCGAGAGATGGACATTGCCTCTTTGTTGATAAGATTGTTTCTTTTTTGCATTCATGTTCATAATGCCCAAATTTCTTACAGTAATAACATTGAAATTGTATTTTCTCCATGGTTTACTTATGTGAGTTTTATTTTGTGGAGGTCTCCATTGCTCTATTGCATGATGATGTTCTGATCTGCCTCTGCCAAAAGAATGTTGTGCTTTGAAAGCTTGTTCCATGGAATATTCTGCCAAGTTAAGTCTTGCTTCGTGTGCTAAGAGTAATACACTCAACTGTTCTACTGAGAAAGTTGTAAAATTTTTGGATTCTAGAATGGTTGTTACAATCATGCCATATATCCTGGGTAGAATTCGAAGGACTTTCTGAACAAATTTCTAATCTGAAATGGTTTCACCAATGAGCTTGATCTCATTGACTCTTCCTAATGAGCCTCATAAATGGGTAATTATATGGGCTCATTTTAACTCCTAACCTAGTCAAATCAACCATTCTCTTAGCTTATTGTATGATTTTCTGATTATATTTATGCTTATAGAGTGAGTTGAGTTAGTTATTGTGCAATGTGGTCTAACATGTATTTAATGCAGATTATTGATGGATTTTGAGGTCAAAGTCAAGGATCCAGTGGAAAAATGGGGGAAATAACTTGAATTGGATAGAGGAGAGGACTTATAGGAGGGAATACCCCTCATTTATTACTCCTCACTTCGAATTCCCCTTCATTCAGCTTGGAGTACAAGCAACTGAATCATGCACTAGAAGGCAGCCGAGTAAGTGGAGGATGACTGATGATTATCTCGTGTTTTGGGAGCCAAGCCTCCCTGGTTTTAAGGAAGTTGTTGGTAGCTTCATTTGTATAAGTAGAGAGGCCTAGGGCCTCACTAGGGTCAGATTTTTGCTTATGTAAACTCTACTCAAACTTCGAGCTTATTATTTTCTGACAGTTTCATGTAATCTTGCTATTATTTTGAAAATAAAGATGGAATCATTTTTAAGCTAGCACTGAGTTACCTCGGAGGGCTAATGCTGTTGGGTTAGGGCCTAATCCAAGCAGCCAAGCTCCTCTTTACTTGTATTTGTATTCTTTGTTTCAGTTGTAGATTATTTTGCTATTAAATGTATTTCTCTTATGGTTAAGAATAGGTTTCTTTTGATGATTTAGTAGTTTGCTTCCATTTGTGCTTCCTGTAGTAGGTTAAGAAGTGACCAACAAAGATTCAAAAGGCTATAAATAGTTTCTTAGCCTCTCCTCCTCACTCTGGGACCATGATTTGAGACAAATACTCTCTTGTTACAGCAAAAACACAAATTTTCCTCCTCCATAGGACTTCTAGTGTTTGCAGCTTTTTAGTAGGTTAATAGTCTAGATTTTCTTTGCTTTAGATATTCTTAATCATGCTCACTTCCTGATTTTCAATAGTCTTCTTTCATTCTTTCCTTTTCCTACAGCATTTCTCAGCATTTCCTTTCATAGATCATAGTTTAGACAATTTTTATGCAAAACTCTGTTTTTCCTAAATGCATTCATTTCACTTGTTGCTTGATTTTCTTGATTGATTGTCAGTTTCTATGCAGCATATCTCTTCCATTAGTGGGCCAGATTATCAGCAATCACACTGTCCATCTGATCCATGCCCTATAGGTCTCCCAAATCTCACCTCAATTCTGCCCCAGTTTCCTGCATTTTTCCATAGAGCTTCTTCCTCTCTCCTTGAGCAAACCAAATCATATTTCTCTCTCTTAGTGATTCATGGCAGACCTTAGGTGCCCTAAAACCTCATTCCAACCTACATCCACCCTTTTCACCCACTCTCATGCCCCCAAAATAGTGAAAACTACTCTCAGCCTCCTCCTGTAGGCCTTCTGTAGATTTTCCTGTAGGCTTTCTTTTGAAGGCCGAGTGTAGGAAAGGCCTCCAGAAGGCCACCTGAGACCTCCTAGGACCTATCCACACCATCCTACATCCTCTCAAGTCCCAAAACCACCCTTCAACGCCACCTATTCGCTGCCACACTCACACACAATAAATTACATGCATGTCAAATTCACATAAAATTGCATAAAAATCCAAAAATATGTTTTTTTGCCTATTTACTTCTAGAAATAGCATAGTTAGATGTTTTTTACTTCCTTGAGTAGGAAATGGCATTCCTTTCATGGTTTTCATAGTACTTTCTGTAAAATTAGAATTAGTTGGTTAATTAGGGTTTACTAGGTTTTCTTTACATTTCAGCCTTTCTCCTTTCTGCAGTTAGAAAAGCATTTGTAGAGTAATTTTTCATTCCTTTCATCACATATAGAGCTTCTTCTAGAATCCATAGAATTTGGCTTGAGATCCTAGTGATCTTGTGTTGGCTAACCAAGTGACAACCTGTAGTGAGAACTAGTACTTGTGCATACAGCACCAATGCTTCCAAGTTTGTTACAAACTACTGGGTTGATAAGAGTAAAGTAGGTAGCCCAGGAGTTGCAGCATTATTGCTGCAATATATGTGCTCACCACTTTTTGGCGTCGTTGCTCGGGAAGCACTAGAGTATTCTTTGATTACTGCTTTCTTCTATTTCCTATTGCAACCTTCTGCTAATAGTTTATTTCAGCAAAAGTAGACTAGTCATTCCTTCTCCTTCAGTTCTACATTTCCTTGCTTTCCTTTTCAATTCTGCAAATTTGATTTCAGCAAGTTCATTTCAGTTAGTTGCAATTTGTTTTGTTTAATCAATTTCAGTTTTTGCAGGTACCATCAGTGTGGGGAAAAAGAAACAAAAACCAACCAAAAATATATACTTTCATGCCTCATAGGAATAGAGATAACTCAGGAAAATTTTTTCCCAACGCCCCCACTGCTTCACACAACCAACCTTCTCTCTTCTTCGGTGGCTGCGATCAAGAAGAACCCTTAGGTAAACAACCAGACATATTTGAGGAACCTATAGGGGAAGAAGAAGAAGAAACATTCCTTTGGAGCCAATGGCTGAAAACAAAAATGCTAGGGGGAATGGAGAGAGAATAGAGGGTACCTTTCCCATTTGGGAGGCCAATGGGGACAACAAAATGAAGAATATAAGCCCTTCCTCCCTACCTCATTTCCATGGTATGAATACATAAGATCCTGACACACTCTTGTTCGAGTTTGTTGTCATCTGTCGAACTTATGACTATGCAACAGATGAGCAAAAAATGAAACTATTCCCTTCTACTCTCAAGGATGCAGCACTACGCTGGTTCATGGGATTACCTAGCAATAGAATAACAACTTGGGCTCAGATGTAGCAAGCCTTTAACAAAAAGTATCGAGACTACTGTAGGTCAAAAGATATTATAGAAGAAATCTTCTGAATGACCATAGGAAGTGATGAGTCCCTGGAAGACTATGAAGAGTGGTTCTAGCTCAATTACAAAAGGGTCGAGCGTACACTTGACCCTAAGTCTCTGAAGTTGGTCCTGCTCAGGGGAAGTCAGGAAGATCTTTTAGACACCCTCCATCTACTGGACAGGGGAGACATCTACCAACTATACTATGAGGACATAAATACCTTTTTTAGAAACCATTCTAGAGCAGCCAGAAAGAAAGGTAGGGGGAGTCAACTCATAGCCAGTACCTCTTCCTCCAACTCATCCATTAAAGGAGAAATTGAAAACATGCTGGAAGATTTCAAGAGTGAGATGTTGTAGACTCTTTAAATGCAAATCGATACCTTACATATCGAAAGAAAATAAGAGGAAGCAGAGAGGGATTTGGCCATTTTTTGCGCTAGATGCACGAGGAGGCATCCTAGGAATGAATGCCCATTGAAATCTATAGAGGTTTGTTCAACCTGTGAAGAAAATCATTCTACAGATAAGTGCCCTTCCTTGCCCCAACTTAAAGCTATATATCAAGGGGCTGAGGGAGTCGCTGAACAACTCTATTACATAAACCAAAGAAGGCCGCATGGACCTAGACCATACAACAGGGGATGCAAGGGACATCTCAGGCGTACTACAACCCCAACCAAGTCAACTCCATACCTTCTTGGGGCCTCCCTGCTCATCCTTCCTGGTCCACACCTCCTCCTTGGTCCTTCACATCTCAATATCATACGCAACCAGCCACCCATTCATTTCAATCCTATACTCAGCCACAACCTCAGTTGAATGCATCTCATCAGGGGTAGAGGCCTCAATACAACCATCTTCCCGCTATTTTGCCTCCACCACCTGCGCAACCACAACCGTTACCTTCTACTCCACCAAAGAAACCCCAAATTCCTACCCAGCCAAATCTGAACCTGAACAACAAATAGGCTCAGCAAGTGTATAGTGGGGAACCATCATGCCAAAATTATGCTATGGAGATTCAAGAAATTAACTTGAGATCTGGGAAAGTCCTCCCAAATAGCTAGCCTCCACCCAGGGAGGTTGAGGAAGATAAAGAGGAAAGCAAACCTAAAGCAAATCCACCCTTTCCTGAGAGACTATCCGTGATAGTCTAGCCTACCCAAGAAGAGACTGAACTCCTAGGAGAATTGAAACATTTACGTGTAAAGATACTTCTCCAAGCTATAAAAGATCTTCCTATCTACAATAGGTTGATCAAAGAGAAGTGCTTTAGGCATCCGGGAAGGCGCAAGAGAGATGCCCCAACCATCAATGTCATAGGAAAATTGTCTGATCTCATGTTGGGGTAGGGAATCTGTCCAAAGTATCTGGACCCTGGAAGCCTAGTAGTTGATGTCCACATCAATGGCACAATGATCCCGCATACCTTGATTGATCTGGGAGCTGCCGTTAATGTGATGACAAAGGACACAATGCTCAAACTTAACCTTCAGGGCTCCTTAAGGAAGACCATGACAGTGCTACAACTAGCAGACCGCTCCACAATGAACCCTAAGGGGATTTTGGAAGACGTGATGGTCTCCATCGATTCTTGGGAGTACCCTATTGATTTCTTAGTTTTCCAGCCAAAATCAAAGCTCACTGGGTATCCTCTCATTCTGGGAAGACACTGGTTGGCTACAACCGATGCGTAGATCAGCTGTCAAGCTGGGAACATGACCATAAAGAATGGGCACATGTCCAAGTAGTTAATCCTATATCCTCCTGCCCAACCCTTGATAGAACATGATCTACCTTTCTAGTTGGAGGAGGAAGATGATGATGAATTTTATTCTACATCACTTTGTGCATTAGAAATCGTCACGGGGGGAACAGCAAGATGAGGATGATATGATTGAAAATTTGATTCAGAATCCACCTCCCAGTGTATCACCATTAGAGGACATAGTAAGAGAAACCCAAAAAAACCCCTCAATTGATCTCTATGCAGCCGACTCCACTTCTCTCCATGTTAAGAATATAGAGTTCGGCCCAGAAAGAACATTGAAAATCAATCCATCCTTATCCACTTCCCAGGAGAAGGAACTGTGCAGCCTACTGAGAAAACATCTAGATGCCTTCGCCTAGAGTTATAAGGAGATGAAGATTGTGCACCCTTTAGTATGTAATCATCATATATACATCAAGGAAGATTGCAAACCAGTCAGGTAGCCTCAAAGGAGGATGAATCCAGCAGTTAATGATATTGTTAAGGAAGTACTGCAAAAATTGCTTGATGCAGGATTCATCTATCCCATCTCTGACAGTGAACGGGTCTCTCCTCTGGTGCTGCTGCCAAAGAAAAATGGTAAGTGGAGAATCTTTGTCGACTATTGGGAATTGAACAAAGCCACTAAAAGGGACCATTTTCCTTTACCTTTCATAGATCAAGTGTTAGACGGTCTGGTAGGGAAAAAGTTTTTCTCCTTCCTAGATGGGTTTAGCAAGTACAATCAAATTCAAATTAGCCCGAAATACCATGATAAGACCACTTTCACTTGTCCTTGGGGTACTTTTGCATATCGGGTAATTCCTTTTGGTTTATGCAATGCTCCAACCACTTTCCAAAGAGCAGTATTGAGTATATTTTCTGAACTAGTTCATGATGCAGTAGAAATATGCATGGATGAATTTACTCCTTATGGTTCCGACTTTCAGGGAGCTTTATCTAACCCAGGAAAAGTTGTAGACAAGTGTATTAAGATGAATGTATCCCTCAGTTCGGAAAAATGTGAATTTTTGATGACTGAAGGGATTTTGTTAGGTCATGCAATATCTCAGGAAGGACTGCAGGTGGACCCCAACAAAATTGCCATCATCCAAAGCATCCCACCTCCTCAAAAGGTGAGAGATGATAGAAGTTTCCTAGGCTTAGCTGGATACTACAGGAGATTCATTAAAGATTTCAGCAAGCTAGTCTCTCCTTTGTTTGGCCTCTTAGGCAAAGATGTTGAGTTCATATGGTTAGAAAATTGTCAAGAAGCCTTAGATACCTTGAAGAGCAAGTTAGTGACTGCCCCAATTCTCAGAGGCCCAAACTAGGCCCTACCTTTCCACATTCACACAGATGCCTCGAACAAAGCAATAGGAGCAGCCTTAGGACAAATTGATGAAAAGTTACCTTATGCCATATAATTTATAAGCAAAAACTTGTTAGAGGCAGAGTTAAACTATACAGTGACCGAGAAGGAACTCCTAGCTATCGTGCATTCCTTAAACAATTTCAGACATTATATCATAGGCTATCAAACCTTTGTGCACACTGATCATGCTGCAATTAGATATTTAATGAACAAACTAGATGTAAATGCTCGCATTATTAGATGGTTGCTTTTACTGCAGCAATTTGATCTGACCATTATTAATAAGCCTGGTAAAGAAAATGCTGTTGTTGACTTTTTGTCTAGAGTAAATTTGCCTACAGATGAAGAAGGAATGGTGGATGACCAAATGCTAGATGAACATCTGTTTGCTATATCAATACTCTCTCCATGGTTTGTTGATATAGCAAACTACTTGGTTTCAGCACAGTTTCCACCACACCTATCCTCAAAAGAGAAGAGCAAGATAGAAAGGAAAAGTGCCCCTTTCACCTGGATTGGAGGAAATGTCTTCAAACTTGGCCCAGATCAGATCTTGAGAAGATGTGTCAGGGAGGAGGAAGTCTTTGACATCCTCTTGACCTGTCATGACGGGCCTTGTGGAGGTCATTTTGTAGCAAAAAGAACTGCCTTCAGAATACTCCAAGTAGGCTACTGCTGACCCACTCTTCGTCAGGATGTGAGGAGATATGCAAGCCAGTGTGATCGGTGTTAGAGGATGGGGAAACCTACTCCAAAGGATGATATGCCCATGCAACCTCAAGTGACCTTTAAGCCATTTGAGAAGTGGGGCATGGAATTTGTGGGGCCTATCAGCCCTCCTTCAAAGCGGAAACAATACATCATTGTGTGCACCGATTACCTAAAGTGGGCAGAGACAAAAGCAATCAAAGTAGCGATGGAGGAAAAAGTAGCTGATTTTTTGAGAGAAAACATATTCTACATGTTTGGGTATCCAAGAGAGTTGGTCACAGATCAAGGCAGTCAATTCACTTCCAACCTGATTGAAGACCTGCTCACACTTCATAAGATCAAGCATAGGACTTCCACCCCTTACCATCCACAAGCCAATGGGCAAGTGGAGGTCAATAACAGAGCATTGGAAGCGATCCTAACCAAGGTAGTGAGCAGCAACAAAAAATACTGGGTGGACAGATTAGTTGAGGCCACTTGGGCCTACAACACCATATGGAATACCACCACCAGGTTTACACCCTATGAACTGGTCTATGGGAAGAAGGCTTTGCTGTCAATAGAATTTGAGTTCAATACACTAAGTATGGCAGCTCAACTGGACCGAGACCTCAGCCATACACAGAAGGAGAGATTACTTCAGCTAAATGGATTGGATGAATACAAATTGCAAGCCCTTCTCTATACAGAGGTAGTTCAGCTTCATAGAAAGATATGGCATGACAAAAATATCAAGGAGAAGCAATCCTAAGAGGGAGATTGGGCACTACTCTATGATTCAAGATATAAGGATTTCAAAGGCAAGCTGAGGATAAGATGGTTGGGAGCCTACACTGTGGAGAAATGCAATGACAATGGTTCAATTTTTATTAGAACCATTGATGATGAAGCCATCCCCATGTTTGTCAATGGACATTGGTTGAAGGTCTACAAGAAATCCCTCTCCAAGTGAGAGTTCATCGAAGATTTGAATAAAACAATGATGGTAGTGGAGCATGTCTTAGCTTCCACTTCACCCACTCACTGAAGAAAGAAAAAAAGAAAAAAAAAGGACTCAAGTGAAAACCTCCACGAGGCGCTTGAAGCCCATCATTGGGTTGAAAACCTCTTTTGAGGTGGCCCAGTGATGTCAAAAAAGAAAAGAGAAAAAAGAATAAGATCCTTGGGTGAAAACATCCCTTGGAGGCGCCCAGGGCAAGCAATTAGGGTGAAAACCTCTCTGAGGTGCCCTAGTTGTTTTCAAAAAAAAAAGGAGAGAAAAAGGAGAAAGAAAATGAATTTTTTGTTGCATTGCAGGTTTGCAGGAGGACTATAGGGACCAGAAGAAGGTGCCAAAGGGACCCTGACATTCATAACAACTCCCATCTCATCTTCTCCACACCTTCCTCCATCATTTTTGGCATTTATTTCACCTCACTATACCTCTTTTTCAAAAACTCTATTTTCTATAGGAGGCTCCTGTAGGAATTCCAGAGAGCCAAAAGTGGCTACATAAGGCAGTTTGAAGGACAAAGAAGCTTCATGAAGAACCTATAATCCCTCATACAATCTTGAAACCTCCTTGCCATCATTTCCAAACCTGCATCACACCCCAAGCATCATTTTTATTCCTGTCCAAGAAAAACACAGAAAAACAGTTTTTCAATTTAATATATATATATATATATATATATATATATATATATATATATATATATATATATATATATCTTAGAGGAAAAAGCACCATAAACCTCACCTGAAGCTTACCTACTACCTCTCCATCTTTATCTACACCTATGGCATCATCCTCAAGCTCCAAGCACAAGAATAAGCTGAAGTTTCAAGGGGAGAAGCAACTATAGTAGCTCTTGTAGGAATTCTTGTAGCAGTTGATCCCATAGAGATCCAGCACCAACAACAAGAGAGTGCAAACATGAAGGTTGGAAAGGCACCTGAAGCTCAGATCCAGCCAGAGAAGAACCTGCATAAGCACACAACCACACATTAGCAAGCAGAGACAGCATGCAAAAAGAGAAATAAAGGCATGCAGTAGAGAAAGCCACAACACCTCACATCAAATACACTCGGATCACAGGTAAGTAACTAATTCACTCCTTTGTTTTCATTTGTGTAATTAGAAGTCATGCAAAAGCAACGATATGGTTGAGGTTGAAAGAGGGAAAGGTGGCCAGTTAACTTAGCGACCTTCATCTAGTTGACTCCACTCATCCGAGATGTCACCCACACGTACGCACACTCAACTCCAGCACAAGATGCCAAGGATAGGTAGTGGAGGAAGTGTGAACTCCAATGCAATAATGAGGGATGATTATGAGGAGGGGCCATGATGACCAATCAAGTGGGGAACAACAGTCCGAATATGGCCAACGTATACCTTGCCAACTCAGTACTCATCACTGAAAATATCCATAAAGGGTAATAAGTACTCCTCCCTGAGCATTCTCACCACCTTTTCCTTCATTCTCTCTTTGCAACATAGCTACAATAGTCTCCTTGTGCCCCCACAGCCTCGTAGCCACCTTCCTCCATCGATCTCTCCCATATTCTTGCTCTCGGCATTTTCTATAGGAGCACCTACAGGAAATCTACAGGAGGGACAATAGGCTTCTACAGGAGGGGCAGTGAGTCGTTTTGAAGGGAGAAAACATGATTTTTAGCACGATTTTTGGTCTGAAGAGGTAGGGTTCATGCATACCTCCCATTGAATATCAATATATGAAAGAAGTGGCCTCAATTTGAGGTGGAAATAAGTCTTTAGTAGAGGAAAAAATACATAAAAAATATTCAGCTTATTTAAAAAAAAAACACAGTCTCCTCTGTTTCTCTGTTTTTCTCAAAATTCTTTCTCCACCACCATATTTTGTTTTCCAAAAGAGTATAGACAATACAATAGGAGGGTCTATGAGGAAGGAGCCCACTAACTCCACTAGGCTCCATGCACATCCTCAAGTGGTGGACATCTTCACAAGGGAAAATTGGATGAATTTCTTCGAGAAATTTCAAGGGTTTGATGAGGAAATTGCCCAAGAGTTTGCTCTCTCTCTGGTCCCTCACACAAGAACTCATGCCACTGTCATGATTAGAGGTCTTTCCATGGAGATAACCCCTGACTTTATCAGTAGGGTCACTACCCTTCCTCTTAGGTTGCCTTGGAGTAGAGATGAGAAACCAACTGGCCAGGCTACTAAGAAGAACTTTTTCCAAAATAATGAAACCCCTGTTGAAGATAAAAATGGCATTAGAAGGGCTAGCATACGATATCCCTGGGAAGAGGTTAGCTATCAAATAATCAAATACATTTCCTATGATGGGAGGTACAACATTGTTTATGGTTATCACTTTAGAATCCTCCAAGAATTAAGGTATGGCATGGACACTCCATCACCTCAGAAGCTCAGTATCCCTTACTTCCTCCTGCAGTCCTTCATTGACTCCAGCACCAAGGTACAAGAAGGAAATTCAGAGTAGCTAGCTCACCATGGCTTTATCAAAATCCTAGTAGAGGAAGCCTTCCATACCTTTACACTTCCTATAGCATGGGAAGTTTTTTGAAACATGACAGCTGAGGATGACATAAAGGCCTTAACCTATGATGTCAGCTCTACTGGTAGTGAAGAGGAAGAACAGCAAGGGGGAGAAGGTGGAGCCAAGGGTGACATAGCAGAAAAAGAAAGGAAGGAGGAAGGAACTGAGATAGAGGAGGAGAGAGTTGAAGAAACAAAGCAGGAAGAGACAGAAAAAGGGGCAAAAGAAGGAGAAAAAGAGGCAAAGAAGGAAGAACAAGGAGAAGAGTCCCCTGAGACTTTGGAAAGGGAGGTAGTAGCTACCCTCACTGCCCTCAATACACCAATCAAGCCAAAGCAAAAGAGGAAAGGACAAACCTCCATGTATTTTAGGGCTAGGAAGAGCACAAGAATTAAAACAAGTAAACCTCAGCCCTCTTCAAAAGTGCCAATTACCATTGAAGATTCACCCTTTGCCAAGGGGAAAGAATCTCCTTCCAAGACACCTATAGCATATGAAAGGTGGACTCCTAGATCTTCCACATGGAAGGAAAAGGTAGTACTACTGGACCCAAAAACAATCCTACAGGAGACTCAGACAGTTCTATAGGAGACATTTTCAAAACTACAGGAGACCCAAAAGCTTGAGAAAAGGATAGAAGGATAGCCATAGGGGAAGGATGAAGCACAAGAGATACAAGAACCTGATCCCCAGCCTAGTCTTGCCTCCTATTAAAATCTACTTGAGGGAGGAAGGATAATCCCAAAGAAATTTGCAATTCCACTATTTTTTGAATTGGAGAAAGAAAGAGTGAGAACACATAGGTGGATGCAAATAGCAAATTCAAAAGGAGTTGAAGATTTTGGCCATATGGAAAAAAAAACTCAGGGAAATGGGCAGAGAGTTTAGTGCTCTCAGAGACAGGGAAGCAATTACAAGAAGCTACCTTGAAACTAAAAAAAAATTGCTAAGGAGGCAGCTGCAAGAGAAAGAGACCCAGCGGGCATGCATGGCTAGCTTATCCATGGAGGCATTACAATGCAGAACATCACCCAAATCCTACGGCCTCTATCTAAAGGACCAATGGTTACAATTCCAAATAAGGACTTTGGCACAAAGAGGCACAATGCCTTTTGAAGACTATAGGTAGTTCATGGATTTGTGTGACCAAAGCACATTAGAGGATAAAGCGAAGATGACAGAATTCTACTTACACAACATGTCCCTCATAGACATGAATGTGTGGGATCCCAATTCCAAGCTAGGGGACCTGCAATTAATGGCCATGCCCTCATGGATGAACCATGAAGAATTGAGGGCAGCATAAATAAAAAGATTGATGATAAAGGAGCAGAATGAGCCACTAATGATAATAGTTGAGCCATCAAATCCTATGGCACTCATCAGCACACACAACCTACTTTCTAATGACCCTTAGATTTCCCCTAGATATCTCACCAATCAGGCACAAGCCATTGTACACTTTGAGGATATGCAAAGGCTACTTGGGGATGATTGTGTGCATGCATGCATGACAAGATGGAACACCTTACCACACAGTTTGTAGATCAGGGAATATCATTCCCCCATGAGGCTGAGGGAGGCATTGAAAAGAGTCCCAATGTACAAGTGCTCCATGCAGAGGCTAAAGGTCAACTGGATTGGCCTCAAACTGAGTCCCCTACTGTTGTTAGGCATGCTATAATGTAGAAGAGAAGAAGAAGAGGAGGAGTAGTGGAAGGACATAGACAGGAAGACAGGATTCTATGGCAAAGAAGAGTAGATCACATTAGAAGCCTGGGATGCTAGGGAGGCCACCGGGGCTATAAAAGATGAGGAGATTGACTAGGTTGCTCAGAGGATGAGAAACACCTTTAGTAGGGGGGTGATGATGAGCCTCATAAATGGGTAATTATATGGGCTCATTTTAGCTCCTAACCTAGTCAAATTAACCATTCTCTTAGCTTATTATATGATTTTCTTATTATATTTATGCTTATAGAGTGAGTTGAGTTAGTTATTGTGCAGTGTGGTCTAACATGTATTTAATGTAGATTATTGATGGATTTTGAGGTAAAAGTCAAGGATCCAGTGGACAAATGGCGGAAATAACTCGAAGCGGATAGAGGAGAGGACTTATTGGAGGGAATCCCCCTCATTTATTACTCCTCACTTCAAATTCCCCTTCATTCAGCTTGGAGTACAAGCAGTTGAATCGTGCACTAGAAGGCAACCGAGCAAGTGGAGGATGACTGATGATTATCTCGAGTTCTGGGAGCCAAGCCTCCTTGATTTTAAGGAAGTTTTTGGTAGCTTCCTTTGTGTAAGTAGAGAGGCCTAGGGCCTCACTAGGGCCAAACTTTTTCTTATGTAATCTCTGCTCGAATTTCGAGCTTATTATTTTGTGACAGTTTCATGTAATCTTGCTATTGTTTCCTTTTTGAGCTAGCACTGAGTTACCTCAGAGGGCTGAAGCTCTTGAGTTAGGGCCCAATCCAAGCAGCCAAGCTACTCTTTACTTTTATTTGTATGCTTTTCTTCAGTTGTGGATTAGTTTGCTGTTAGATGTATTTCTCTTATGGTTAAAAATAGGTTGCTTTTGATGATTTAGTAGTTTTCTTCCATTTGTGCTTTCTGTAGCAGGTTAAACAGTGACCAAAAAAGATTCAAAAGACTAGCAATAGTTCCTTGGCCTCTCTTCCTCCCTCTGGGACCATGATTTGAGGCAAAGACTCTCTTGTTGCCCCAAAAACACAAATTTTCCTCCTTCATAGGACTTCTAGTGTTTGCGGTTTTTTAGTAGTTTAATAGTGCAGCTTTGCTTTGCTTTAGATATTATTAATCATGCTCACTTCTTGATTTGCAATATTCTTCTTTCATGCTTTCATTTTCCTACAACAGTTCTCAACATTTCCTTTCATAGATCATAGTTTAGACAATTTTTATGAAAAACTCTGTTTTTCCTAAATGCATTCATTTCACTTTTTGCTTGATTTCATTGGTTGAATGTCAGTGTCTATGTAGTAGATCTCTTCCAGTAATGTGCCAACTTATCGGCAATCACACCCTCCATCTGATCCATGCCCTATAGGTCTCCCAAATCTCACCTCAATTCTGCCCTAATTTTCTGCATTTTTCCATAGAACTTCTTCCTCTCTCCTTGAGCAAACCCAATCATCTTTCTCTCTCCTGGTGATTCATGGTAGACCTTAGGTGCCCTAACACCTCATTACAACCTTCATCCACCTTTTTTACCCTCTCACACCTTCAAAACAGTGAAAACCGCTCTCAGACTCCTCCTGTAGGCCTCCTATAGTTTCTCTATTTTCCTCCTATAGATTTCCTGTGTCCTCCTGTAGATTTTCCTGTAGGCTTTCTTTTGAAGGCCGAGTGTAGGAAAAGCCTCCAGAGGGCCACTTGAGACCTCCTAAGACCTATCCACACCATCCTACATCCTCTCAAGTCCCAAAACCGCCCTTCAACACCACCTATTCACTGCCACACTCACACATAATAAATTACATGCATGTCAAATTCACATAAAAATGCATAAAAATCCAAAATATATGTTTTTTACCTATTTACTTCTAGAAATAGCATAGTTAGATGGTTTTTACTTCCTTGAGTAGGTAGTGGCATTCGTTTCATGGTTTTCATAGTGCTTTCTGTAAAAATAGAATTAGTTGGTTAATTAGGGTTTACTAGGTTTTCTTTACATTTCAATCTTTCTCCTTTCTGCAGTTAGAAAAGTATTTATAGAGTAATTTTTTGTTCATTTCATCACATATAGAGCTTCTTCTGGAATCCATAGAAGCTGGCTTGAGCTCCTAGTAATCTTGCGCCGGCTGACCAAGTGACCACCTGCAGTGAGAACCAGTACTTGTGCATACAACACTAATGCTTCCAAGTTTGTTATGAACTACCGGGTTAATAAAGGTAAAGTAAGCAACCCAGGAGTTGCAACATTATTGCTGCAATACTGGTGCTCACCACTTCCCACGATTCTAGTCACGAACAATCCACATTTTCTTTGTCCGTCATCTTTAGGGTTTCGAACTGTAATCTAAATGTCTGTAATTTCACTGTCTTCACTGTATCATTACCTTGATACGCAACTTTCAAGATTTCCCAAGCTTCATGCATTGTAGATGCGCTAGTTATCATGTCAAAAATAGAGTCATTGATTGAGTTTTTTATCCAACATTTGGCGCGATGTTCTTTCTTTTTATGTTGAATAGTTGCATTCCTCTGATTATTGGACATGACCATCCATGCTTGTTGAGTTAGTTCTACATATGTAGTTTGAAATGTGTCCCAACACTCTTAAGCTTGTTGAAACGTCTTCATTCTAAAAAACCAAAACTCATAATTTTTGCCACGCAAAATCAAAATTTGTAGCAAAGTCTTGGAGGAAGCCATCCCATCAAATACAAATTTACACACTTTTTAATATTTTATTTTTAAAATCTCCTTAAAAAATACAACACCTTCTTTTTTATAACAAGATTGAATCAAATACCAATTTCTTAAAAAAAAACTCTTTTACTTTTCAAGTTTTTATTTAAAAAAATTTAAAATTTTTTAGGCTCTTCTAGTGAGGAATCTCCGTTTTTTAATATTCCTTTTAAATCACAAGAAGGCAACGTACCCTTTAAAAGAATTTTAAACCACACCCCTTTATAAATAAATCCCATGAAGCTTTATGGATTTTGTACCAATGACATAAGAAGGTATTTACGACTTTAACTCTTTTGAAAAAGAATTTTGATGCTCGTGCTTTCCTCTAACGCAGTTGCCTTCAACCTTATGGGGCATTTACTTCGGTAAGCGTGCAAGTGATTGAGACTAACGCGTCCTCTTGCAATGGACTTGAGGGTTTGTAATGCTAGATTCAGTCATATTGGTGCATTATTTCGGCTACCCTTTACTCATAAACAATTCTTGTTCTCTTTTGCAAACTTTTGATTTATGCACTTCAACGACATGCAAACACTGCTCTCACCTTGCTCAGAGTGCTTGTCTCTTAGGGAGTTTTATGTAAACTTGTTTATTTTCTCTTTCGCTCCTCTCAAGGAGTGCTATGCCATGATACCATGTAAAAAAAGAAAAAAAATGCAGAGTAGAGCTTACTCTTCTCAATATTTAAAATGGTTAAATAGATTATATTATAAATATCAATAATAAATAACTGAAATAAAAATAAGCAGAATAGAGCTTACTCTTCTTAATATTTAAAATAGGTAAATAAATAATATTGTGAACATCTATAATAAATAATTAAAATAAAAATATACACTTATTAAATAGAACTTAAGTAAAACTAAAATTTCTATAACTCTACACCAAAATAAAATTAGATTAATACCCAACATATTTTCGCCATGATTATCCCTGGATAACACTCATTACTGTATTCATAATGTTTACCTTTGTTTTCATTTTCCTACATAGATTTATAATCATTAACTCTAATGCCCTTACTAATTTTTAAGCATATGTCACTGTCGTGAGGTTTTGTTTAGTTTTGTGTCATTTCTATGTGAATTATTTATTCAAAATTACAACCCACCGTTTTAACCTTAATTACAATTGGACTTCTGGGAGGTGGAAGTTGTTGAAATGGCACTCTAACTTTTAGGTATATTCCTTACTTCCATATTTATCGTGGTCTCTTCATTATTTGTTTCCACTGCCTCTCTTTTGATTCCTAACTCAATTTTTTGTTTTGTCCTAGATTTATGACTGCTATTAAATGAGCTAGGGTTGTAGGGGCTAATGGATTGTTTCTTCTTATAATAGTTCGGAAATCCGCGATATGCTTCGATTCTCTCTAATGTTAGGATAGATACTAGTTTTTATTATTTTTCTTAATGAAACCCAAGTTAGGGTATCTAATTATATTTTTAACCCCGATACCAGGATTATGTTTTATGCCAAGGTCGTAGACCTGGATGAATTATGGATTATTTTTTATTATTCAAGCATTTTCCTTTGTATATATTT
The DNA here is from genome assembly GCA_031772625.1 of Pinus tabuliformis. NCBI lineage: Eukaryota > Viridiplantae > Streptophyta > Pinopsida > Pinales > Pinaceae > Pinus > Pinus tabuliformis. Next base: position 992,036,598 of record CM062806.1, on the reverse strand, counting down.
TCAATTAAATCTATTATTTTCCATTTTCATCTTGGTGTATGATATTTATGTATGACATATTTCATAATGGTATTTATAATTGAAATGAAAAGAGAATCTTCCCTTTATCATGGCTAGTGTTGTATATTGTCTTCTTATCTATTGTGCCTTGTTAATTTACTCTCTTTCAAGTTCATAAATGTGCTTACTCTACTTCAATGTGTTTGCTTTGCTTCAAGTACATTTCATAAATGTGTTTCCTAATATGGTTTGGAAAATTGCTTTCTTTTCTTGTATTTATTTTGATTATCCTCGATCTCACTTATCTTGAGTTAATACTCTTATAATATCTCGACCTTCTTATAGTATTTATATACTAGTTGGAGTTGTTGGAGTTGTTGGATTTCTGTTGTTTATACTAATATGATGTGTCCAGAGTTTTGAATCAGTGTACTATTGTTTTGTCGGAATTGAATAATAGAATTAAATATATTATTGCTTCCATAACATAGCCAGTTTCTGATAATGTTTAACTTTGAACTTTTCTATTGTGCTATGTCACTTGTTAGTATAACAATTGATTTAAAATTTCGAAGAGATATTAATATTGATGAAAAGTAATAGCCTATTATAGCTTTACTATATATTTATAGTTTCAAAGCTTTCTCTTGTTATATGTATTTCAGTGTCAGTTCAAAACTTAATTATACATGCCCCTTCCAATAATACAATTACTCTAATACATGCATATATAACTTCACTATAATTAAACAATTATGTTGGACTCACAGACAAAGTGGAAGATGTATTTAATTTACCAAAATATATTAAGTATTCAATATTTCCTATCCAAAGATTGACTCACGCCCAAGAAATATTTCCTTAATAATAAATTATGTTAATCATCTTTGTTTGTTTATTAGAAATCTCCTTTAATATTCAAGGGTTTTATATTATAGATATATGACCTATATTATATATATAGATATATACATACAACGTTCTATCCAAAGCAAAATTAAGAAATCCATTATAGTACTTAAACTAAAACTTTGTCAAGCAATGCATAAGAATAGTTCCTTACTTGCATAATACCTAAACAAAGTTACTTAGTTGTTCCTTTAATCTTATACCTATTAAAATTTCTATCTTCCATCACTAATTCAAAATACGACAGTTAGGGTTCTTCCACTTGTCAACCTCAGCAATTACATAATACACACAAATTATGCACAGTTTAATTCAAAATAACACTTTATCTACACATGCATAGATTATCTCTTGCTCAATTTAATGTTTAATTCCTCATGAAATCTACAACATTAAATTATCTTAAGGTTCAACACATAATCAGCCAAATAACATAGGTTATCTCTTGCTCAATTCACTGTTTAATCCCTCATGAAATCTACAACATTAAATTATATTAAGGTTAAAAACATAATCAACCAAATAACATAGATTCATTATGTAAATGCATAGATTATCTCTTGCTGAATTCACTGTTTAATTCCTCATGAAATCTACAACATTAAATTATCTTAAGGTTCAACACATAATCAACCAAATAACATAGATTATCTCTTGCTCAATTTACTATTTAAATCCTTATGAAATATACAACATTAAATTATCTTAAGGTTCAAAACCAAATAACGTATATTCATTATGTAAGCAACAAAATATTCGAAAACATAGTAGGTTTAGTCCAACCATGAGTTGTCACCAACAATTCTATCAAGCGCACACCTTCTTGCCCCCCAAGAGTCAAGTCTAGACCTTCTTACTTCCAAAAGTACAACAATCGAGTCTAGACATTCTTACTTCCAAGAGTTAACAACTTTCGTCTGTTTTTGTGTGGATCTTTAAGAGTCAACAATTTTCTTGTGTTTTTGTGTGTTTTTTTGTGTGTGTTTTTATGTAGTTTTTTGGAAGTTAGATATTTTATTATATACAATATTAAGATATTTATTTTAATATTTTCTTTCTACATCTAGGTAAAATCGATTTTGACATAAACTAGTTAACATACATTTTCAAATAATTTCTTTAAATCATGTGTTGAAATGTTTTTTAAAAGTACAAGATTTAAACATCTTATTCATTTTTTTCTTACTTCTAATTACTTTATCTTTTATGTTGATGTAGATATCTAAATATATTACTTATTAATGTGACCCAAATATTGGGTTCTAATATTAATAACAAATTCATTTTCTATTGAGAATAGATTTTTCATGTTTTATAATAGTTTTAATTAGAAATAATTAAATTTGTAAATTCATTTTTGTCTTTTTTAATTATAGTTGACATTGCTTTTCTATTTAAAGAATATTTGTCTTTCATATTAAGAACCACACGTCTCAATTCTACATTAAATATGGAAAGAATTACACATTGTCATATTAGATTGTAGAATGGAATTTAATGTCATAAATTAGCTTTTCTATTTAGAAAATATTTAACTCTCATTTTAAAAACTACACATATAGATTATACACTGAATTATACATTTCCATATTAAATTGTAAAATGCAATTTAATTTAAATACTCACAAGTGATAAACTGGCCAAAATTTGTATAGTTAATTTCTATTTATTTTTTCATTTTATTAAAAAAAATTGTATTACAAAATAATAAGTTTAAACCGTTTTTGAAATCCTATTCGATATATAAAAAGATATTAAATAAAGAGATTGACTTAAAATATCGCGTGAAATCTTATATTATTTAAGATTGAAAATGTTTGGCCAAAATTTGCATAGCTAAATTCTAATTACAAAATATTAAATAAAAATCGTAAATTTAAACCTTCTTTGAAATCCTATTGGATATATAAAAAGATATTAAATAAAGATATTGACTTAAAATAACAATGAAATCTTATATTATTTAAGATTGAAAATGTTAATAAACGCAGCAGAACATATGCATTTTTGAGAATTTATATAGTTAGAAAAAAATATATATAGTAAACACAGCCGAACATATGCATTTTTTAGAATTTATATAGTTGGAAAAAAGAAAATCAATGACTAAACAAACGAAATAAAAGACAAATGAATTATTTATTTTAAATTTTTCGTTGTATTTTTTAAAATAAAATATATCACAACCTAGAATGTTTACACTAAACTTAAAAATATTTAAATGCATAGTAAAAGCTAACTTAAGTTTACACTACACTTATAAATATTCAAACGTATAGTAAAGCTAACTAATTTAGTGACTACTTTAATAAAATAATAGCCACACAAACAATTCCTTACTGGAATGCCTTTTTTCCCGCAACAATAATTGCTCTAAACTTTCCAACAGGTGATTTGCTCCGCATTTCCAGATATTTGAAATTTGCATTGCCTTAGGCATAATTTCATTTAGATTTTCGACCATGATTACTGCAGAAAAGCGACATCCACTTGTGAAAAGCAATGCTTATATTCCCTTACTCATTATTTCAATGTAGATCTCCCATCACTACTAATGCACAAAAGCACAAAATTAACATCCACTTTAGCTATTTTAAGTTTATATTGCCTTAGTCATTATCTTAACAGATTTTCAGTCATTATTAATATAGAAGCATAACAGCCACTTGTGGAAATCACCGTCGACATTTTCTTGGAAACTCATATTTTTGCCAATTCAACGATGGGAAAAGCGACGATACTGATGGCCAGAAAAATAGTTGTGTGCGTACTAAGAAAACACCGAGTGCCGTGAGAACAGAACCCAACAACGAGATAAGCTCTGAGGAGGATCGATTGCCAGAAAACTTCGACAGAGGGTTTGACATTCGAAGGAAAAAGTTTCGACAAGGAACGAATTTAACACAGTTGTCGGTATTCATGTGTAACATTTTCAAACCATTGGCTTGCGGGAATAATTTTTCCAACAGCTATTCGTGTTGTGGAAAATACTAGTTATGATACAGCAACACAGCGATACTAATGGTAAACGGGGTCCAAAATTGTGGGCCATTATATAATTTTGTCGGAGAAAAATGTTGAAAACATTAAAATACATAAATTGCGCATTTTTCTTTTCAGTTTTGAAAAAGACACTGCACTCATATATATATATATATATAAACACCAGTACATCTGTCCAGGAACATATTACATCCATGCATATCATCATATAAGTCTTTCTTTTAGGTTTGTGACATTCTAATATATTTGAATATCAACTAACATGTTACATTAATGAAAAGTATTAACTATCCTATATATTAAACAAACATATACTTCAGCTGTTCATTCAATGATCCCATATAGAAGAGCTTCGTCCTAAATAGATAAAGAACAAAAGAAAAACATATAAAACCGAGCCCAAAAAATCCATCAATCTACATAAGACGAGGCCTAACATAATTATCCTATCCAGGGAGGGGTAAATTCCCAACATCCAAAATATTGTTGCCCAGTCTTATCTCTATATGCATCTCGTCCAATGTATCCATTAATCCCATTTTTGACAACTTGTCGGCATTTTGGTTGTACTCCCTCCCAATTTGTTGTATCGAGTAGACACTATGGGAGCCTATATAATCCCAATACATTTGAGTCATCCCTGTAGGTGGAGTTGTCTAATATTGTTTTTACCACTATGTGTTCAATGATAGCCATTGAGTCCCCAAATATATGGATAATGGGGATGTCCAAATAAGAAGTAAAAAAGAGAAGACCCATAACGAAATAATTTCAGCCTTTATATTTGTACCTCGGCTAGTGCCCCAGTGTACCCAGAATTCATGTTCCTCTGATATTTTGACCCAAAAACCGCACCCACAAACATCCCTTTGCGCTGCCCCATCGAAAAATGCTGCCGGATATATATCCCCAGGACCAAGCTTCTTAGAAATAGTACTTGTTGTGTTCTTTTTGTTAACCATAGATATATGGTACCACTCAATGATGCAATCTGCTACCTGTATTATATGTTTTCTGAAATTTTCAAATAAAATCCCGTTGCGCCATCGCTATATTTCCTAGAAAACAGTTAATGTAATGGTCTGCCATATTGCATTTTGTTTGCTCCACCAGCTTAAGCATTCCGAGATGTTTGAGAAATATTTGAGTGGGAAATCAATATGATGCGCAATATAGCACCAGATACTTATAGAGATCAGACATGTGACGAATACATGTACATTATTTTCCTCCACTTCCCTGCACAAGACACATACTGCTGACCCTTGCCAATTACTATTCTGTAGATTTTCCCAAGTTAAGTTCTTGTTTTCGAATACAAGCCATACAAATACAATGATTTTCATAGGGATCTTCGTTTTCTAGAAATTATAAAAATCACATACCTCATTTATGTGTGACCCTTGCAAACATAAGGAATTATATATATTTGCCAAGACTATGTAGACAACCCTCATCTTACCTCGTCAGGTGATCATGTCTCCACGAGCGTTCTGTCCGATACCTGCCCATCGCATCTCGGAGCTAATCCTATCCCATTCTCCAACTAGTGGGTCCTCCAGCCCCATCTCATCCGACCTTTCCCAGATAGGATAGTGACCATTCCATGTAAAGATGGTCTGGTTCCAATAGAATATACCCATACTATGAATGCACTGCATGAGCTCCTCTATGAGTGGGAAATCACTACTAAAACCCAGAATGTTGTCCTGTCCAATCAAAATCCGATGCCCCTAAACAAAAGCCCATCATAAGTTCTGTAGGAAGCAATGTCTGATTTTATTGAAACTGCGCCATATGGTAGACCTCGAAGGAGTCCCTATGAGGTCCCAACTCATCCAGACAACGAAACATTTTTCCTTTAAATATTTTTGTTTTATAATATTGCTCCATATGTCGTCTCCAAAGATACCCCTCCACAGTGCTTTTTGTAACAACGCCCATCCAAATAGTCTCAAATCCAGAATACCCCACCCTCCCATTCTTTTTGGAGTAGTGATAGGAACCAGTTTTGTCAAGTGATATTTTTGCTTGGATATACCACCCATCCAGATATAGTGTGTCATGATTCTATTTAATTTATTGATGATGGAAATTAGTATACAATATAAATGTGCCCAGTACACACTCAACTGTGTAATCACAGATTGTGAGAGAGTAATGCGGCCCCCCAATGAAAGGCATATGTTCTCCCATCCTGAAATCTTTTTATAGTGCCGATCCATTAGCCACATCCAGTGATTAAGTCTATATTTGTTGGGTTTTATATGATATCCCAAGTATTTTAAGCCTTCCTCCATTATACCAACGCAAATACCAAAGATATCCTTTATGAACTCAATATCCTCCGGTACATAGCTACCATATAGACTGATAGATTTCTGTACATTCATAAAGTGCCCCGAAGCATTTCCGAATCTGAAAAATATATGAAATAGAGTCATCCATGTGATCCTATTTATCTTGCCCATAATCAAAATGTCATCCATAAAAAAATTGTGGGAAATCTTGATGTTGCGACCCATAACCAAAGGAGAGAAAATACCTACCACCACAACATTCTTAATATGTCCATTAAGGCCATCCATAGCCAATATGAAAAGTAACGGAGATAAGGAGCAACCCTGTCTGAGCCCACGGCCCGCCGCAAAGTATTCAGTGGGATATCCATTGATTATAACAACATATCGCACATTAGTAATACAAGCCATAATCCATTCCGCATTTCTGGTCTGTAAACCAATTTTGTTTAAAACAATTCTCAAGTATCCCCAGTCAAGAAAATCATACGCCTTTTGTAGATCAACCTTCATGAAAGCAACATTTAGTTTTTTAATATGTATGGTATGTATGCATTCCTGTGAAATGGCGACAGCATCCTGGATTTTTCTATTTAAAAAAAAAACCAAACTGCTCAGGCGATATGTGCTGAGAAAGAGTGAGCTTCATCCTACCAACAATAGTCTTTGATATAATCTTATATATAATATTACACAGTGAGATCGGTCTATAATCCGAGAAAGTTCCAGTGGATGTCCCCTTTGGGATGCGGGCAATATAAATTGACTTAATATGTGGATTTATATACCCTTGGGCTCTTGTTTCTTCAACCATGGTCAAAATGTCCTCCTGGAATATGTCATAGAAATGTGTAAATAACTCAATTGTCCATCCATCAAGACCCAAACATTTGTCTTTCTTAAATGATTTAAGGATCCTCGTGATTTCCTCCGCATTGAATTCCTTGTAAAACTCCTCATTTGAAGTAACATCAAACATATTTGGATAAACATCCACCCCCTAGATCTAGTCCTCTACAAAGTCTGCCAACCTTTTACCATATGCCTTATCAAAATCTTGTACATCCGCCCTACAAATCACTTCTTGTGTATGACATTTGTTTCCATCTGAATCCTTACTCTCCCATATGGAGTTTATGTTCCTTCTATGGTTGGTGAATCAATGAAAGAATTTGGTGTTTCTATCTCCTTCCTAGATCTAGATAGCCCTGATCTTAAGCCGCCATGAAGCCTCCCGAAGCTTCAAAATTTGATTTCTATTCATTTATAATGAGTGTATGTTCATCTGTATTGACGTAGGGGGGTTGTGAAGAATGAGCAGTTGGCGCAGCTTATCCAAAGACACCGAAATCTTGTTTAATTCCTTCTTCATTTGGGCCTTCTTCCGCCTGTCCCATTTCTTAACCACCACCTTTAAATACCTCAGATTGTTTATAATATTTGTCATAGGGGAAGAAACCCGAGTCTGATCAATTTTCCAACACTCCCGGACAAGAGCATCAAAATCAGGGTCTGTTAGCCAAATGCAATTGAATTTAAAAGGAACTCCATATCTAAGATCTCCCCATCGCCACAGAAGAATAATGAATCTATGATCCGAAATAAAATTACTTATGATGCCTGAATGTACAAACCAAAGTTTGTCCACCAAATTTTTGTGCAGAAGGAATCTATCCAGTCCTTTTGTCACATAACCATTACCCGCCCTCCCATTATCCCAAGTAGGACCAATATTGGGTGGACAAATATCAACAAAGTTGTGATCAATGATAATATCTTTTAACATATCAGCCATAACATCTACTTTTGTGGTACCTCCCCATATCTTGTCCAGTCCAATAGTGCAATTCATATCACCAGCCATAATAAGGGATCCAAGAGCTAAGATCTTAGATGCAACTAAGCCTTCCCAAAATATGAGATGGTCTCTGTATGAGGCATATATGTTAAGAATGTGTATGCATCCCAGGAGACCTCTAATACAATTGTCAAGAAATATACTATCATAGCAAGAGAAAGCCTTCATATGAACCCATCTAGGGTCCCATAAGGCAGCCGGTCCACCCAGCTGACTCGCAGCATCAGTTGCAACCATGTACTAGTCCAGGAGAATTTTCCTGAAGTAAATAATCGCCTGTTGTGTCGAGTGCATAGTCTCTTGAATAAGAATAATATAGGGGTAGGAAGATAGGAATAGTTCTTTGAGAGCCAAACATTTCAAAGCAGCACCCAGTCCCCAGATGTTCATAGACAATATAAAGTTCATGAGAACCCAGAGGAGGGCATATTTGCTCTAAGGGCCCATGTCGGGATGGATGAAGCAATGGGAACATCAACCAAAACATTAGACTCAGAAGGATTGAAGGGGACAGGTCTAGCACGTCCCCTAAAATGATGAGTATCCTGAATTTTCTTGTGACGAATAGTGATATTACCCACGGAGGATGGACATATATGTGGAGATGTGGCACCAGAGGGTTTATGAATGGTAAGAGAGCGGAGGTCCAATGTGTTTTGTTGAAGTAAACATTCAAGGTCACTGTCCACCGAGTTGGTAGGGGAAGATACATGGGAACGTGGCGTATTAGGATGAGTCCTAGTCACAGGTGAAATATTTTGTACAGATTGTGAGTTGGATTCAAGTAAATACATAATATGTGATGGGGATATATTCCTATGTGAAATCAATAGGGGAGGCATCATCCTCGATGATGATGAGTCCATACAAGAAAAAAGTAAACTCTTATCTGACATGGGTAGAGTGTCATCAGACAATGGAGTTCATGGAAAAACAGATGCTTGCTGGAACTGGAAATATTAATGCAATAAGGGATTTTAAAATGCAATACTTAGTGGAAAAAACCATTTGTTATGTACACTGGTACATAAGTAATAAATCAAAGGGAACATGGCTAGAAAAGTCCCTTGAAGGGGACAAATATATCGCTTCAGAACACCAAGAAACTTCACAACACACATCTTGTGCATACATGTGTCCATGGCGATTCAACTCATCAATCAACGCACCTCTCTCTTCTAATCTATGCAACACATACAATGAATAAAGTGTACCATTCAACAAATACAATGAATGAAGTGTACCATTCATTTAATATATTTCTTGTGAGGTTTTCACTTCACTTTTAGAAGGATGGTTTTGAATTTTAATTTAATTATCAACAATTATAATTATGCATTTCATAGTAAAGAGTTATTTTCCACATAACGTTTATAGTAGTATATACTAATATCACACATACTAACCATATTTTGTTTTTTACACACGTCTAACTAATATCATGCAATGATCATATATCAACGAATCAAGAACCTAGCTTTAGATTATCTTATTATTATGAATATTATCATTTCGCAACTATTATAATGGCCCACTCTTTAACCATTATTCTGGCATTTATCTAGGTTAAGTTTCATTTTTGAGTATGGTTAACCTGTTTAGAGATGACCCCACGCACAACTCTTCAGGTGGTATTTAATTCCTCGATAAAACAAAGGTCCATCATAACAACGGTTTACGGAAATTCGGGTTAATTAATTGTGATAAGATTTGTTTTATCTACTCAATATTTGATATTAGCACCCTCGTGTACCCTAGTCCCATTAGCACTGTCTATATCCCATACCCGAATTCCAAGGTCGTAGATCAAAAGACATCTGCCTAATGGACAGTGTGCGATATCTTACCTGGATCCGACGGTCATGGTTGAAAGGGGCCATTGTGTAACTATTTTGCCTTCCTTTCATTCTTTCGATGGTTCGTGCTCTATGGTTGCTCTGCAACCCTCATGGAAAATTCAAGGGTTCACCTGGCAGGCGGTTCTTCTCCTCAATTATGTACACATTATTACCTTTTAACTTTTTCTCACTTTAATATTAGTCGTTTTCAAACAATCTAATCCCTCGGCTATCTCCTGATGGTGCAAGTGATCTTCAATGTTGTAGAGAGTGCAGCCTTTGTTCCCAAATGGAAGGTGTTAAGCCTCCACAAACTTCCTTTTCCATACCAGTGAATTGAATAATTTGAGATGGGTTATGCATGGGACCTATTTTCTGTGACGGGGTTCACAGATGTTCCGATTTTTTTTTGCATAATTTTGGTCTGTGCTTCCTGGGAAGAGTTTCTCTAAATTTACACTAAAAAGGTAGAGGATTTATTAAGATTTCAATTTCATATTGCAACATTGGTTTTTACAAGTCTAACAACTGTTGTGATGCTTCCCTACAAGTTTTTCCTTTTCGGAGTAGGCCACGATTCTTCTTACAAATCTAAAGTAACCACTCATATTTTCCTTCCCTATCTACTGGAATGTTTTCCTTTAGAACAACGATGGTTTAATTGATTGTTGTTGTTGCTGTAGGTAAGAAATGTCATTGCCTTTGTGTCTAGGCTTGCTGATTTACTATGCCATCACCGTTGCCTAATACTACATTTTCTCTTCCAGGTTTTACTCTACTCTTCTCTGTTATTGAGTGTTTTGAAGGAACTCTCATAGGTTTTAATTGCTATAAGCTGAACTTTCTCGGATTCTTTTGTTATTATTTATAATAGAATGTACAATCATGAAGCTTAAAGCCGATTCAAAGGCCTGCAGGATATCGAACCATGGGATGATCTGATATATATTCTTTTGTTTCAAATCTTAAGTTATTATGGCTTTCATTCAAGGAGTCCCATACTTTGGTATGCTTCCTATTAAATGTAGAGCACAATTATGCCACGGCTTTAATGATATGTTTCTATCTGAGTTACCGATTTAAGTGAAATAATTACCATTTAGCAGTGCTTCCCTGCTCACATTATTAGCTATAATGTTAATTTTGATTTGGAATATTTCATCATTACTCTTAATTGGTTTTATCGGTATGTATTGGTGTAAATTATAAATTTTCTCTTTATTCTAAGAGAAAATTCCAAGATTATAACTAGTATTCCAGTAGTTAGTTCACACCGAAACTGTCAACCAGACTGATCTTGATGTTGGCCTGGAAGACTTAATCTTGTAGTTTTTATTATTTTGTACCTCAAGAATAACGTGTTATTCAATTAGTGTGTTTATTCCATAAGTAAAAAACTTATTTAGATCCTCTTTCCTGTATGGGTTTAGTCATGATTTCAATCCTTATAATTTATAGTTTCTTAGCATGGCCTCCTGTAACTATTAATACTCTTAGGTTTATATAAAAAGAAGAGACAGGAATAATGTTAGTTTATTGCTCATTCTTTCCATGAATTATTCAATATAGTGCATACTGTTAGCTATTGATTCCTTACTATTTCCAAATAACTAGAAATAATTGTAGAAAGGAAAGACATTAGTTTTTGTTATTTAAATTCCATATGATATGTCTTACAGTGAATATGGTTACCTATTATTTCTTATTGTTCTCAAATACTGGAAACAAATTTCATTCACATTGTTCTAATAGAAACTCATTACAGTGAATGTTATTAGCTATTCATATTCGTTTACTATTCACAAATAACCAAAACGAAAATTCATTCGTATATGACTAACAAAATCATTATAGTGAATATCATTATCTATCTATTTCTTTACTGTTATCTAATGATCAGAAAGAATTGCAAGTTATATACATATACTTAAAACACTTCTCTGCTATTTGAAAGTTAGAAATTCACAAATGAAGCCTCTCCACCCTTCCAATGAGAAGTTTTCTATCACATCAAACCTTCTCCCCCCAATCTCCTCAATTCCTTCAGAAGAACTTCTAAGGTAGCAGATAGTTTTTCCTGGCCTCGGGAATCCATGTCCAGCCTACAAACACTTTCGTTTCACCAGGGAAGATATTTTCTGGAGGTTTGCCCACTGAATCTTTGTTCAGCTCAAGGAACCCTCCTTCTTCATTTTTTGCCAACCCCTCCCTCCTACTTCTCCCTTGTTTTTTGGGAGAAAGAGGAGGCAATCAAATCACTGGTCCTATCTGATAACTGTCTCATGAAAAGAGATTTACTGAGGTTCATCCGTAATTTCTCTGATCTTCCATAGGGACAATGTTATTTATTTATTTTTTTCAAATAAACCAATTACTATTTACTATTTCCACCAACACAATAACTAATTATTAATAATTTACTTTTCTCGTAATAGTAAAATGTCCAATAACTAGTTCAAAACATGGAGATGTCACATCTCTCCCCCCTTGAACATAAAATCGTCCTTGGTGTTCATTTCTCCATTTGTTCTTGGAATAGTCTACGGTATGCCTCCTCCATAAAGTCTTCATTCTCCCAAGTGGCTTCCTCCGGGATAAAGTGCTTCAATTGCACTTTAAACTCGATGATAGCTTGCGTACACAATGTTACTTCTCTCTGATCCAATGTACGCAGGGCCTCCACCTGGAATTCTCCTTCTGGTTCGACCTACCACAATTACAATTATCATAAACTTGGCACATATATATACATACACATATAATAAAATAGATTTACATATATATTTTTTTCAATATTATTTTACCTGAATATCTTGCCAATTTATGATGTGTTGAGGGTCATATAAATACTTATTTAAAAGGGAAACATGAAACACGTTGTGAAGTTTAATGTAACTGGGTAGTGCGAGTGGATATGAAACTCATCCTACTCTGTATAGAATTTGGAAAGGACCACAAAGCTGAGGAGCCAACTTGGCACATCTTCCCCATCTAAGAGTACTTCTCTTTGGTTTAAGTCGCACGTAAACATGATCCCCCACCTGGAATTCCTAGTAGGTTCGTTTCTTATCAGCATAAGCCTTTTTTCTATCCTGTGCAACCTTCAAACCTTGCCAGACCTTTTTCACTATTCTTTCCATTTCTTCCAGCATATCCCATCCTAATATCATTTTATTCTCAGGGCTATTCCAATTTGCAGGGACTAAACACTTCCACCCATCAAGTACATCAAGATGACTCATCTTTAGCGATTCGTGGTAACCATTGTTGTAGGAAAACTCTAATAGGTGTAGATATTCTTCCCGTTTTCTAAGTTGTTGCATCACATGCAAGCGTAGCATGTAATCTACCACCTGATTGAATCTCTCGGTTTTCCCATTGGTTCGGGGGTGATAAGCAATGTTAAAGTGAATTTGAGTGTCTAATCCCTTAAATAATGCTTTCGAAAAAGAAAAGGTAAACTTAACATCACGATCAGAGACTATGACTCGAGGGATTCCATGCAACCTAAAAATCTCTCATAAATATATCTGCTATGTGGGTAGTTTGGTATGTGGACTTGACAAGAATAAAATGAGATATCTTGCTTAGTTTATCTACCACTACCATAATTGAGTTATTTTTCCTTTTTGATCGGGGTAAACTAGCTATAAAATCAAAGGTTATGTGTCCCACTTCCATTTAGGAATGTGTAGGGGATGTAAAAGCCCAGGAGGACGTTGATGCTCATCTTTAACCTACTGACATTATAGACATTTGTCCAAATATTCTACAATATCTTTCCTCATACCAGGCCATGAATATCTTTTCTTAATTGCAGAGAAAATTTTTTGATAGCTTGGGTGGGAAACACAAGTACTTCTATGAAATTCATCTAACATAAATTTATTTATTGATAAATGGTGAGAAACATATATTCTATTTCTAAACATCAACAAATTTTCAGGATTAATACTATACCCTTTTTGTTCCGTGGAATTATGTGCAGTCTTAGCTTGTTGTTAGAGATAACCATATTTATGGTCCCTGTGTGCTTCTTCCTTGATTTGATCAACAAATTGAATTCTTATTGACTAAATAAAATTTCGTAGACATACTTCAATTTCCTACTCAATGCATCAGCGACTCAATTCTCCTTTTCCTTCAAATGTTTGATTTCAAAATCAAATTCACTTAACAATGTAGTCCATCTAGCTTGGCGTGCATTCAGGGTAGGTTGGTTGAAGAAGCTCATTAAGCTTCTTTGGTCTTTCATAAGAAAGAATATTTTCCCCAACAAGTAGTGTAAATCGAAAGAAGAGTATTTCTACTCATGATCTTTTAACTTACGAGATTTGTAAGAAATAACTTTATCTTTCTCCATTAAAAATCTACCTACACCTTCCTCACATGTATATGTACAGTCTATGAAATCTTCTTGTGGGTCTACAATTTTTAACATAGGCTTGTGGTAAGAAAATACTTCAATCTTTCAAATCTCTCTTGACAGTCCCTTAACCCCTTGAAACTTGTTCCTTTCTTCTATAAGGAAGTGATTGGATATGAGACTTTATAAAAATCCGTTAATTGCTTGTAATATCCAACAATGCTCATAATGGAGTGTACATCTGCCATATTTGTTGGAACATGCCATTCCATTATGGTCTTGATCTTTTCCAGATCCACAGCTATGCCTTCAAAGGAACAATATATCCTAAATACTACATTTAATCCTTGAAAAAGTCACATTTGCTAAATTGGCATAGACCTAGTTTTCCCTTAAGGTCTCCAATACTATTCGAAGGTGCTCTTTATGCTCCTCCACACTCCTGGAATACACCAGGATGTCATCAATAAAGATAAGAACAAATTTATCTAGAAAAGAGTGAAAATTCCCATTCATCATACTCATGAATGTTGGTGGAGTGTTAGTGAGTTTGAATGGGAAAATCATGAACTCATAGTGACCATATCGTGTTCTAAATGTTGTTTTATATATATCTTCATATTTAATCCAAATATGATGATATCCTGATTGTAAATCAATTTTTGGAAATACCACATCACCTTTAACTCAATCAAATAAATCATCAATTCGAGGTGAGGGGTACTTATTTTTTATTGTTAACTTATTTAATTCTCTATAATCTATGCATAAATGCAAAGTACCATATTCCTTTCTTACAAATAAAACTGGGTCTCCCCAAGGAGGCACGCTAGGTCAAATATAACCCTTATCCAACATCTCTTGAAGCTGCATTTTTAATTATGTTAAATCAGGAACACTCATTCTATAAGGAACTATGGAAACTGGGGCAGCTCCAAGGATCAAATATATAGTAAAATCAAGGTTCCTTTTGCGTGGTAACCCATGAATATCTTCTGGAAAGACATATTTAAATTCTTGAGCAACTGGTATTTTATCTAAGAAGGGCAATTTATCTTTAGAGTTAGCGTACCCCACTTGGACTGCATAAATTTGGCAGCGTTTGCGCATAAATTTTCCTAGTTGGTTGGTTGTAACGTGGCGTAACTCAACTTCCCTTCTTATACCCTGAATTTTTACTATGTTGCGATTATTGAACAGGAAAGGTTCAATGTTGTTCCAACCAGTCCATACCTATCAACACGTAATAGGAGTCTAATGGTAGAACATTTAAATTTGTTTTAACCTGGTATCCAACCAATTCAATTACACAGTCTTCCACTTTTCCATTAACTCTTATTTTTGCTCTCATGCATAACTGGACCAGCCAAGGACTCTTAAAATTTACACTTTTCAAATGGCATAAATCAACTATTCTTGGGCTAAGATAGCTTAAGTTTTCACCCAGATCTATCAAAATGGAAACAGGTTGGTTGGATATTTTACCTTCAAGTTCCACCTTTGTGGGTTGATATTCTTCTTGATGATCCTCCACATGGTAAATTTTAGGGGAGAATTTTAGCCCAAGGGAGAAATTTAAGGGGTTTTTCATTTTAGAGGGGTGAAATTTTTATAAAACACCCATTTCATATAGTCACACCAAGTTTTTTTTTTTATTTATTTTTTTTTCATTTTAGCCCAAAAAAGGGGCAGATAAACTATGAAAAGACTCATTTGACCTGATTTGCCTGGTTTGGGAGGTTATATTCCCTTACAATCACCCGATTTTCTGCTTTGCAATGTTAAATTCGTTTGCGATCACCCATTTTCTGGTTTGGGAGGTGGCTTGGGAGGTGGTTTGGGAGGTTGGATTTGGTCCCAATTGCCCTGATTTCTCGGTTTTCAAATGGAGGGAAAGGGTGATTCTGTGAATGTTAGGTCCCTATACTACTAGTGTAACCCATTATTGTTATTAATACAACCCCGTTATTATATTGCTGTACCCATGTAGTCCCCATATTGTTACTATTGTGCCCCATAGAAGCCCACTATTGATATTATTGTGCCCTTACATTATTATTGTTATGTCGGCTTTGATTATATTATGACCCCTTAGAGTCCTATATATAGAAAGGAGGTCTTGTGATTTGTATCATCCAAGAATTGTTCATTTGTGTAATGTAAAGGAGGTTGCCCCCTCGAATAGGCTTATTTCTAAGGTGCTCATCTATCTTTTCTATCTTTTTGTGAGCTGGTTTAGTAACATTTGGTATCAAAGCTTTGGATTCTAGGGTTTCACTGCTCCAAACAGGTCATCATGGTATTTGCGCTATAACTTTTTTTCTGCGACGTTTCAGACTCAAAACAGAAAACCCATTTGGGATGAAATCATTATGAACCTCAGGTCCAAATTTTAGAATGTTTCGTGCTATATTTGCGGAGATATGATCTGAGGAAGTTGGCCTTTTTATAGAGTCCTGAATTTCATTCCAAATAGGTGACCTGGGGAAAATCATCATAACTTTTGTTTTGAGCATCAGATTGAAATTTCGTAAGAAATTGAAGAAAGAGGACGGATTGTAGTTTCTTTTATATATTTTTTAGATACTAAGGTCAAAACATCGACACGTGGCACTTCTTTCAGGTTCACTCTTCTGGAAAGGTTTATAATCAGGTCATCCTGGGAGATTGTGCATAACTCCGCCTTAAGAATCTAAATTCGATCAGACTGGTGGCATTGGAAAGAGGACATAGAGGGCTACTGTGGGTCGCAATTTCAATACTGGAAGAGAAGAAATTACAGAGTTATAGTCATTTGAAGATCGAGCTCCTAAAATCAAGAAAGGGCGATATGAGGAAGTTTGATGGCAAGGATCCGATAAATTGGATACTACAAATGGAGAAATATTTTGATATACATGGTGTACCATTGTTACAAAAGGTATGTATTGCATCTTCATATTTAGAGCAAGATCAATTTTTATGGTATAAAGGGCTTTGTTCTCATAAATCACTTGTTACATGGTCAATTTTCACAGAGGAAATTATAGCACATTATGAGGATACAAAGAGCAACACCTTCTTTAGAGCAACACCACAACAATTGGAAGAAAAAAGAGAAAAATGGCTTTGTTACAAAGTGGAAAGAAAAATTATGGCAACAAGGAAGTCTACCCCTCACAACTATAAAGATGGAAGTATTGTTTCTCCTAGCCTTCCACAACCTACAAGGGTTACACCACAACAATTAGAAGGAAAAAGAGAAAAATGTCTTTGTTACAATTGTGATAAAAAATACATTAAAGGTCATAAGTGCGCTGAGAAGAAATTATTTTACAGTGATTGTGGAGAGGAGGAATAAAATGATCAAGAAACATCAAAAGAAGAGCATATACACCAGGAACCAACCCCGGAGAAAGAAGGAATGAATCCGACCACATCTTGTAAAGCATTGGAAATAATTACTTCTCCTCAAACTCTTAAGATAGAAGGACATATCAAGAAGAAAAAGGTTCAAGAAGTTAAAGACCACATCAAGAAAGAAGAAATGAATCCGACCATATCTTGTAATGCAATGGCCGGAATTACCACTCCCCAAACTATCATGATAGAAGGACATATCAAGAAGAAAAATGTTCAAGAAGTGAAAGATCACATAGAGCATCAAGAAATGAATCCAACCATATCTTGTAATGCACTGGAAGAAATTACCACTCCTCAAACTCTAAATATACAAGGACATTCCATGAAGAAAAATATTCAAGCAGTGAAATATCAGATCGAGCATCAACAACAAGTTCTCCAACTTTTAAAGGATAATGCCACTTTGGTGCAGAATCGAATGAAACAAAAAGCAGATCAACATCGCAATGAAAGAAGTTTTGATGTAGGCGATTGGGTATTTTTATGGTTACATACATACAAACAAATGTCCCTCAAGAAAGCTATTTATGAGAAGGAAATGTTAGAAATACTACACGTGCTTAAGAAATGACGACCTTACCTAATGGGAAGACACTTCAAGGTAAGAACAGATCATGATAGTATTAAATACTGTTTAGAACAAAAATTATCCTCTAAAGAGCAACAAAAATGGGTCACAAAGATGTTGGGTTATGACTTTGAAATCATCTAGAAAAATGTTGTGGAAAATGCACTCTCAAGAAAGGATGAGGATGTGGAAGCATTGTTGTGCACCATTTCTATTATCCAACCAGATTGGATAAATGAAACAAGGTATGAATGGAAGAAGGATGAAGAAGTGTGGCCACTCATTCAAAAGTTGCAGAAGATCCCAGTTCAAACAATATTGCCAGAACTTGATGAGGAAGGAAAAATCATATTGGAGCCTGGAGCAGTCACAGAAACAAGAACCTGACAGCTATGAAATCGATCAATTTCAGAGTATCTCATCAAGTGGAAGAACTTACCAGCTGAAGATTCCACATGGGAGGACAAGAATTTTATATAGGAGCATCAAGAACTACTCAAGCGTTGAGGACAACACTTTTTGAAGGAGAGGGGCATGTTAGGTCCCTATACTACTAGTGTAACCCCTTATTGTTATTAATACAACCCCCTTATTATATTGTTGTACCCATTTAGTCCCCATATTGTTACTATTGTGCCCCATAGAAGCCCACTATTGAAATTATTGTGCCCTTACATTATTATTGTTATGTCGGCTCTGATTATATTATGACCCCTTAGACTCCTATATATAGAAAGGAGGTCTTGTGATTTGTATCATCCAAGAACTGTTCATTTGTGTAATGAGGTTGCCCCCTCGAATAGGCTTATTTCTAAGGCATTCATCTATCTTTTCTATCTTTTTGTGAGCTGGTTTCATAACAATGAACGACTCCCTATTTTCAAATATGATTTTTAGATTTGGCTTTCATCGATGGAAAGGGTGTATAAATTTGATAGTTTTGGATTCCTCAGTTTGTGAATCCTCCATTTCTGATTTCTGAATTGGTGACCCCTTTAAAGCAGTGCCAGGGACCTACCTAGACAGAGATTGTAAGTAGAGAAACTCACTCAAGAACATAACAGTATACCCGAACCTAAAGCTTCTCCTCTCTCATTGATGAATGCTCCTTTCACCTACATGCAACTTTTAAGCCCCTGGGAGAAACACATGAAGACTGCCTCCTTCTTCTATAAGGCACTGGGTAGGCCTAATTCAAGCTACGACTAGGACCTTGGAACTAGAACTTGAGGTACGTGAAATGAGTTCTTATCCTTTCCAGATATTCTTTAGTGATATAGAAATTTGATTTATGATGGTAGCATTCTATTTTCCTAATTTGGTGATCTGATTTGCTCGATTTTCGATATTCTTTGCCTTCTGAAAAGTGGCAATTTGTATTATACTTCTGAGTTCAATATTTGATCTTAATTTCATGATTTTGAATTTTGTCATCATGGATAGTTTGTTGGCTTCGGTCCTCAGAGGACCTTCACTGATTCGGGACATGCCCGAAGGATCATTCTTGGATTTCATTTCTTGTTTCTTATTTCGGGCATTGCCCCTCATTCTCTTTGGGTCACAGCGGAGGAATAGGACTGAGTTTGACATTCACTCCTTACCATTCCCCTCCTCTATGGTCACAGATGTTCACCATGTTGATCGAATGACAATTCTTGTCTATTAGTACTTTGCCTTGGCTCGACGTATCTACCGCTCCTCATTGTAGAACGACAATTCTTGTCTATTAGTAATTGGCTTAGATACTTTTTGATTCAATAATTAATATAAATAGTTATCGATAGATCGTACATAAGGACTTTCTTTATCTATAATCCTTTGATTAGGGAAAAATACACTGGATAGATAACACCTAAAATGAAAAACCCCTTAAATTTCTACCTCGCATTCCTACCCCCATTCTCATCGGATTCCTTAGTCTTGGTAAGATCACAATCATAGGATCCACGATAGGCTTCATATGTATTATAAACCATTACATAAAATTTTACTTCCATTTCTGTTCTCCATATAGCAGTAGGGAATGAAAACTTTACCACTTACAACACAATGAGAAGGGATCAGAGAAGTAGTTGGAGTTCCTTTTCAGTTCCATTTTTGTTCTACATATAGCATTTTAATTAGAGAATGTAAAATTTACCGTCTACAACATAGTGGGAATGGATCAAAGAAGCTATTCATGGATTGCCACTTTTGGTTGGCTTTGGCTCTGTATTTTCAACTATTTTCTTTGGCTTTGTCTCTTTATTCTCATCTCCATTTATTTCTCTCTTGAAGAATAACTCATATATTACCCTTTGATTTGTGCTACTTGTTCATCTTGTATACAATGTTGCTTCAAATGAAAATAATAATGGCCACAAGAAATTGATGACACAAAATATTAATAATTTGAAAGACTCGGTGGTTCATTTCTCTTGGTTGTTGGCCCTTGACCCTAGGTCTCTACTGGGTAGGCTCCTACTCTACCTCTTAGATCTAGCTCTTGGCTTTCCACTCTCGCTTTATATTCTTAGTTATAGCTCTTGTCATTTGACTTTGAACTCGAACCCTTGTTAATATAAGAATGATTAAGTCTTCTAACTATACATGCCTCAAAAATACACCTCAATCACAAATATATGGATAGCTAAATCCTTTCACTAGAAACATTCCTCCAAATATTTACATGGATTAGCACCATATGGTCATCAATCATCTCATTGAATTGTAATATTTAGAATTTCAAATAATAGTTTAGCTGAAGGGGTTGGTGAACTTTAAGGTAAGAAGGTTGTTCCCTTTGAAGGGAAATTGACGAAAATGTAGGAAAATAGAAAGGTCTATAGGCTTTACCAAATGGAGATATAATACGATTGACTATCATGTGTGGAAATGACCTACAAACAAATACCATATGGGCTGACAAAAATAGAAGTATCATGTCTTATTAGTGTAAAGAAGAAAAATAAAAAAATATAACCAACTTTTCAGGTTTTGTGGGGGAGGGGGGGAGGGTGTTACAAGTGTTTGGTGTGAGTTATGTGTGAGAGACTATTTATGTCTTATAATTGTAACAAACAATTCTTATTTCCATATTATGTTAGTGAACTGGGATTTCCAAGGTTTCTTTTAAGGTAATGTGTTATAGATTATTTCTTCTAGTGGTTTATGGAATTTTACTAAACTGGTTTTGGGACAGGGACTCAGATTGACAAGCCTTTTTTAGTATGGATAATGAATTATGTATTATAAACCATTACATAGCATTTTTGTTCGATTTTTGTTCTACATATAGCAGTATGGATGAAGACTTTACCACCTACAACATAATGAGGAGGGATCAGAGAAATAGTTGAAGTTCCTTTTGAGTTCCATTTCTGCTCTACATATAGCATTTTAATTAGAGAATGTAAACTTTACCATCTACAACATAGTGGGAAGGGATCAGAGAAGTAGCTGGAAGTCCTTATCAGGAATGGCCAAAGAAATTGCATTTCAATATTTTTAATAGGCAAATGGTTTTATCAGTTTTTATGGGAGAGGCAGGGAAGCATTCCCGAGTTTGATGTCTATCATTTATTCTAGGACTCAAGCAGTATACCCTTTTCTTTACACCAACTTCATAATGGTGAGTTGGTGGCTGATATGTTTGATGTTGCATTATTCTAAAATTAGCAACTACAATAATTAAGGTTTTTCTTATGGCTATTATATGTCTAGAATCTAGATTTTCTTTTGTACTTTTGGGAGATAAACTTTTCAACTTTGTACTCCCAAATGGTGCACCCAACCTTGCTCCCATTGTGGTAACTATATATCCACTTCACCTTATCTCAAGAATTTCCTCAAGATCCAAACCTAGTCAGGATTCCGAGTTATGATCAAATTTGCGATTGTTTAACAACATTCATTAAAATTATAATGCAAACTATAGATGGAGTTACATGCTCACATAGAATTCCCATTTAACATGTGCAAATTTCATTGATTCACCCACTTCTTAGCATGATAGATGGATACACAAATGTAAAAAAACAAGGGAATTCTATAACAAACACATATGAAATTTACTCATTTAACAATGGATTTCATGCTAGATCATGCCTACATTCAAATCCATGAGGATTAATATTATATTTTCTACACAGAATTCAAAGAGTCACTAATTCTTCTAATAGAACTTGTCCAAAAAATTGGCAGCATGGAATGGGAATGATTCAAAGCCCATCCATAGATATCTAGCATGGATATTGACAGAAGCCAAACTAGTAAACCAAAAGGACTAAAATAGACCTGCAAGGATGATGTTGTTTCAATGTTATACAAATGAGTTATGATATTTTATGTCTTAAAAGTTAATAGTTTCTCATTATAATTGCTAAATAATTTTTGTGGAATTCCATTTTGCCTCAAAATTCAATTTTTGATATATTTTCTTTCAATGTTGACTCAAAAATTCTTTTCCAAAGTACAATTCTATTTTCTATTAACAAGTGAATTTATATGAAGCATATCTCAACTCTTAGAAACTGTTGATGCAAGTTTGCAGATCGATTCAAAATTTTATTTGTGGAATATTCAGTGAGATGTCAAAAGATAATCGTGGGAAGAAACCATCAAGGGAAATGGATGTATTATCATACTTTGGAAAGGATCCATCCAAAAATACACATTCTGTTCATGATTCAAGCTCCTTTGAACACTCTGTTACTGAGAGAGAGGTTAAATATTGTGGAAATGCATTTGATATCCATACGATGGATGACATAATAGGTTCCTCAAGTGATCAAGGTGAGATAAATGCAGTTTCAACAGAAATTGGTGATGAAAATGTTAAAGGTTTTTCCTTGGAAGGTGACACAATCCATTCATAGAAAAGGGAAAAAGGCCGGTGGACCATAGGGAGATGATTCCAAGAAAATTGGGTCTCAAATTTTCCATTTATTGAAGAAATACCTCATACAAATGAGAATGAGGTTTTCCAACAAGTTAGATGTAATGCGTGTAGTTGGAAAACTTGAAAGGTAGTGAAATTTTAAATGAAGCTAGATACAGTACAAAAGCATGCAAGAAAGGTGTATGAAAAGAAAATTGTAAATGGTAAAGAGAAATCTATTGTTAGACGGAAATCTTCTAAGCAATATCAACATATTGAATATGCAGAAGAATGTAAAAAATATTTAATAAGAAAGAGGAAACTTGAGGAAAGTGGAGGAACCATCATATCTCTATTTGAAAAGACGATGGAAAGAATTTTCTTATGCAAGACGATACAATTGAGAACTTTATTTCACATCTTATTTAAATGTCATCCTATGACAAATTATCTAGATCACCTAAAATTTCTATCTTTTCTTCAAATGTCAAACTTTCCATCTTCTCATTGGTCTGTAACCAGTGGTTGGGAATGGGCAAGATATCTAGCTCAAGTAGAAAAGGGTGATTTGAAAGAGAAGATTACAAATTCTAGGTTTCTGGCATTGTCTTTGGATGAGGTTACAGCTATAGATAATACTTCATGGATTTGCATGAGCATTTATATGGTTAATGACCATATTAGGCATTCCTATCTACTTGGGATTAAAAGATGAGAGAGACTTCTACAGTTGAAGATATTTATGAACTTGTTCTTAATGGTTTGAAGGAAAGTGGTATTGATCATTTAATGATTGCAAAAAGGTTGGTATGTGTTGGAGCAGATGGAGCATTGGTAATGCAAGGATAAAGGAATGGCCTTTGTGTTAGGCTACAACTTCACCATATATGCTTCATATTCATTGTATGGCTCATAAGATGAATCTTTCATTTAAAATAGTAAGCAAGTTTCCATCAATTTCAAAAGTTGAAGATCTTGTACATGAGACTCATGCATACTTTTCTCATAGTCCCAAACAATATTTAGATTTTTAACAGTTTGCATATGGTGTTACGAATGGAAAAAAACTACTAAAAGATGTTGATACAAGATGGATCCCATTAAATGGACCAGCTCAAAGACTATTTAGTGAGTTCAAATCTTTGGTAGGGTTGATGTATGAAAATCGATACAATGTAGACAAAGTTGAAGATCTTCTTTCTCAACTAACTAATATAGATACATTATTGACATTGGCTAGAATTATTCCTATGCTACATGAAATTAATTTCCTTGTGAAAATGTCTCAGAATTGCAAAATGTATATTGTGGAATACACAAATGCGAGAAAGTCAGCATGTCTTGCACTAGATAATTTGTATATGCTGCGAAACTCTTTTACTGGTCCAGAGTTTAAAAGTTGGACTAAGATCATCAATATAGAAAATACTGATTTATTTATTTTTATTTATTTATTTATTTTTGATGCAAAAGGGATACTACGTATCGCAATGTGTGGGTATATGGTTCCCTTTCATTACATTAGTAAGACGAGACAAATCACCAAATATTTCCCCGTGTCAAGAGACCAATTTGATAATATTGTGATTTCACTGAAACAAAATTTGATAGAAATTGCAAGATCACTATCATTAGAGATAAGAGAAATATTTCCTTGAGATGAATTGTTGGAGGCCATGTGTGTGGTATACCCTCAATATTGGAACAATTGTCAATGTCAAAGAACTTTAAAAGCCGATTTTCAAAAAATATTAAAATGTTTAGTAGACCATTTTTGCAAGAAAGTCTCGATACATGGAGAACAAATTGAAGGTATTTTAGATTCATCAAAATTGTATCAACAAGGTGGACGCTTTGCTGAAACAATGTGGAAGAAATATCCTTTTTTGGAGAATCCTAATGAAAATGGTGCTATAACAAGATTATGGACTACTTTAAGTGCTAGCCAATACCTGCAAGAAAAGATATCAAAATATTTCAAATTAGCAGATTTGTGTCAAACCATGATTTTGGGATTATTGGAGGATGAGAGAATGTTTAGTGCATTATCATTCTTGAGTAAGAAGTTCAGGAACAAGTTTCATAAACATGTGGATACATGTTTAAGATTATATGTAACAAAGTATGACATGATATTTTTCCGTATGAAAGAGCGCTAACTCTTTGGCGATCAGATTGTGATAGAAGGGGAGAAAAAAAATATAAAAAATTTCCCTAATGAACTTGATATAGAACATAATGTTTTGCAGGCTCGTAATGATAGTTCATTTAGAGAAGATCATGTTCACAATTTAGAAAATGAGGACCAAGTTGAGAACTAGGAAATTGAAATACCCTAGGACTCTTATTTTGGTATACATATTCCATTGATCATGCAAGATTACTATATCTCGAATTCAACTAAAAATAGGTTTTATATTTGTATTTTTCATTGTAACATGACAGCAACATTACTTTGATGCGTGCTATATGAAGATTGAGGTTTCATATCTAATCATTACATTGTTTGTTTCTTATCTGTGACAGGAAATAAAGTTGGATTTGATGAGGTTGGGACCTATTTATTTTCACTTAGATAGTGTGTGATTATTATTAAATGATAAATAACTAAATTAACAAGACTAATGCAAAGCATCAATGGGCTCATTCAATACATGAAACTATCTTGATGTCCAACTCTGATATCTTGGAAAATTTTAATGGTTTATATATTGCTTGTGTTTGGGGCATTTTATTGAGTTTTGAGTTTTTTTTGGTCAAATATTATGTTAGTCCCATAAATTATTTTAGTTCTTACTTCATGATTAGATTCATAGATCTACTTTTATAATTATCATTGTTTCCTTTATATATTTTGTGGTTTGAAGAAAGTTGTTTTTATTTCCTTTCACTTTGTGGCATGAATTTGTAGACTACTATGCTTATTTTATATTTTCTTGGGAAATAATTATTGATATTTGGAAAGGGAAATGAGCCGTGGGTAGCTAAGTGAAGATAAAAATGGTTTATGTAATAGGTTTGTGCGCATTCATCGTAGGAGGCCTATTGACATGAGACCGACATTCTTTTGTATAGTCTTGTCAATCATTTTTCAACCATGCTTTCAAGTCTTTCAGGTACTAAGTTGTTCGGGTCCCCACATGTCCTTAGGAC
The DNA here is from genome assembly GCA_031772625.1 of Pinus tabuliformis. Lineage (NCBI taxonomy): Eukaryota > Viridiplantae > Streptophyta > Pinopsida > Pinales > Pinaceae > Pinus > Pinus tabuliformis. The sequence continues at coordinate 992,010,343 of CM062806.1, read as the reverse complement.
CATTAAGGGATGAGATAACATCAGTCAGTCCAACTCATGCCCTGAATTTACTTTTACCTATTGATGTAAATGTTTTGTTACCACTTATCACCAACAAAATTCTACCATTACATAACCCAACTTGAAGACAACACTTCTCATCTTCCTTTTCATAAATTCTCTATGGATCTCCCTACTATACTTTACCGAGACCAACGTCCCTTCTTGGTAGGTCTCTCCACCATACCACTAATCGCACAATAGACACACACTAGTAACTACCACATTCTATAAATCTCTCTAGTCTCAGTTATTGGTGTCCTGTCACACTCGACCAATAAAATCTTGTAGGTATATTTTTTATCAAATATTTATTTCTTATTATTTTGTGTATTTAACTTTAGCACCATCCTATAGTAATGAGTTAGTTCCTTTGTATTTGATCTTTGATTGGAAATGAAGTCGGATTTGATGAAGTTGGGAACTATTTCTTTTCACATAGATAGTATCCTAGTATTAAAAGATAAATAACTAATTTAAGAAGTCTAATGCTAAGAAACAATGGGCTTATTCAAGTACATGAAATTGCGTTCATGTCTAGCTATGATATCTTAGAAAATTTTAGTAGTTTGTTTGTTGCTTGTTTAGAGGATTTTGTCAAGTTTGAAATTTTTGGTTAGATTTTTTTAGTCTCGTCACTCATTTCATGCATAGATCGATAGGTATAGTTTTATTTTTATAATTATTATTTTTTTCTTTATATATTTGGTGGTTTGAGGAAAGACATTTGATTTCCTTTCACTTTGTGGCATGATTTCAACATCTTCACCTTTTAGAATATAGTAAAATATTATTCTTATTTTATATTTTCTTAGAAAAGAATTATTGATATTTGGAAATGGAAATAAGCTCTGGGTAGCTAAGCGAAGAGAAGAATGGTATATGTACTAGGTTCTTGCATATTCATCGTAGGATAGCTATTGGCATGAGACTGAAATTCCTTTTATGCAATTACACTTTTGATGCCAAGGCGGAGTTGAGTTTGCTGACCGGGAAGAATGGTGACAACTGATCATAATTCTAAGGAGATTAGAATGTTGGTTTGAAGAGCAAGATTGTGAATATGGTTTGAACTAGCTCTTACTTTGCTCATAGTTGCTACCAAATATGTGTCTTGCTGATTTTCTACATTTGTAATGACCTTGTGCAGAGCTGGTTTGAAGAGCCCGATGTTAGAGCGAGAAGACTCTCTACAAACCACAAGGACTACATTGACTCGGATGACCATTGCTTGGAGGGCACTCGATGTTCTTGGTGTTTCCAAGTCTCTTCACTTGAAGCTTCAACATATACAATGATATGGCCATACCATCACTTAGTTTGATCCTCTTTACTAATCTCCTAACATCATTTCAATACATCAAATTGTTTTGTTTTCATGGAATTTGGGTTACAATTTGGTGTCTGGTGGTAGTGAAAATCACCTAGTTCTAGTTGATTTGAGGCCCTTGGTAAGGATCCTTTTTTCATATGCTCGAGTACACAACCTACTTGTATATTGATTTCTATTGGATTTAGCTGGTTGAATGTAACATCGTATATATTAATGGGCTTGGACAGGGCATTGATGGTGCAAGAGTAGAGGACATTTTGGATGTTTCTTCTATGGCACTGAACAAGAATTTTGTACTAGGTTACATGAATTTTTTATTTGTATATTTAGATATAAGGGATTCACTGATTTTCCTTTCTCCATGGGATGATATAGCTTACTTTCATACCTTACATTTTCAGGTGATAAAAGTGTTATGGTTCCTGGTGGTATACGCATAGGGACTCCTGCATTAACCACCTGTGGGCTTATTAAGGATGACTTTATTAAGGTTGCAGATTTTATCCATGAGGGGGTGTAAATAGCCATTAAGGCTAAGGGATCTGTGAAAAGTACAAAATTAAAAGATTCAATAGAATTTATTAAGTGAGAAAATTTCCAGCTATGAAATAACATTGTTGATCTCAAAAAGCAGGTTGAATAATTTGCTAGCCAATTTCCATTGTCTGGTGTTGGCACTGAAAATCTTAGTTAGAGATATTACGTTCTCACAAGCTCAAAAGTGTCCTTTATTAAATTTTAGGTTGGGTTTCAATGATGATAACCAGGTTGGTAAGATTTGGTTCCATGTGTATATTATAGTGATGAATAATGTTTTAAGTTGAATTTTGTTTGAATTTATATGCTTTCCTAGCATTGGCATTAACAGATTCTATTTCGATGTGTTGGATGTTGAGTTTTCCATTTTATTTATTGGTAATTATGTACGACTCCCTTTCTGTTCATCAAAAAAAAATTTGGTTGAAAAATATTGATAACTTGTATGGAAGCTATTATAGCACTTATTTATGTGGTGTGACTATGGATATTTTATATAGCATGGAAAGAAATATTCCATACTTCTCAAGGGCCTAGGTATTGGGCCAATTACACAGTTTCATAAAGTGTGTTCACTAAGATACTTCTACACATCCACAGATTCCATGTATACATGACACATTTGCAATCAATTGGGCTTCTAAGATTTTATTGTTACATTCATCATCTCACACAAGCTGATTTTATTGTTACATTCATCGCTTGATTTTCTTCTATGCAAGGTTAAATTCATTTTAAATCGCCCATTTTCTAGTTTTTCTGGTTTGGGAGGTTGGATTTGGTCCTAATTGCCCCGATTTCTTGTTTTTAAAATGGAGGGAAAGGGTGATTCGGTGAACGGCTCCCTTATTTCTTGGTTTTCAAATCGATGGCCGCGTGTATAAATTTGATAGTTTTAGATTCCTCAATTTTTGAATCCTCCATTTCTGATTTCTGAATTGGTGACTCATTATAAGCAATGCTAGGGTATACATTTTGTAACCAGGCAGGCACCAACCTTACCACTTGTGGGCTTCGTTCACTAGAAGCGAGACTCCATTTACTCAGGAAATTGACAGGTTATGGCCAATAATCACCTGAGACTATTGAACCAAAGGAATTGACCATGTTATGATAGCGAGTGGATTCATCATAAGCATGATAGGTAGAAACAAAAACAAAGGTGGAGGTAGTAGTGTAACCATGTCAAGATTAAGCTCTAGATGATACAGAGGAAAAGGGTGCACCTCGCCTAGTGTACCTTCCATATCGAAAACCTAAAGCGGGGAGGGTAGCATGGCTAACAATAGTAATTCTATCTTGATGGTCCTATGATAATTGAGCTGAAATTTGGCCATCTATCAGGAAAAGCATTTTCTGTGGATTTCTTGCAGTCTATCGAAGTTTCAGTGAAGCAGAGCTTGAATGAGGTTCAACAGGCTGAAGCCAAAATGCAAAAGGTGATGGATGGACTAAATGATGAAATATTATGGAATGATATTGGAAAATGCTACCCTTCTAAAATTTATCAGTATGGGCCTCAAGTCTTGGTGCCATAATTGGTGAAGGAATTTTTCTATAATTGTTCTACAAGTGAAAATAGGGCTGATCATACGGGGAAGGCTGTAGATTCAGACAACATCCTGGTTGGCCTTCTGACATATTTAGGATCTCGCCTGAAGCACCTGAGCAAATTGTGTGTCACTTGTAGGAAGGACCTTCCACCACTCTCTCGGTTGTGGTACTGTGATGCAGAATTATGGTATTCCCTCTCTAAGTCACGTATTTCTCTCAGATTTTTCTACTATAGACTTCATTTTTATTTGTAGATTCCATTTATTTTCAAAGAAAAAACCTCTCTGTTTTTCTTGTTTGAAAATATGATCTTCACTAATTAGTTTTTGAACATGTGATATTCATTAAGTAGGTTTTGATTTTGAGTTAGCAAAACTCAAGCCTCAAACTTAACTCTATGCTTATTAGGCATCTGCATGCTAATTATATCTTGGGAGTTCCATAGTGTCCACATAATTTTTTTATCATCATGGTATACCCATTTAGGATGTAGCTCATAGTGGTCCGAGCGAGCTTAGTCATTCTCAAAATCATTCTTTCCAAAATAATTTGATAATGTAACTCAGATGGGTATCTGATCAGTAATAGACCATTAATCTACCTCTACATGCTTGGAAGAAAGGGATGGCTCTACTCATACCAATGTAAGTAGGCAAAAAAGTATGGTAGAGAAGGTGCACTAGTTGTACTATATTACAATAATAAAACATAACTTATATGTTGTTTTACTCCTACAAGGCAATTTAACCATTTATACATATTTGAGAAGCTCGCCAGTGATGACTGAAAATAAGCAGGAGAATGAATCGGGGGACATCATCATCTTGAGGGCTTAGACTTTGATCTGATATTTGATATAAACCCAGAAACTGGAGCGAAAACACAGACAACATTTCAATGGAGTTTTTACATTTATTCTGTGTGTTTTTATCGATCTAACTATGTTGCAACACTTATCTGCCATTAACATCGCTACAGCTAACTCAGTCTAACCAAAAGAAACTTATAGGTGAAAAGCTTTGCTATATACTGCTAAATAGTGACCATAATTTCTATTAATGTTGGACAGAAATAGAAATGGCGGCATAAATAAATGTATCCATGCCACAGAGAAAAATTTGAAGTGGAGGAAACCTTTTTTGGCATTAAAAATAACTCCAACTTTATATATTACTTGGGAGGAGAATGAAGCAAAGTTTCAATTACAAAGGAAAAGGAGGTACAAGACGTCTTGCACCCTACTGTGGCAGCAATTGTTCCATCTCATGTCCTACGTGTTGGATATGATATAAGGCTTCTCTCTTTCACAGATTCCCATATCTCGGTCACTCCTCTTCCCACCATATTTTCCTTCCTGGCTCTTGTCTCCTTAAAAGGCCCCAGAGGTATTTAGGTTAGGGCTATCTATCTGACTCAATGTGGCATATTCTTAACTTCTTTCTCACTCCATGCTTTAATCATAAGACCTACTCACTTTGGATAGTTTTGGAAACCAAAAGTCAATAATTTGAGGACTATGGTTATTGTTAAGTCTTAGTCTTTGGCTCTTTGCTAGGCTCTTGCGCCTCTTCTACTCTAGATCTCGCTATGGCTCTAACTCTGCTCAAGATTCTCCTAAGATACTTGTCTGGTGCCTAAGAAACAATGAAACACCCATCTTCTTTAAACTCTAGATGTTCATAGCTTGCACTTTGCCATCGATTCTCTGGAGTCCGTACAGAGCCTCAGAATACATGTGCCCTAGCTATAGTTATTCAGGAACTTGGTGTTCCAACACTATTGATCTCCATTTTTTTCTGGATATAAACTCAAAAACTCAAGCAAGAGCACTAACAGTTCAACTGAGTTTTGACATTTCCTTTGTGTTTTCATGATCTAACAATGCTGCAACACTTCTTTTCCATTAAAATCACTACAACTAACAAAGTATGAGCAAAGCAAAATCTTGTAGGTGGAAATCTCTGCAGTATAAGGGTAAATGTTGTGCATACTATCGTTACTGTCAGAGAGAAATAGTAACAACAACATAAGTAAAGACTTACACACTACAGTGACTATACAAAGTTTGAACTAGAGAAAAACCTTTTCCAGGTAAAATAAAATGAGACTTATATATTACTTGGGAGGGTAATGAAACAAAATTTAAGTTACAAAGTAGAAAGAGGTACTGTATTTCTTGCACCTATACATGGCAGCAAGTGTTCAATCTCCTGATCTGTGTCTTGGCTGATGATGGCTTTCTCCCTTCGGCTACTTCCCCCATCTCTGTCACTTCCGCACCTTTTCCTTTGATTTTGTCTACTTAAAAAGTCCCAGAGGTAGTTAGGTTAGGGGTATGTGTCTTACACAACATGGCCTCTTTCTAACTTGTTTCTGACCCAATTCATTATGGATCATTCTTACTTCTGGTTCAGGATAATTATTCTGTGTTAGCAGTATGATATCTTCAATGGTTTGATATTGGAAACATTAATAGTAAGCTAAAAAATTAAATCGTAGAAACATATAGATATTAAATACCTGAGTATTTTAATAGCCTAGTATATCTATGATCATTACTAAAATCAAAATCCTTATTTGACATTGCTGTGGCAAATTAGTTTAGTACTTATTTTCTTCATTCCTAAAGCTTGGGACTAACTTCGTGCTCTTGATTATCATAATCAACCTGTATAGGTTTGAAGAGTTGGGTATTGGAGTATCAGTACTGCAAGAACTACATAATCCAGAGTTGATTGAGTTTGAGCTAAACCTTGCTGTAGATGCAACAACAAGCCACCATGATTTTTGTGAACCATATCCAACCTTTTTGCTAAGAACGTGGAAAATTAGGAAGTGCTATGGATTTTTCAGCGACTATATATCTAGTGGAAGCATGGGAAGTCTAGAAGAAATCAGTTAAATGAAATTTAGAACCCCACAGGGAATTGGAAATGCAGGGAAGCAGCACGTGGACAATAAAAATTTTCAACTCTTCCAATACTTAATACAATCATTTCCCTCAGTTGAAGAGATGCAAAAAATGTACCAGTGATCTTGAATTAATGTGAAAGCTTGGTGCGTCCTGGCTTAATTCCAATGGGAATAAGTTATCTGAAAAAGATTATGCTGAAAATATATGTCTTCCATACAATGTCCTTAGATATGTGTTTTTTACAAATAGGTTTTCAATGCATATCCTTAAGGAAAAGTTCAGGGTGAATGTGCCGAGTTCTCTCCACCAGTTTTCAGTATTTTATAACTCCAAGAGGGAGAAATACTTTGATCATTGGAAGGCAATAAAAGGATCTATCTTTGCATTCCATGGAAGTCATTAATGTAACTGGTACTCTATCATAAGGTAATTTAGTTATGCTATTATTTTATGTTTTCTGCATATACTTTGTGAGATCTTGTTTCACAAATGAATAAGAGAGGAAATAATTTTTTATGTTTCCTTTTATGTTTCCTTTTATGGGTTTTAAACATAAGAGCAACTTGACATTCTTAAGAAAGAAAAATACTCCCCACGATTGAAAATATATCAATTGTATAGACAAAAGATGCCTTTACCATGGTGAAAATTGGGATTAAATAGCCTAAGAGATTTCTATCACCCTTTCAAAGTTATAAAACTTCAAAATAACATTTTTCAACTACTTCATTTTAAGAATTATATTTAAAACTAATTAATAGAGAAGGCCTTTAATGAAGCCCTTATTAAGTGACTTGAGGCCTAGTAATGATATTTAAGGACAATTTAAGAGTATTTAGGAATTTTTAAACATTATACATACTTTAAGTCAACTTAAATTCGTTTTACTTTTTCGTTTTTCGAAGGAAACTTCCGTATGGCTTTGCAGGGAGTTGCTATGACTACATGCCATTCATTTGGAGGTCCCCTCATCTAGGACAGTACCTATTTGTACAAGTGGAATTTTCTCAATGGCCATTCAAAATCCTTAGGTGGCTAAGCCCCATTGCTACATTTCAGTTGGGTTCTAGATTTGCAAAGCATAATTGGAGATGATGTAAAAACAGTCACTACAACTTAACAATCCTCACACTGAGTTATTATCAAGCATGCCATTATTTTTCCCCTTCCAGATAAAGTGGAACATTTTGATTCTGCTAAGATTCCATGTAAATTGAATTTCTGAAAATCAACAGCAGTTGCCTCCTACCAACACTGCCTTCCAACTGGTAAGAGCATGCATCATGGAATTGCAGAAACCTGAAATTTAATTTTGAAGTACCATGGATTTCAGAAAATCAAAGAAAAACTTCAGAAAATAATCTTTTCCAACATAAGAGGCATAAGAGGGTGAAATATGCCCATTTTAACAAGTCACGGACATGTTACCACCCAAACTAGCAGTCTTTTCAAGGCCCATACAAGATGCTACGATATCACTATTGACTCAAAATCTATTAGGTCTTGTGAGATGCCTCACAAGGAAAAATCGAAACCAAGACACAACAATGAGGTGGATGCTACTATCATCTCAACAATCCACCTCTTGCTCTTTAGTGAAATGTGACCATATGGGAGGCTTCCCAGTTTATGTCACCTAAAGTATGTTCTAGGTCTAGGGTTTAAAGGTCACAGTTCAATAAGCTTACCCAAGGTACTCAGGCTAAGAAAAAGGCTAGATTCTATTGGATAAGGAGTAGTGTACTTATGAAGTAGCCTATAAAGATGGACTTCTAGCCTGGGGTTTTCAATGCATAGTTTCAAAATTAGCCCAACTAGGCATACAAGAGAGAGAAAATTTTTTCTTAATGATATGATCAACAATAGGAAAGGAAAACCTTCAAGATGACCCTAAGTTGAAGCCTTAGTGCAGAATTAGTGTTTTTCAAGCCCTAGAATTACCTAGGGTTGATGATTTCAGCCCTAAGGAAGGACTTCCAATCATGCAAATTGGTATATTTTGGTATTTTAAGGCTCAGTAAGGTAGAACGACCTCCAACCAGCTCAACATCATGCCCTAGTTGAATTCGACCTCAAACCCTAAACCTAGTGGTTTACCTTGAAGGGCCAAAATTTTAGGAGGGAGAGAAAAAGTAAAAGTTTTGTGATTTTTGACCATCATTATGGATGCTAGTCCCTTCTATCTGTTGAAAAATGTTACTAGGTTCAGTGTTCATAATGACATGTGTATTTCTAATTTTATGTATTGATGTAAAGAAGAAAAATGAGATTATTATTGTAATTCTTGTCTCATGGGTTTCATGAGCAAGGAATTTTATTTTTAGTAATATCTCCCATTGGGAGCCCTTATGATTGGTCATAATGTCAAATTGAGTCAATTTCATGTATGAAGGACCCTTCTTGGGCATGTTACATTTATATATGAGTCAATGAAAGGGCCAAATAGCCCTACGAGACCAAGCTCAAGCATCTCCTTCAAGTCGACTTAAATGAAATAATAAATTTGCTCCAAAAGATATGTCGACTCACCCACAGTTCAAGTCATCATATTATGGATGCTCCAACCACTATAAGTAGTGCAGCTCGACCTCATTTTAGAGACAGAATTTTAGTCAAGGAGAAGTCTGCAATAGGAGGTGTGAAGTTCATCAAGGAAGCCTATAACCAAGAAAAGGAAGGAAAAATATAACCGAGGTCATTTTTTATTTCTTTTGGGTTGATCTACTTGATACATGCGAAGAAAGGGTGTTTTCCATTGTAGAAGAAGCTGAGGTATCATAGTCTCCTTTGAAGGAAAAATTAAGGAAGAGAACAAGTTCATTATCAAACCGAGTTGCCAAGGAAGCTACCTCCACCTAAAGCGAAGGGAATCAAGGTTCCAAAGTTGATAATTTACCTCATAATAATGAAATACTCATGTTTCTCAACTTTTCAATATGAAAAACTACATTTTTAAGTTATAATTGATTATAGCTTGATTATTGTAACTACCTTTGTTAACTAAAAACAAAAACTTACTTTACTTCGGCCTATCATTTGTTAGGCGACAATTGCTAGTTCCAGATCTGTATGATTTAGTCACTAGAGTGGCGTGCTTGATGGTAGCTAGTCAAGCTAGTCTGATTCACCAATAATGTTGTCAAGTTCTTTTAAAGTTTCTCCTTGAATACCCTCTTAGTGCCAATCTACTGTAACAACCCTTGTATTTCTTAGCGATTCACCATTTTGTACTAGTGATTCACCATGATTTTACAAGATAATATAATTTGGTGACATATTCACCAGAAAAATTATATTTACATATTATATTATTAATAAAATCACCTTCCATTTTTCCTATGTATCATGGGGATTCTCCCATTTATTATACATAGAAATTTAGGGAGGTTCTTAAAATTTTCCCTGATCCTCCAACATTGCATTAATCCTTGGTATGTTCCATGCCATATCACCATCAGTAACATATTGTTAAACATTTGTAATTGGTTATGGCCTTACTCTATGGGGATAGTTTTTGTAGTAATGGGGTTCCCCAAAACCCCAACACTGTAAAGGAGGTTTAGGAACTTGACTAGTTTCCAGCTTGCTAGATGCTTCACTTTGTTTCACTTCATTTTGAGGTCTATACTTCTGTTGATTTTGATTGGAATATCCATTTGGTCATTTCTGACCTGAATACTTGGTTGGTACTAGGATTTTTCATGTTTTTTCTAGTTGCAAAATTTTTTTGCCCCTTCTTACTTGTCAAATTTTTGGTGCCCTCTCCCTTCTACTTCATTTGATGATAGCAGATCCGAGCCTTTCAAACCACTTCATCCATCATTTTAGGATTGTCAAATTCCAACCTCTCTTTCATATAGAAAGGTAAACACTAATGAAGTGTTGGACTTTAGCCTTCTCTTCACAAATGTAAGGGACATATCTTAACATAGAAGTAAACTTGGCCATGAATTCGTCCATAGATTGTTGTCCAAGTTTCAAGTCATGAAACTCTTTTGCCTTATCATCATAAAACCGCTTAGTCAGATATCTGTCCTTAAAATGTTTCTGAAATTTCTCCCATGTGACCTCACGTTCATTAATTTCTCTGACTATTTTGATTTCTTCCCGCCACAGAGTGGCCTTACCTTGCAGCTGATATATTGCTAACCTTGCTTTCAAATTGTCATCATAATCGTATATATGAAAGCATTTGTTCATGTTAATTAACCAAGCCTCTACCAATTCCATGACCTCTCCATTATATACCGGTGGCTTGATCTTTTTGAACTCCCCTTCCACTTCAATTTTATTCCTTTTAGTTCCTTTCTTACCAGAGACGTTATCTGATTCTTCTTCATTTCTAGTTCATCCTCCCTCAGACTCCAGATGTTCCTCCTGTTGTCTATGCGATTATGTTTTGTTTACTTCAATCTGGTCGGGGTTTGGATTTCTTTGATTCTGCCTATTTTAAAGGATTTTCATTGTTGGAGTCACGATTGTCCTTACACCAAAACCTGCAGGTGTTAGTAAACAGACACATCGCTAGATTTAAGCACATTCCATGAAACACACAGGGAGCGTTGACCTTCTACACCGCCATTAACGGGAAGCCAACAATCTCCCCCCCCAACATGAGCCCAGTGTGTTTCAAACTCAAGACCTCTAGCTCTGATACCACTTGTTGGAGTCACGATTGCCGTTACACCAAAACCTGTAGGTGTTAGTAAATAGACACATCGCTAGATTTAAGCACATGCCACGAAACACATGGGGAGAGTTGACCTTCTACACTACCATTAACGGGGAGCCAACATTCATAATATTTTCTTGCTCTAATCGTAATATTTCATTATCAGCCTGCAAGCTTAGCATCTTTGCTCGTAGCTATTGGACTACTTCTAGTAACACAATGTTTGTATTCTGATTTGCCTCACCTAACTATACCCGCACTTCCGGGTTATGTCTGGTTGTCCGTAATGAGGGGGTAGATCCTACTCCTCATCTCATTTTTCTCCAACTTCCTCTCTGTGTACCATAATTACTTTTGTTATTCAATATTTGTCCATTCAGGGCTCAATGTAGTAACCTGAGTGCTTTGATACCACTAGTCACACATACTAACCATAAAATAAAAAATAAAAAAAAAATAGACATATGCCTAACGAATATCATGCAATGATCATATATCAAAGAATCAAGAACTTAGCTCTAGATTATTTTATTATTATGAATATTATCATTTGGAAACTATTATAATGGCCCACTCTTTAATCATTATTCCATCATGATTTATCTTGCTTAAGTTTCGTTCTCGAGTATGGTTAACCTATTTTGAGATGACCCCACACACATCTCTTTAGGTGGTATTTAATTCCTCGATTAAACACAAGTAAATCATAACGATGGCTTATGGAAATTCGGGTTAATTAATTGTGATAACATTCATTTGATCTACTCAAGGTTTGATATTATCCCCCTATTGTACCCTAGTCTCATCAACACTGTCTATATCCCATACCTAAATTCAAGTGTGCAGATCGAAAGAAATCTCACATAATGGACACTGTGTAATCTTTTACCATGGATCCAACGGTCATGGTTGGAAGGGGAATTTCTGTAACTACCTCTCCTCCCTCGAGCTCACATGAGGTTTAATTTTTTCAATGGTTCGTGCTCTGTGGTTTCTCTACAACTCTCATGGAACACTCACAGGTTCATTTTGGTAGGCAGTTCTTCTCTTCATGTATGTAGGCATTATTACCTTTTAACCTGTTCTCACTTTAATATTATCCATTTGCAAAAAAACTAATCCCTCAGCTATCTCCTGATGGTGCAGGTGATCTCGAATGGTGCGGAAAGTATGAGCATCGTTCCCGAATGGAAGGTGTTAAGCCTCCACAAAATTTCCTTTCCATACCGACGAATTGCAGAATTTGAGATGGGTTATGTCAGGGACCTATTCTCCGCGACAAGGTTCAGAGATGTTCCAATTTTGTTCGTAGAATTTTGGTCTACGCTTCTTGAGCAATTTTCCTCTAAATTTACACTACCAATGTAGAGGGTTTACTAACATTTTAATTTCATACTACAACATTGATTTGTACAAGTCTAACAACTGTTGTGATGCTTCCCTATAGGTTTTTCCTTTCTGGAGTGGGTCAATATTCTTCCTACAAATCTCGGGAAACCACTCATATTTTCCTTCCCCATCTGCTGGAATGTTTTCCTTTAGCATAGCAATGGTTTAATCAATTATTTTTGTTTCTGTTGGTATGGAACATCACTGCCTTTGCTTATGGGCCTACTGGTGTACTACACCACCACCACTGCCTGATACTACATTTTCCCTTCCAGGTTTTACTATACTCTGCTATGTTATTGAGTACGTTTAAGGAAAGCTCACGGTTTTTAATGGCTATAAGCCAAACTTTCTGGGATTCTTTTGTTATTATTTATAATAGCCTGCATAGTCATGAAGCTTAAAGCTGATTGAAAGGCCTATAGGGTACCGAACCATGGAATGATCTGATGTATATTTTTTTGTTTCAACTCTTAAGTAATTATGGCTTTCTATCAAGGAGTCCCATACTTTGGTATGCTTCCTATTAAATGTAAAGCGCAGTTCTTCTACAACTTTAATGATTTTTTTTATCTGAGTTATTGGTTTAAGTGAAATGATTACCATTTAACAATACTTCCTTGTTCACATTAGTAGTTATAATATTCATTTTTATTTGGAATACTTCATCATTACTCTTAATGGGTTATGTTGGTATGTGTTGGGCACGGGATCCCCAAGGGTAGTTTTGGGACTAAAAGCCCATATTTTGGTAAAATTTTGTAATCTAAATGTAAAGACTCCACATTTTGTGGTCGCGGAGCGCATAGGTGCTAAAGAGTGATAGGGTTGTCCACCCTTACTTTTGTAATGTAATGTCAGCTGTAAAAGATCTACCCATGGTCCGCGACCATGGAAATGTAGATATAGAGATACAGACCATGGAAATGTAGATATAGAGATAAGCTCTAAGTAGTTAAGGGAATGAATCAATAATCAATGAAGAAGGAATCGATGAAGGATTTAGTGATAGCTTTAGAGTAGAAGTCTAAGGTTGGGTTGTAGCATAGGTAGAGGCTCTGTAGCTGAGTGCGTAGAGGCCTGGAAGTCCCTAGTTGAGTGCGCGGACCCCTGCAACTGAGTGTGCAGGGCGAGTCAAGTCTGTAATTGTCCAGAATTATCAATAAAGAGAAGGATTCTATAATTTCTGTGTCTTTATTTCCTGTTTATACATCTTGTTATGTGGGTATGAATTTCAATTATAATGCTTAGATGATGCGCGAATATATGTAAATGTCTTGGTTAAGTAAACGCAAGTAAGAACATATATTTATGTGAAGCTAACTAAGATTGGTTAATAATATAAGTAAGACACTTAGTGTAGTTTGGGAGATATTGTAGCTTGCTGCCCTAGCAGATCGAAAGTCCCTAAGCCACAGGTTAGGGCTACGTGAAAGCCAATTGTACCCTTTCGCAAAGGTAGTAAAGAGAGGAACAAAGGGCTAAGCAACCTGTGCGAAGGCAGGTATAGCCGGAATAAACTGACATCACATCTATCTTAAGGGTGTGGAAACTTGGTTCCAGCATCCCCCCATACTTCTTCGGGTGAGACTTCATTCCACGCTCCACGGGCTGATGCCAAAAGGGCCAGTAATGTAGGGATTTGTTTGGCTAACTAACGTTGAACCTGGGTCAAGGCCCCTCAAGCCAAAAAATGGTTGGGTTGCTGGGACTGGAATCTGAATGAGGGATGTGTAATGTCGTATCACCGGAATCCAACTACGAAAGAAATCAAAGGCTGGTTGGATAGAAGGATCCACGAGTTCGCGGCGCAAGAGAACAGGAACCTGCTACTGTCAAAAGAACAGTGGTTGGACAAATACTTGTATACAAAGATCCATGAAATCTTTTTTGCCTCCTTTCCTACTGAGCTATACGAGTGGATAGCAAAGCTAGGAGATAGCCAAGGAAGGTGGGAACTTAACGGTCCTATTGTGTGGTCCCCAGAGCTAGTGCGAAGGTTGGAAGCATCGAAGGATAATATCACCTACGCTGTCTATACTTGGCTCAGTCGCGTCATAGGAGGATTTGTGACTGAATTCGCAGTCGACACCTCAGTTAGCTATAACGAGGTAGAGTGACACTTTTTCAAAGGACCACAAGGTAAGTATATGAAATCATTGAATACTTGGATTAAAATGTTGTTGTGCGAAAAACAAGTTATGCAACTACCTTAATGTTTGGGACTACGCAAAGCGGGAAATTTTACAGAAACAAAGGAAATAAGGGTCTGGAGTATAGCCCCTTGATTTCACCTCCGTGAAGAGACGAAGAAGGAATAGTGAAGGTCTCTCCGAAAAGCGTTATTCAGTTAATAAGACAAGGATTCCCATGAATACCACCTCCGCCCACACCACCACCGGTTTCACTGCCATCGCCTCCAACTTCACCCGTACCACCTCCACCACGATACAATATGGGAAACATTATAAAGTTTCCTTTGTTCAAAGGCTTGGGAAATGAGTACCCACACCAATTCTGGTTCGTTGTGAGGGTTGTATGGGAAGCTCAAGGTGTTATAGATGATCATATAAAGAAAGTGACACTGGTTAGTGCTCTGCAAGATCACGCACTAACCTGGTATATTAAGTACTCTAACGATAACCCGAATGCTAGAGTAGCAGACATCCAAGCAACACTAAATAGGGAATTTAGCAGGCCTAAATCGGAAGCACAGTCGATTGTGGGATTCAAATAGATCACGATGCAACCAGGCAAGATGCCTTGGGAACTAGATCAGAGGCTGAAATGTACAATCCATGAAGCTAACATGAATTTGACAGATGGACAGCATCGCGAGTGGTTTGTGGCTTCGCTACTACCACACTTAAGGGGAGCGTTGTCGCAGCAGAAGATAACAACTCAGGCAGAGGCCTTGAGATCGCCATGAGACTACATGAGACTCTGATGCAGGATCCTAATTTAGGAGTGCAGCATATCCATGCGCAACGGAAGAATTTGTGCCTTGAGATGCAAAGTCTGAAGTAGGACAGGTGGGTTTGACCAGAGGTACGTAAGGAGGTATGGTGCTTGAAATGCATGAGTTAGGGTCATGACAAAGACCATTGCCCGGTCTTTACAAATTTCCTTGTAGGAGGAGGACCAATGCCTTTAAGGCCGGAAGCTCAAGCAGGACCTAGCACGTCACCTGCTTTATGGTGCGCTATCAATCAGGTAGCAGGAAAGCATATCATGGATGACTTCCACTTGTTACAGAAGTATGTGCAAGCACCGCAACAATTGTTCTGCAACTTTTGTAGGTCGGTTGGACATGATGAGCATACTTGCAGGAGCTATGAATTGATGATGGACAGAACTCCCGCCTACAGGGTTCTGGCCGGAACATGGCCCCTTGACCAGAATGTAGGGATGACGTGGACAGGATTTCAGGGGCGTAGACGAGGCCAAGGCGAAGGAGGACCTCGTAGAGGTCGGGGACAATTTATTTGCTACAATTGTGGAGGACCAGGGCACTATGCCTGCGATTGCACTAATCCAACATGAACGTCATGCAAGTATTGCACGTTGTTTGATCATGAAATAGAAGATTTTCCTACGCTGATAGCTAGGATAAGTGACAAATGGGTGCTACTGCCTCCCCCGACTTAGAACCTGCAGATGATGAGGTCTGAGCCACGCGAGGAAGATCTGAACGTAAATATAGTGCTCCAGAGTGGAATTGCAACGGGAGATGACAAGGGGAAACAACCAAAAGACAGTACATGGGTTCACAAGCCCCTAGCGAAAGAGGCTGAGTTTGACTTGGAGCATGCTCGGAAAGCCTTCATGGAAGCTAAGAAGAGCTTCACTGATTCCTCCATTTCAGGAAGCAAGGACAAGCCCAAGCCAGAGATTGACCCCTGTATGCTCACAGATTTCTTGGAAACCTATATGAAGCTATTGCATGACAATAAGGCCATGATAGGGCTACAAGAACTCATCAATAGATGTGTTGGAACCATGCCAGGTGAACCACATCTACTACAAAAGATTGGCAAGCATAAGAGAAGGACGGGAGGGGAGATGAGGCTGATCGTGCAAATAAGAGAGTATGAAATGGATCAAGTCCTTTTGGACTTGGGGTCAGATGCGAATGCTCTGCCAAAATAGACTTGGGAGTGAATGGGGAGACCTGCACTACAATGGTCTCTGATTTAGCTAAAGATGGTGAATCAGCTAAAAATCATACCCATGGGGCGAATGCAGGGAGTGACCATGGATATTGAGGGAGCAAGCGCACAGGTAGATTTTGAAGTAATAGAGATTGTGGATGACAACAATCCCTACCCTGTGCTCCTAGGAATTGACTGGGCTATTGATATGAATGGGGTAATCAATCTGAAGAAGCGAAAGATGATATTCAAGAAGAAATCACTACGCATAATAATACCCCTGGATCCTATTGAAGAATCACGCTATACAGAACCAATCCATGACTATGAGAATGATGACAATCTGGACTGTATCTATAAGATAATAGCGCAAGACCATGACTGGGTGAATCCCACTGCGGATGGACGGACTACATGGGAGCGAGAGAGTTCCTGTACTTCGGATTCTGACAAAGAAATAGAATGCTGGTAGAATCGGTTACATGAAGTAACTATGTTGAATTGCAACATGATGACCCGGTCGCTACGCTGCGTGTCGTCAAAAGTAAGAAATATGCCTACTTATGATAGTCTAAATGAAGTAGATACCTTTTTGGATGCATTTAAAAGGGAGGTTCCAGAAAAGCAATGCTTCCAGGCCTTGGACTGGGTACTGTGCGCTACACCCGCAAGGTGGTGGGGTACGCACAAGGGAAGCTTTGATGATTGGCGCAAATGTAGCAAGATGATGGGAGCATGATTTGGGAAGCCTAATATGCGACTAACAGACAAGTACGATGGGTAGGATGATCCGCGTGTGTAGTTGGTCAAAGTAGAGAAGAACTATTCGACCATTGAACATGAAGGGCTAGCTATGGTGTATGTGCTCCAGAAGTATCGACACTACTTGCTAGGAGGCCACTTTAAGATGTATACGGACCACTCCGCGCTGAAGTACCTAGTCAATAAGCTTGTGATGGGGGGGCGAATCTGCAGATGGCTCTTATTATTCCAAGAGTATGATTTTGAAGTTGTTGTGAAGCCTGAATGATTGAACGCAGGACCAGACCATCTGTCGCGCATCAAAACAGGGAAGGAACCTACTAACTTGGAAGAAGGATTGCCTGACTCGCAACTATTTGCAGTTCATGTCCTAGATGGTCATTTCGAGGATATAATACACTTCCTAACAACAGGAACTGCATTGGAAGGATACTCTGTCTTGCAAAAGAATGAATTAGTGGTGTGCGCGACATATTTCTCTGTCATTGCTGGGCATCTGTACAAGATGGGGACTGATGAGATACTGCAAAGGTATGTACCTGAGTTTGAACAAAGCAGCATCCTCGTAGACACTCATGGGGGCACTGCGGGAGGACATTGTGCAGAGAGAGAAACTGCGCAGAAGATTCTACGCATCGGGTTGTGGTGGCCAACCCTTCATCATAATTTAAAACCATATTGCAAGGCATGTGATGTATGTCAAGGAACATGCAGGCCATCGTGGAGGGAGGAAATGCCTTTGAATCCACGAATAACGTTGCAACCCTTCAAAAAATGGGCAATAGATTTGTAGGACCCATTCAACCACGAGGGAAGACAGGCGTGAGGTACATAATCATGCGACAGAGTATTTGGCTCGTTGGGCAGAAGCACAACCGATGAAGGATTGCACGGGCATGACTACCGTGAAGTTTCTATTTGAGCAAGTACTGACGCGATTTGGATGTCCAAAGATCTTGATGAGTGATCGTGGTACGCACTCCCTGAATGAGATGATCAGCGCGCTAACAAAGGAATTTCAAGTGTATCACCAAAAGAGCACACCTTATCACCCACAGGCTAACGGGAGAGTGGAGCCGTTCAACAAAGTTCTTGAAACCATGCTAACCAATCTTTGCAATGCTCAGCGAAGTGACTGGGACCTACGCATACCTGCAGTATTATGGGCTTATCGAACAACATGCAAAATTCTGATAGGACAAAACCCTTTTAGGCTTATCTATGGTATGGAAGCCGTAATCCCTATGGAATACATCGTGCCTAGTCTGTGCATAGAAGCGCTCATAGGTATGACAGATTGCAAAGCCTTGCAAGAGAGGGTCGTATAGTTGGATGAGCTTGAAGAAGAGAGATTTTTGGCTGGATTCATCAACGGTCCAAAAGTAGCGTGAGAAAGCATGGTGTGATCAACACATCAAGCTGCGCATATTCAAGGTAAACAATCTAGTTTTCTTGTATGATAGTAAGCTTGATCAATTCCCCGGAAAATTCAGGATGCACTAGTTAGGGTCGTATGTTATTAAGGATATTACCGACGGAGGCGCGGTCCAGCTGGTTAACCCAGGTAAGGTGAATGGCAGTCAATTGAAGCCATACACAGGTGGCCTGACCATCTGACTATGCGACAAAAGCACAGTCTTAGCACTCCAGGCAGCTGAAAGGAGGTGTGGGACTATAAACTACACTACCCGGGTTGGGGAGCTGCACGATTTCAGGACTACATGAAGCAGCAAAGTGTCACAGGGTCTGCAACATCCTGAAGATAGCTATGCTAATGCGCAAGTCCGCTATAAAGTGACCATTAAAGTCACTATTCAAGATTTGATGGTTGGTTTGAAGCCAAATGGAGTGGGTAGCAGTTATTTAAGGGGAAATTTATGGGTTAGATTCTTGAAAATCTACTACCAATCTATCATTAATTGCTCGAATGTGGGGGAACAGTCAGATTTGAATTCAAAAAGCCCTATAAATCACAGGTGGTTGTCCAGTGAAAAACACTTGGCATTTTGAATATTTAGTTGTTGTGCTATCAGGTGTGTATGGACCTTACAAATTTTGAGGCTTTAAGAGAAAGTTCAACGTTTGAGAGATTGCAGAAGGAGACGCAGGACATGTTAACCAGAATGATGTTAACACCTAAGGAAACCGGGCAGGAAATTACAGTAGTAGAAGCCCCAGAGAGTGCCCGAGTGATAGCTGAGGTCCCTAAATCACCGAGAACACTGAGAGCTAACAAGGATAAGCAGGCTATGATCTCGATGCGCGTCTCACCAAGAAACACATATAGGACCAAGCACACTTTGTAGGAAAATGGGAAGGCCATTAATTGGAGGCTGACGCAGAAGAATCTGAAGAAATCCTAGTGGATGAGGAGGACATGGAAATGGAAGTTGAAACCCAGGTTGTGGACCCTATTATCATTTTACCTGAATATGTTCCTTCGCGCAAGGGCAAAGCCAAGGTGCCAAAGGACATAGATGAGAAAAAGAGCTCCCTACAAACTCCACTACTCGCGGATCACGAGAAATTCCCGCATTTAGTGACTGAGAAGCTAATGCACCCACAGATTGACACGACTACTCGAACAATTGAATTAAAGTCGTGAACATGGGTCAAGGGTGTAGAGAAAGTCAGGCTACTTAACCTACTCTAGGTACGGCAATACCATTGTGCCCCAATGATTGTCTTCATCATCATGCAGCTACTCTGCTTGGTGCATGATGGGTGTTTGTGGCCAGAGGAGCCCATTCCCATCATAGACCACTTGATCCATCAGATCACACGTTTTCCTTACTCAGGGGAGGATCCAGCCAATATATCGGAGGGAAGAGGTGGCAAGTTTGTCCTCGCGGAAGCTATGAAGAAGAAATTTATGATGGAGAAGAAGAAGTGGGGATATGTCATCTCCAGCATTAACAACCCTGTAGTCAAGTTAGCAACACAAATTTTAGTAGGGAAGGTGATGTGGAAGTGCTGCGCGAATGAGGTGTCATGCCTGTGATTGCACTAGTTGCCCAATGTGCTGAAGGGGTCCAGTTCAACTGGGCGAATTATTTATGTGGTGAGTTCCTTGTGAACTGTCGCGAGGCACAGGAGCAAGCAAGGATGTTTCACTACGCATGGCTCCTGGTATCAATCGTACTGATGGCATGGGAGCTGCCAAAAGACATCCAATTCCCTTCTGTCGCACCGGACCTTCCAAACGTAGTGAGGTATGCTTCTATGTGGGTGACCAAGGACGCACAGCGCATAAAATAAAGCAAGATCTTTTGGATCTTGACGAAGATGAGTATCTGGATGGGGACCAATCACAAGTCACGGTTGTCACCCATAGTATACACCAGTTTGCAGAGCTTGGTAGAGTTAAAAATGGATTTCCACCATGTTTTTATCAGGGTGCAGAAGGACCCTGTGAAGACATGGCATAACTTACCATATCTAGCGACTGATGATGTGATCTTTGCAGTCCTTGAGTCTTGGCTACCGGAATGGTGCACTCCAACAGGCTCTGTGGTGGAAATGGACAAGTCCATCATGTAGCATAAGAAGGAAGAAACAAAGCTCTGAATGGCACAGCTGGTTGAGAAGCGCAGGAAAGAGGAAGCGGAGGCTAAGGCCCAAGCAACACGTGACGCAGCAAAATTGGTCAAACAAAAGAGGACAGAAGGAGAAGGGTGCGAAGTACAAAAGTCGCCTTCACCCGGGATTGAAGCAGAAATAAAGGAGCCAACAAAATAAGGTGGCGCGGACCCACAGACAATGTCCACCCAACTCAAGCGTTAGTGCCCGCAAGAGAAGGTAGTGCCATGAAAGAAAACCAAGGCGTCAAAGAAATCCTTCGACCTAATCACCCTCACTGAGGAGGATTTGCATAATATCGGAGAAACACTGAGGGCTGTCATCGTGGAGGGCCCCCAACAGTTTGAATAACAACAGGAGTTGGTGTTGGGGGCTCTCCGGATAGAGTTGCATGAGTTTCAGGCTCGCACTCCACAAGATGGCACAATGTCCACCAGCCTTGCGATTAGCACTTCAGCTTTCGGGGAGATGTTGCGCACAAGGGTGACAAACACGATAGTGCTACCATATGGGGAACTCACTACAAAAAATGAGGTCGACAGGCCCATGGTTAGCAGTCTGAAAGGGGTGGGACTGAATATGGCCGTTCTCCCTCAAGAGACACTCTACCTCTTGCAAGATGGAGTCACCACATATCTTAGGGCCTGGGAGAGTCGCGCTCTGCAGGTGATGAGCGAGCAGCACATCAACATTGAGCTGTTGGGCCTACAACGCAACGAGGCTGTAGAACAAAACAAGAAAATCATGCAGGTAGTGGAGGAAGCCTATCGATTGGTCCCAGAGTTAGACATCCAGGTAGAAGAACCAGTTGAGGAGCGCATCCGCAAGTTGGCCACAGGGGTGCATGACACTCGAATAGAGATGGCCAGGGTTTTGACTAGAGCTGATCCTGCAGATCACAGAATAGTAATTGAGGGCTCAACCTTCAACTCCGCCAGAAGTCAGGGAACAATGTACCACTGCTATTACAAGAGGAATATCGGTGGTCGACAGTGCAGTAAAAAACTGCGCGAGAATTTTCGAATAGTCATTTGAGGTCCTAACCACTCTATAGGAGGACCCAAATGTAGATCGCTTGGAGACAAAGGCGCGTGAACTTCAACAAAAATATGACGAGATCAAAGGGACTACGCAGACGGTTGCCCTTACACAGAGTCTCGCACAGATGCAGGAGGCAAAGGCACTTAAGGAATAGGTGGATACCACTCGGCACAAAGAAGAAGTCCTAAAAGCACGCCTACAGCCATGGATAAATGAAGCATATATGATCACATCTTCCATTGAAGGGAAGCTCGTGACACTGCAGGCCACTCAGCATAATATTTAGGGTAGTAGTTCAACAACAGTCACCAAGCAGCGAGTGGAAGAAGTCTAGTAGGCGGCCGCTCAGTGCGCTACCAAGGTTGCGGTTATCCAAACGGAGCTGGGAGGTCTTCATGCTAAGAACTCAATGCCTGCAGAGTGACTCAAGTGTGAGTCACGATGTCTGTGTTGGGGGCTTGTTGGGTGGGGGATCCCCCAAGGGTAGGTTTGGGGATAAAAGCCCATATTTTGGTCAAATTTTGTAATCCAAATGTAAAGACTCCGCATTTTGTGGTCGCAGAGCGCGTAGGTGTTAAAGAGTCATAGATTTGTCCACCCTTATTTTGGTAATGTAATGTCTGCGGTAAAATATCTACCCATGGTCCGCGGACCATGGGATTGTATAAATATAGCTAAGCTCTAAGTAGTTAAGGGAATGAATGAATAATCAATGAAGAACGAATCAATGAAGGATTGAGTCATAGCTTTAGATTGGAAGTCTAAGGTTGGGTTGTAGCAGCTCTGCAACTCAGTGCACAGAGGCCTAGAACTCCGCAGCTGAGTGCGCGGACCCCTGCAGCTAAGAATGCAGGGCGGGTCGAATTTGTAATTATCTGAAAATATCAATAAAGAGAAGGGTTATATAATTTTTGTGTCTTTATTTCTTGTTTATACATCTTGTTATGTGGGTATGAATTTCACTTATAATTCTTAGATGATGTGCGAATATATGTAAATGTACTGGTTAAGTAGATGCAACTAAGAACATCTATTTATGTGAAGCTAACTAAGATCGGTTAATAAGATAAGTAAGACACTTAGACTAGTTTTGGAGATATCGTAGGCCATTGCCCTAGCAGCGCGAAAGTCCCTAAGCCACAGGTTAGGGCTGCGCCAAAGCCAATTGTACCCTTTCGCGAAGGTACTAAAAATTGTAACAAAGGGCTAAGAAAGCTGCACGAAGGCAGGTATAGCCAGAATAAACCAACATCACATCCATCTCAATGGTGCAGAAACTTGGTTCCAGCATCCCCCCATACTGCTTCGGGTGAAACTTCAGTCCATGCTCCGCAGGGTGATGCCAAAAGGGCCAATAGTGTAGGGATTTGTTTGGCTAACTAATGCTAATGTATTGGTGTAAATTATAAATTTTCTCTTTATTCTAAGAGAAAATTCCAAGATTATAACTAGTATTCCAATAGTTAGTTCACACCGGAATTGTTGACCAGGCTGACCTTGTTTTTGTCCCACAAGACTTAATCTGGTAGTTTTTATTATTTTTTACCTGGAGAATAATGTGATATTCAATCAATTTGTTTATTCTATAAGTAAAATACTTATACAGTTCCTCTTTCCTATATGGGTTTAGTCATGATTTCGACCCTTGCAATTTCTAGCTTCTCAACATGCCCTCATGTAACCATTAATAATCTCATGTTTATATAAAAATAAAACACAGGAATAACATTAGTTTATTTCTCTTTCTTTCCATGTATTATTCATTACAGTGTAGATTGTTAGCTATTAATTCCTTATTGTTTCCAAATAACTAGAAATAAATATAAAAAGAAAATGCATTAGCAATGTTTAATTTACTGTTATTTTCTTTCCATACGATATGTCTTACGGTGAATATAGTTAGTTATTATTTCTTAGTGTTCTCAAATACCAGAAAGAAATTTCATTCACATTCTTCTGATAGCAACTCATTACAGTGAATATTATTAGCTAAACATATTCCTTTATTGTTCACAAATAACCAAAATAAAATTTCGTTCATATATCACTGACACCAAACTCATTATAGCAAATATAATTATCTGTTTATTTCTTCAATGTTCTTTAATAATTAGAAATAAATTCAAATTATATACGTATACTTAAAACACTTATCTGCTATATGAAGGTCAAAAATTCATAGATGAAGCCTCTCCACCCTTCCAATGTGAAGTTGGCTATCATGTCCAACCCTCTCCCCCTTAGCTCCTCAATTCATTCAAAACAACTTCTAAGGTAGCAGTTAGTTTTTCTTGGACTCGGGACTCCAAGTCTAGTCTACAAACATTTTCCTTCCACCAGGGAAGATATTTTCTGGAGGTTTTCCCACTGAATCTTGGTTTAGCTCAAGGAACCCTCCTCCTTCGTTTTTTTCCAACCCCTCCCTCCTACGTCTCCCTCCTTTTTCTTGGCGAAAGAGGAAGAAAGGAAATAACCGCTCTTAATTGATAATTGTCTTGTGAAAAGAGAGTTAGTGAGGTTCATCTGTAATTTCTTAGATCTTCCATAGAGACAATGTTATTTTTTTTAATTTTAAAATAACATAATTAATCTTTAATATTTCCACCAACACAATAACTAATTATTAACAATTTACTTTTCCCGTAATAGTAAAATGTACAATAACTAATTCAAAACCTAGGGATGTCACATCTCTCCCCCCTTGAGTGGAACACCACCCTTGGTGTTCATTCCTCCATCTGTTCTTGGAATAGTCCAGGGTATGCCTCCTTCATAAATTATTTATTCTCCTAAGTGGCTTCCTTTGGGCTAAAGTGCTTCCATTGCACTTTAACTTGGATGATAGATCCCCTCCACAACATTACTTCTCTTTGATCGAGTACACGTAGGGGTGCTACTAGAAATTCTCCTTCCGGTTTGACCTGCCACAATTACAATTATCATAAACTTGGCACACACACACACACACACACACATATATGAATACACATATAACAAAAGAGATTTACGTATATATTTTTTTCAATATTCTTTTACTTGAATATATTACCAATTTATGATGTATCGGGGGTCATATACATACTTCTTTAAAAGGGAAACATGAAACACGTTTTGAATTCGAATGTGACTGGGTTTTGGGAGTTGATATGCAACTGGTCCTACTCTGTCTAGAATTTGGAAAGGCCCACAGAATCGGGGAGCCAGCTTGCCACATTTTCCCCATTTGAGAGTACTTCTCTTTGGTTTAATTCGCACGTAAACATGATCCCCCACCTGGAATTCTTGGTAGGTTCTTTTCTTATCGACATAAGCCTTTTGTCTATCCTGTGTAGCCTTCAAACTTTGCCGGACCTTTTTCACTGTTCTTTCCATGTCTTCCATCTTATCCGGTCCTAATATCATTCCTAGGGCTATTCCAATTTGTAGGGACTGTACACTTCCTCCCATAAAGTACTTCAAAAGGACTCATCTTTAGTGATTCGTGGTAACCATTGTTGTAGGAATACTATACAATGTGTAGATATTCTTCCCATTTTCCGGGTTGTTGTATCGCATACATGCGTAGCATGTCTTCTACCACCTGATTGACTCTCTCGGTTTTCCCATTGGTCTGCGGGTGATATGTAGTGCTAAATTGAATTTGAGTGCCTAATCCCATGAATAAAACTTTCCAAAAAGGAGAGGTAAACTTATCATCATGATCAGAGATTATGACTCGAGGAATTCCATGCAACCTAAAAATATCTCTCATAAATATATCTTCTATTTGGGTTGTTTTCTATGTGGACTTGATGTTGGGTTGTGTTATATTCTTTCCATGACTATATTAGGTTGGGTGGACCTAGATATGGTTTTGTGCATGGTTTTCGCACATGGTTTTGGACGCGATGGTTTTTGGTCCATGGTATTGGATGCTTCGGCATGTATAAATATGTATTGTAACATTGAAAGGAATATAATGAAAAACCAATCTGGTAGTCTCGGTTTTGGGATCCAGGGGAAAATCTATGAGTATATGTGTTTTATATGTTATGCTTCGCATTGTTTATTTTCTATGTTTTAGAATTCCTATACAGGTAATTTATGTACGGGGTTAAAACCTACATTTGGTATTAGAGGTGCTTTGGCTTCAAAGGGACGCCTTTGTTACTAAGGGGTTTCGCTTGAGCCTGTGGTAGACCCTGTTCAATGGGAGATATGTTGGATTGATTCTGGTGGTGAAATAAGATGGCAAGCAATGGAAAGATAGATATCGAGAAATTTAATGGTCAGAGTTTTGAGTTATGGAAACTCAAGATGGAGGATCTGTTGGTAGATAAAGATCAGTGGATCGCGATAGATCCAGGTACTAAACCAATGGGAGTGTCTGATGAAGAATGGAAGAAGTTGGATTGGAAGGCAAAGAGCACAGTCCAATTGTGTGTCTCAGATTCAGTATTGCTGAATGTATCAGGGGAAGTTATGGCTAAGGCTTTATGGGTCAAGTTATGGAGTTTGTACCAATCTAAGTCTCTAGTGAATAAACTGTTCCTACGGAAAAAATTGTATAACCTAAGCATGAAAGATGGAGACTCAGTGACAGAGCATACGAAATGCATTTGATTTTGTGGTAAGTCAGTTATTATCTATTGATATTGAAATTTCAAATGAAGATAAGTGCATCAGTTTGTTGTGTTCTCTACCAGATTCGTGGGATAGTCTGGTTATTGCAATAGGTAGCAATGCAACTGCCTTGCAGTTTAATGAAATAGTCTCATCCTTACTGACGAAGGAGATGAGACGGAAAAATATGGAGAGCCAGAATCTTGATGCCTTGTCTATATGAGGACGGTCCCTGAATAGAAACAAAAATAAGTCATCGAGTGGGAGATCTAAATCTAGAGGGAGATCTAAATCTCAAGGAAAAACTGTAAAAGGTGGTGTGCTAGAAATGTGGAAAGGAAGGGCACTACAAAAGGGACTATAAATCTAAAGCTCCTGACAAAGGAAAGGGATCTAATGATGCTCCTCCTATAGAGGTGAAAACCACCTCAGATGAAGGAGGGGATGTGTACTTGGCTTCTTTAAGTACACATGTAGATCATGACGCATGTTTGATTGACTTACGTGCATCCTTTCACTTCACTCCCCATAGAGAGTGGTTCTAGGAGTATGAGAAATATGATGTGGTGATGTCTTCTTGGGGAATGACAGGAAGGCTAGAATCATTGGTCGCAGAAAAGTCAAGTTGAAGTTGCAAGGTGGAAGGAGTAGAACACTTCCGGGTGTTCTGCATAGTCCTGCATTAGACAGAAATTTGATTTCTGTAAGGAAGATGGATGATGCGGGTGTAAAAAAGTGTTCGAGAAAGATACCTACAAGATGGTTTGGGGAGCATTGTTATTGATGTGAGGAGTTCGGATTGGAACTTTGTACAAGCTGCAAGGTAGCACTGTTATTGATGGGTGCAAACGATTCTGTGGTTCCTAAAAGTGGGGCAGAAAATCTAGTGGTCTCTGGAGAAAAGACCATGCTATGGCATCAAAGGCTTGGACATATTGGAGAGAAGAGCCTTCAAATACTTCATTGTAAAGATATGGTGTAAGGTATGACTAATAGCTCTCTAGATTTTTGATTTCTGTGAAAATTGTGTATATGGGAAGCAGAATCAGGTGAGTTTCCCGTTTGGTGGTAAGAGGGCGACACAGATATTAGAGCTTGTGCACAATTATGTGTTTGGACCTGTGAAGGTTCCATCACTAAGTAATTTTGTGTACTATGTATCATTTATAGATGACTTCCCAAGGAATACATGGATATATTTCCTTAAGAAGATATCTGAAGTCTTTGACAGGTTTAAATAATTTAAGGCTCTGATGGAAAACCAGATAGAGATGAAGATAAAGGTGTTGAGGACAGATAATGGTGGAGAGTTTTTCAAGAAGGAATTTGAGGAATTCTGTAAGAAGTGTGGTATAGCACGCCAGAAGACTACTCCATACACACCTAAGAAAAATGGAGTTGCAGAAAGAATGAACAAGACTTTGATGGAAAGGGAAAGAAGTATGCTCAGTGTTGCCGGGTTAGGATAGGAATTCTAGGCAGAGGCGGTGGAGACTGCGTGTTACCTGGTCAACAAATCACCTTCATCAGCGTTGGAGGATAAGACTCCACAAGAGGTATGGACTGGTAAGAAACCCTCTCTTTCACATCTGAGGGTATTTAGATGTGATGCATATGTACATGTTCCAAAGGAGAAAAGAACAAAGTTGGATAGTAAATCTGAAAAGTACATCTTTATTGGGTATAAGAATGATTTAAAGTGTTATAAGCTTTGGAACCCAGTAACAAGGAAGGTTGTGTACAACAAAGATGTGGTATTCAGAGAGGTCAAAGATGTTATTAAACATGAAGTCTAACCAAAGGAACCTGAGAAGATAGAGTTTTGGTTTAAGGAGGAAGAATCAGACTCTATAGTAGAAGAGGAATCAGAAGATGAAGAGCCACAAATTCTGGTTGTGAGAAGATCAGTTTGAGAAAGAAGGCAACCAGAAAGGTATAGTCCATCTGCTTTCTATTCAAATTTTGCTTTATGTATTACTGATGATGATCCCAAAACTATGAAGGAAGCAGTATATTCAGAGGATGTCAAACTCTGGAAAGAGGCCATGGTTGATGAAATGAAATCTTTGCACAAAAATGAAGCTTGGGATGTGTTGGAGTTGCCGACTGGAAGGAAACCCATTAGCAGCAAATGGGTGTTCAAGAAGAAGACAAATGCAGAAGGAAAGGTGGATAAATACAAAGCTCAGTTGGTAGCAAAAGGTTATTCCCAGGTGTCGGGAATTGATTTTGGTGATATTTTGTCTCCTGTCGCCAAGGTCGCTTCTATTAGATTAGTTTTATTTGTTTTTGTTGCTTTTGATGTTGAGGTAGAACAGATGGATGTGAAGACAACATTTCTTCACGGGGATCTAGAAGAGGAGATCTACATGAAGCAACCTGAAGGATTTGCAATGAACGGTAAGAAAGTACTGGTGTGCAAGTTAAAAAAGTCTTTGTATGGGTTAAAATAGTCACCAAGGATGTGGTATAAAAAATTTGATACATTTATATGATGACTTGGCTTCACCAGAAGCAAAGTAGATCATGTGTGTATTTTAAATTAATTGGTGACCATGTTATTTATCTGGTCTTATATGTGGATGATATGTTGCTGGTTGGAAATGACAAAGAAATTATCCAGGATTTGAAGACCCAATTGTCCTCCAAATTTGACATGAAATATATTGGTGCTGCAAACTATATTTTGGGCATGGAAATTAAAAGAGATCAGGCAAAGAGGAAGCTTTGGTTAAACTAGAGGAATTATGTCGAGACAATAATCCAGAGGTTTAATATGCATGATAGTAAACATGTGAAGGTTCCTATTCTTGTAGGTGTAAAGTTATGTGTTGAACAGTGTCCCAAGACACAAGAAGAGGAAGAGGACATGTCTTGTGTTCCATATGCAAGTGAAGTTGATAGCCTAATGTATGCAATGGTTTGTACTAGACCAAACATTGCACATGCAGTGAGAGTATTAAGCATGTTTATGTCAAAACCAGGGAAGGAGCATTGGACAATAGTGAAGCTGGTTTTCAGGTATTTGCGTGGCACTAGTGATTATGGTTAGTGCTACCAAGGAAGACCAAGATTGGGCAAAGTTTTGGATATTCGTGGCTTTGTTGATGCAGACTAGGCTGGAGATCTGGATTAGAGAAGATCTACAAGTGGGTATGTGTTTAACCTATTTGGAGGTGCAGTCAATTGGATGAGTAAGAAACAATTTGTAGTGGCACTATCAACTACATAGGCATAATACATGGCAGCCAGTCATGCAAGCAAGGAAGCAGTTTGGTTGCAGATATTGTGTTCAAGTATGGAGTTAGTGTAGGGAGCTATAAGGATAGACTTTGAAAACCAAAGTGCAATTTTCTTGGCAAAGAACCCTGCTTATCATTCAAAGAAAAAGAACATTGATGTTCAGAATCATTTTGTGAGGCATATGGTAGAAGACAAAAGGGTGTTGCTGGTAAAGATGGACACTTTGAATAATACTGCAAATGTATTGACAAAATTTGTGAGCTCTGAGAAGTTATCTTGGTGTAGAGAAACAATGGGTGTTGTAGGGTTGGATAAATGACTAAGCTCTCATGTGGCCCCCTGTGGAAAGAAAACAGCAAGTGGGAGAATGTTGGTTTGTGTTATATTCTTTCCACGACTAGATGCCCTAGTTAACCGGGGGGTTAGAGCCCCCCCTTCGTTGCACTGATTGCGCAGCGGGGGTTTCACAGGGGGTTTGAGGGGGGAAAGTATACCCCTCTACGGGGTCTGGGGCAGTGCCCTAGGGAAATTTTGTTTTGGACCCTATATTAGGTTGCACGGGCCTACCTATGATTTTGTGCATGGTTTTTTCACATGGTTTCGGACGCGATGGTTTTCGGTCCATGGTATTGGATACTTCGGCATGTATAAATATGTATTGTAACATCGAAAGGAATATAATGAAAAATCAATCCGGTAGTCCCGGTTTTGGGATCCAGGGGAAAATCTCTATGTATATGTGTTTTATATGTTATGCTATCGCATTTTTCTCTTTTGTGTTTTAGAATTCGTATGCAGGTAATTTTTGTACGGGGTTAAAACCTACACTTGACAAGAATAAAATGAGCTATCTTGCTCAATTTATCTACCACTACCATAATTGAGTCATTTCAAATTTTTGATCAGGGTAGACCTATTATGACATCCAAGGTTATGGTGTCCCACTTCCATTCAGGAATGGGTACGGGATGTAATAGCCCAGCCGGATGTTGGTTCTCAGCTTTGACGTGCTCACATTCTAGTTATTTGGCCAAATATTCTGCAATATCTTTCCTCATACCAAGCCATTAATAATTTTTCTTAACTACAGAAAAATGTTTTTGATAGCCTGGGTGGGTAGCACAAGCAATTTTGTGGAATTTATCTAGCATAAATTTCTTTATTGATAACTAATTAGGAACATATATTCTATTTCTAAACATAAACAAATTTTTAGGGTTAATACTATACCCTTTTTGTTCCAAGGAATTATGTGCAGTCTTAGCTTGTTGCCAGAGATAACCATATTCTGGGTACCTCTCGGCTGCTTCCTTAATTTGATCAGCAAAATTGAATTCTACTTGACTATATGAAATTTCGTAGACATAATGCAATTTCCTACTCAACACATCCACTACTCGATTCCCCTTTCCATTCAAATGTTTGATTTCAAAATCAAATTCACGTAAGAATGCGGTCCATCTAACTTAGCAAACATTCAGGGTAGGTTGGTTGAAGAAGATCATTAAGCTTCTATGGTATGTCATAAGTAAGAATCTTTTCTCCAACAAATAGTGTCGCCACACCTTTAATTCGTGAACTACAACAGTTAACTCTAAATCGTCTGAAGAATATTTCTGCTCATGATATTTTAACTTACTAGTTTTGTAAGCAATCACTTTATCTTTCTACATTAAAACTCTACCTACAACTTCCTTACATGCATCTGTATAGACTATAAAATCTTCCTTTGGGTCTGCAATTTTTAACATAGGCGCGATGGTAAGAAAA
Source organism: Pinus tabuliformis (assembly GCA_031772625.1). Classification (NCBI taxonomy): domain Eukaryota; kingdom Viridiplantae; phylum Streptophyta; class Pinopsida; order Pinales; family Pinaceae; genus Pinus; species Pinus tabuliformis. Next base: position 991,978,757 of record CM062806.1, on the reverse strand, counting down.
TGCTTCAATTTTTCACAACTCCCTTGACAGTCCCTTGACGAATTGAAACTTGTTCCTTTTTTCTGCAAGGAAGTGATTGGATATGTGACTTTAGAAAACCCCCTTATAAATCACCTATAATATCCAGCAAGGCCCATAAAGGAGCGTATATCTGCCACATTTGTTGGAACAGGCCAGTCCATGATATTATTAATCTTTTCCAGATCCATGGCTATGCCTTCGGAGGAAATAATATGTCCTAAACACTATATTTGATCCTTGAAAAATTCACATTTGCTAAATTTGGCATAGAGCTGGTTTTCCCTTAAGGTTTGCAATACTATCCGAGGGTTCTATTTATGCTCCTCCACACTTCTAGAATACACTAGGATGTCATCAATAAAGATAATAACAAATTTATCTAGAAAAGAGTAAAAAATCCTATTCATCGTACTCATGAATGTTGTCGGAGCATTAGTGAGTCCGAATGGTAAAACAACGAACTCAGAGTGACCATATCATGTTCTAAATGTTGTTTTACATATATGTTCATCTTTAATCCAAATCTAATGATATCCTGATCGTAAATCAAGTTTTGAAAATACCACAACACCCTTAACTTGATCAAATAGATCATCAATTCGAGGTAAGGGGTAGTTATTTTTTATTGTTAACTTATTTAATAATCTATAATCTATGCGTAAACAAAAAGTACCATATTTACTTCTTACAAATAAAATGGGGCTTCCCAAGGAGACACGCAGGGTCAAATATAACACTTATCCAACAGCTCTTGGAGCTGCATTTTTAATTTTGTTAACTTAGGAACACTCATTCTGTAAGGAGCTTTGGAAAATGGTGCAGCTTGAGGAACCAATTCTATAGTAAAATCAAGGTTCCTTTTGGGTGCTAACCCAAGAATATCTTCTGGAAAGACATATTTAAATTCTTGAACAACTGGTATTTTGTCAAAGATGGATAGTTTATCTTTAGAGTTAGTGTACCCCACTTGGACCAAGTAAATTTGACAGCCTTCACACATAAATTTTCCTAGTTGGTGGCTTGTAATGGGGAATAACTTAACTTCCCTTATTATACCCTGAATTTCTACTCTTCTACCATCATTGGACATGAAATTAATTGTCTTGTCTTTACAATTCACTAAGGTCCAATGTTGTTCCAACCAATCGCTACCTATCAACACGTCATAGGAGCCTAATGGTAGCACATTTAAATTTTTTTTAACCTGCTGTCCAGCAAATTCAATTACACATTCTTCTACTTTTGCATTAACTCATATTTTAGCTCTTGTGGCTAACTAGACCATCCAAGGGCTCTTAAACTTTCCACTTTTCAAATGGCATAAATGAACTATTCATGGGCTAACATAGCTTAAGCTTGCACATGGATCTATCAAAATGGAAACAGGGTGGTTGGATATTTTACCTTAAAGTTCCACCACCATGGGTTGATATGTTTCCTAATGATCCTCCAACGTTGCGCTAATCCTTGGTATGTTCCTTGCCACATCCCCAGTAGTAGAAGCTTCTTGAACATTTGTAACTGGTTCTGATCTTACTCTATGGGGAGATCTTTTGTATTAATGGGGTTCCCCACAACCCCAACACTGCAAAGGAGCTTTAGGAACCAGACTAATTTCCAACTTGCTATATGCTTCACTTTGTTTTACTTAATTTTGAGGTCTATACTTCTACTGATTTCTATTGGGAGATCTATTTGGTCCTTTCTGACCTGGATAATTGGTACTAGCATTTTTCATTTTTTTGATGGTTGGAAAATTTTTCTACCCCTTCTTGCTTGTCCATTTTTTGGTGCCCTCGCCCTTCTGCTTCATTTGATGATAGCAGATTTGAGCCTTTCAAACCACTGCGTCCATAATTTTAGGATTTTCAAATTCGATATTCTCTTCCATATAGATAGGTAAACTGCTAATGAAGCATTGGACTTTAGCCTTCTCTTCATGGATGTAAGGGACATATCTTAACAGAGAAGTAAACTTGGGTATGAATTCATCCATTGACTGTTGTCCCAGTTTCAAGTCATGAAACTCTTTTTCCTTGTCATCATAGAATCGCTCAGTATGATATCTGTCCTTAAAATGTTTCTGAAATTGCTTCCATGTGACCTCTTGTTCGATAATGTCTCTGATTCTCTTGATTTCTTCCCACCATAGAGTGGCCTTGCCTTGCAGTTGATATATTTCTAACCTTGCATTCAAGTTATCATCATATTTGTATATCTGAAAGTATTTTTTCATGTTAATTAACCAAGCCTCTACCACTTCCTCGACCTCTCCATTATATACTAGTGGCTTGATATTTTTGAACTCCCCTTAGAGTTCAGTTTTCTTCCTTTTAGTTCCTTACTTACCAGAGACGTTATCAGATTCTTCTTCATTTCCAGTTCGTCCTCCCTCACGCTCTAGACATTCCTCTTGTTGTCTATACGATTCTGTTTTGTTTTCTTCATCCTGGCTGGGGTTTGGATTTCTTTTATTTTTCCTATCTGAAAGGCTTTTCATAATATTTTATTTCTCTAATCGCAATCTTTCACTATCAACTTGCAAGATCAACATCTCCACTAGTAGGTGTTCAGTTATTTCTAGTAACACAACATTCATATTGTAATCTTTCTCCATCTTCATCTTTTCATACCATAGATACTTTTGTTATTCAATATTCATTCATTCAGGGCTCAGTGTAGTAACCTAAGTGCTCTGATACCACTTGTCACACATACTAACCATATATATATATATATTCCTAACAAGTATCATGCAATGATCATATATCAATGAATCAAGAACTTAGATCTAGAATATTTTATTATTATCTTATTATCATTTGGAAACTATTATAATCCCCACTCTTTAATCATTATTCCGCCATGATTTATCTAGGTTAAGTTTCATTCTTGATCATGGTTAACCTGTTCATAGATGACCCCATACACAACTCTTCTGGGGGCATTTAGTTCCTTGATTAAACACAGGTCCATCATAGCAACGGTTTACGAAAATTCGGGTTAATTAGTTGCGATAACATTCATTTTCTCTACTCAAAATTTGATATTAACCCCCCGTTGTACCGTAGTTCCATTAACACTGTCTATATCCCATACCTGAATTCTAGGGTTACAAATCAAAAGACATTTGGCCTAATGGATACCATGCAATCTCTTACCCTTGATCCGACGGTCATGGTTGAAAGGGGATGTTGTGTAACTACTTCGCCTTCCTCGAGCTCGCATAGGGCTTCATTTTTCCGATGGTTCATTCTCTGTTCTTTCTCTGCAACTCTCATGGAAGACTCAGGGGTTCATCTGGTAGGAAGTTCTTCTCTTCAAGTATGTAGGCATTATTACCTTTCAACTTGTTCTCGCTTTAATATTAGCCATTTTCAAACAAACTAATCCCTCGGCTATCTCCTGATGGTGCAGGTGATCTCCAATGGTGCAGAGAGTGCAACCATCATTCCCAAATGAAAGGTGTTAAGTCTCCAAAAACTTCCTTTTCCATACCAGCGAATTGTGGAATTTGAGATGGATTATGCCTCAGACCTATTTTCAATGACGAGGTTCATAGATGTTCCGATTTTGTTTGTAGAATCTTGGTCTACGCTTCCTTGGCATCGTTCCTATAAATTTACACGCCAAGTTAGAGGGTTTATTAAGATTTAAATTTCATACTGTAACACTGATTTGTACAAGTCGAAAAATTTTTGTGATGCTTCCCTATAGGTTTTCCCTTTCTGGAGTGGGCCCATATTCTTCCTACAAATCTTAGGTAACCACTCATATTTTCCTTCCCTATCTACTAGAATGTTTTCCTTTAGCACATTGATGGTTTAATCTATTGTTGTTGTTCTGTAGGTAAGGAACATCACCGCCTTTTCTTATGGGCTTTCTTATGTACTATGCCATCACCTCTGCCTGATACTATGTTTTCCCTTCCAAGTTTTACTCTACTCTGCTCTGTTATTAAGTGTGTTCAATGAAATCTCATAGGTTTTAATGGCTATAAGCCGAACGTTTTGGGATTCTTTTGTTATTATTTATAATAGCCTGTATAGTCATGAAGGTTAAAGACGATTCAAAGGCATGTAGGGTATTGAACCATGGAATGATCTAATGTATATTTTTTTGTTTCAACTCTTAAGTTATTATGGCTTTCTATCAAGGAGTCCCATACTTTGGTATGCTTCCTATTAAATGTAAATCACATTTTTGTCACGGCTTTAATGATTTGTTTCTATCTGAGTTACTAGTTTAAGTGAAATGATTACCATTTAACAGTGCTTCCTTGTTCACATTATTAGTTATAATGTTAATTTTTATTTGGAATAATTCATCATTACTCTTAATGGGGTCTGTCGGTATGTATTAGTGTAAATTATAATTTTTCTCTTTATTCTAAGAGAAAATTCAAAGATTATAACTAGTATTCTAGTAGTTAGTTTACACCAGAACTGTCGACCAGGCTGACCTTGTTGTTGGCCCAGAAGACTTAATCTGTTAGTTTTTATTATTTTGTACATGGAGAATAATGTGTTGTTCAATCAGTTTGTTTATTCCATAAGTAAAATACTTGTACAATTTGTCTTTCCTATATGGGTTTAGTCATGATTTTGACCCTTGTAATTTATAATTTTTCAGCATGTCCTCCTATAACTATTAATACTCTCAGGTTTATATAAAAAGAAAAGACATGAATAACGTTAGTTTATTTCTCTTTCCTTCCATGTATTATTCATTACAATGCATACTATTAGCTATTGATTCCCTATTGTTTCCAAATAACGAGAAACAAATATAAAAATGAAAGACATTAGTAATGTTTAATTTATTGTCCTTTTCTTTCCATACGATAATTTATATAGTGAAGACGGTTAGCTATTATTTCTTACTGTTCTCCAATACCAGAAAGAACTTCCATTCACATTCTTCTGACATCAACTCATTATAGTGAATATTATTAGCTATTCATATTCCTTTACTGTTCACAAATAACCAGAATGAATTTTCTTTCATATATCACTAACAACAAACTCATTATAGTTAATACCATTATGTTTCTATTTCTTTATTATTCTCTAATATTTAGAAATAAATGCAAGTTATATATGTATACTTAAAACACTTATATGTTATTTGAAGTTCAGAAATTCACAGATGAAACCTCTCCGCCCTTCCAATGAGAAATTGGTTATCACGTCCAACATTCTCCCCCCAAGCTCCTCAATTTCTTCAGAACAACTTCTAAGGTGGCAGTTAGCTTTTCCTGGCCTCAGGACTCCAAGTCCAACCTACAAACACTTTCCTTCCACCAGGGAAGATATTTTCTAGAGGTTTTCCCACTAAATCTTTGCTCAGCTCAAGGAACCCTCCTCCTTTGTTTTTTTTCCAACCCCTCCCTCCTACCTCTCCCACCTTTTTCTGGGAGAAAGACGAGGAAAGGAAATAACTGCTCCTAACTAATATCTATCTAGTGAAAAGACAATTACTGCGGTTCATCCGTAATTTCTCAAATATTCCATATAGACAATGTTACTTTTTTAAGAGAAGATCTTGGGCGAAAATCACAAGATAAATCATTTGTCGACGCGTTTCGAACCAACCATTGTGGTTCATTGTCAGGACAAGTTGAAGAAACAGATCCAGCTTAGCATGTTAAATAGTCTGAGTAGAGACTCCAACGGCTAAATCGACCAACGACTAATTTTGACCTATGGACCCAGGTCAAATTACTATTCATTAATTTAATATTATTATTATTTTAATATTAATACAAAAAATATTTTTAAAAATTTATTTAATTTTTTAACTAATATATATATATATCTATATATATATATATATATATATATATATATATATATATATTAAAGTTATAATATTATGTTATTAATAAAAGTTAAGATTCAAAATAGGTTAGTTTAAGAAGATAATTCACTTATTTATTTAAATTATTCACTAATTAATGTTAATATAATATATCTATATATATCTATATATATATATATATATATATATTTCAATTAAAATCATACAGTTAAGGTTAAAAATATCAATAAAATAATTTAAATGGTTAGTTAGAAAAGGTAATTTAATTTAATTATTTGTTATTATATATTAATAATATAAGTAGTTTTTTTTTTTTTTTTTTTAATTCAGTTATTAATTAAATATAATTAATATTATATTAGTAAAATAGTCTTGATATTAATATATTATTAATATTAGTAGTCAAAATATTATTATTATTATTATTATTATTTATGGAAATAAGTTAAATTAGGTAAGATATATAGATAAATAAAATACTTTTAAGGGTTAGTTTATTAAAAAACTTTAATATAATTTATTTATTTAAATTATTTATTAATAATTATATATATATATATATATATATATGAATGATGATGATGATGATGATGATGATGAGATATATATATATTTTAAAGTAATAATCTTCGGTTATTTAGATAAAAGTTAGGTAAAAGACAGTTGAAAAAATAAAAAAATTAATTAATTAATTAATAAATTAACAAATAAAATAATTAATTAATTAATTAATTAACTAAAAATAAAAATAAAAAATAAATAAAAATAAATAAATAAATAAAATAATAAAATAATAAAAATAATAAAAAATAAAATAAATAAGTAAATAAATAAATTAATAATAATAATAATAATAATAAATACATGTAAATATAGGGTATATAAATCAATAAATAAATAAAATAGAGAGAACGAAAAAAAAGGGGAGGGACAGGAAAAGGACCAAAAGCAGCCACAGAGCAAAACGGATCAACCCCAAGAGGAAGGAAGGCTCCAGGGGGAACACAAAAAACTAAGACGATAGGGCAGGGATCCAACAGCGACTGATTTTCCAGCCGTCATCTCTATTGAGATTGTTAGGCCTTCTTTCAATCTCAATAGCTTCCCTAAATTTACGATGATGGAAATGAGCAATCTTAGTAACAACCTTGGCCTCCTCAATACAAACCTGATGTTTGGTCTTTTCCACATGCTCTGCTAACGCTGAAGACTTGGTTGAGAGCAGTCCCCTTACTCCTAGGATCTATGGGTTACCTAAGAATCACAAAGAAGGGGTCCCTTTGAGGCCTATCGTCAATACCATTGGTGGTCCGACCTACCTTCTAGCTAAGTTCCTCGCCCTGAAACTTAAGCCCCTGGTTGGCCGCACTGAGTCCTTCGTGAAAGACTCTGCATCCTTCATTAAGGAGCTTAAAGATATTAAGCTTGACCCTGAGGACATCCTGGTCAGCTTTGATGTGGTCTCCCTTTATACCTGCATCCCTATAAAGGAGGCCTTGGAAGTGATCTATCGCCTAACGGATCCCGATACCACGCATCTGGTGGAGATCTATCTAACTTCCACTTTCTTCTGTTTCGAGGGTGAGTTCTTTGAACAGACTTGTGGTGTTGCCATGGGCTCCCCACTTTCCCCTATTGTCGCCAATCTCTTTATGGAAGATTTCGAAGCCAAAGCTCTAGCCTCGACTCAGCTCCTTCCTAAGATTTGGAGGAGGTATGTAGATGACACTAATGTCATCTGGTCCCATGGCCACGAGGAGCTGGATCACTTCTTCAATCACCTCAACTGTCTGTCCTCTGCCATTAAGTTCACCATGGAAAAAGAGGTCAATGGTTGCCTCCCTTTCCTGGATATTCTTATTTCTAAGAATATGGATGGCTCTCTCTCCCACTCAGTATTCCGTAAGAAAACGCATACTGAGCAGTATCTTCATGCCGATTCCCATCATTTCCCTGCTCAAAAGTTGGGTGTTCTTAACACCCTTGCTACTCGTGCCCTGAGGATTTCTGATAATAAGAGCTTTGATAAGGAGAGATCCCATCTCCTTAATGTCTTTGTGGAGAATGGCTACAGTAGGCGCCTAGGTCAGAACGCTTTCGTTAAAGCTTCTAAAAATGCGATGATTAATAAAGAACTGAAGGAGCGCCGACTAGGAGTCCATCTTCCCTATGTTCAAGGAACCACAGACAAAATTGCTCGGATCCTTAAGAGTTATGATATCCCCTCTACCTTTAGGCCCCTCAACACCATTCGTAAGTCCCTCCGATCAGTGAAAGATCCTGTTGACCCTATGGACATGAAGGGTGTCTACTTGATCCCTTGTTCTTGTGGAACCCCCTATATCGGGGAAACAGGACGTTCCATCCATCAGAGGATAAGCGAACATGCAACTGACCTAAGACATGGGAGAACCAAGTCTTCAATGTTAGCAGAGCATGTGGAAAAGACCAAGCATAAGGTTTGTATTGAGGAGGCCAAGGTTGTTGCTAAGATTGCTCATTTCCATCATCGTAAATTTAGGGAAGCTATTGAGATTGAAAGAAGGCCTAACAATCTCAATAGAGATGACGGCGGGAAAATCAGTAGCTGTTGGATCCCCGCCCTGTCGTCTTAGTTTTCTGTGTTCCCCCTAGAGCCTTCCTTCCTCCTGGGGTTGATCTGTTTTGCTCTGTGGCTGCTTTTGGTCTTTTTCCTGTCCCTCCCCTTTTTTGTCGTTCTCTCTATTTTATTTATTTAATGATTTATATACCCTATATTTACATGTATTTATTATTATTATTATTATTAATTTATTTATTTACTTTTTTATTTACTTTTTTATTATTTTTATTATTTTATTATTTTATTTATTTATTTTTATTTATTTATTTATTTATTTTATTTTATTTATTTTTTTATTTTTATTTTTAGTTAATTAATTAATTAATTATTTTATTTTTTTATTTTTTCAACTGTCTTTTACCTAACTTTTATCTAAATAACCGAAGATTATTACTTACTTATATATATATATATATATATATATATATATATATATATATATATATATATATATATATATATATTAATAAATAATTTAAATAAATAAATTATATTAAAGTTTTTTTTAATAAACTAACCCTTAAAAGTATTTTATTTATCTATATATCTTACCTAATTTAACTTATTTCCATAAATAATAATAATAATAATAATATTAAATTAATAATAATATTTTGACTACTAATATTAATATCAAGACTATTTTACTAATATAATATTAATTATATTCAACAAATAACTGAATTAAAAAAAAAAAAAAAAAAAAAAAAAAAAAATTACTTATATTATTAATATATAATAACAAATAATTAAATTAAATTAATTAAATTACCTTTTCTAACTAACCATTTAAATTATTTTATTGATATTTTTAACCTTAACTGTATGATTTTAATTGAAATATATATATATATATATATATATATATATATATATATATATATATATATATATTTTATATTAACATTAATTAGTGAATAATTTAAATAAATAAGTGAATTATCTTCTTAAACTAACCTATTTTGAATCCTAACTTTTATTAATAACCTAATATTATAACTTTAATATATATATATATATATATATATTAGTTAATAAATTAAATAATTTTTTAAAAATAATTTTTGTATTAATATTAAAATAATAATAATATTAAATTAATGAATAGTAATTTGACCTGGGTCCATAGGTCAAAATTAGTCGTTGGTCAATTTTGTCGTTGGAGTCTCTGCTCAGACTATTTAACATGCTAAGCTGGATCTGTTTCTTCAACTTGTCCTGACGATGAATCACACTGGTTGGTTCGAAACGCGTCAACAAATGATTTATCTTGTGATTTTCGCCGAAGATCTTCTCTTAAACTTGATATGGATCACAGAAGCCTCAATTCAACAAATGTTACTTTTATTTTATATTAAAATAACCCTATTACTATTTACTATTTCCACTAACACAATAACTAATTATTAACAATTTACTTTTCCCGTAATAGTAAAATGTCCAATAATTAATTCAAAACCTCTGGATGTCACAACTAATTAAAGATAAGATAAATTTATTTTTTTTGGATTAACTATTAAAGTGGATAAGAAATAATTAATTCCCACAAAATATTCACTGTAGTATATGAAAATGAAAGATCGAGATTTAGGTTGAAAATAGTTACACATTTTTTTCCTATTTAATTCAATTCGTTAATTAAAAGAAAGTGCCATATAAACAAAGGTTATGTGGAGTGAGCAATATTCCTTTGGAATGTGGGATTAATAAGCCATGGTATTCACCATAGTATTCTAACAAATACTTTTTAAAATTTAGGGATTTATGTGGTAAACTTAAGAATATTTTTCTATGTTATTCTTTTCACTATTTATTATTAAATTTTAAAAAAATTGTAAATTAGTTAACTTTATAAAAAGAAAATTGCAATTTTAGAAATTTGAAATATATCATGAAGTAAGTGTTTTGACATTTATTATGGCTTGATCATTATCAAGACTCACCTGCCAATTAATTTATATGGTTAGGATAGGTTGATAAAATAATTGTTGATTAATATGGATAGAGCTAAAAACACTTAAATCATTGTGGAAATTTGAAAAAGAATTATATAAATTAACGTAATTATACTTTTAGCTTCAGTTATTATTACTATTATGTATGAAAGGAATCAATATATTATTTAAATAAATATAGATTTAAAAAAATATATAATATGTTTCTTAATTATTGAACCTAGAGGCTCATTTTACAACACAATGTGAAGTCCATGCTCAATTTGGAGTTGACACATGTCCCTCTTAAAAGAAAAATAAACTATTCTCTAAATAGAAAAGTAATGTCGACTATAATAGCATAGGTCAATCCACATTAAAATGGTTTTTTGTTCTTAATATATTTTTAAGTATACGCCAATATTAATTCATATTAAAATATTTCAGTCATAACTCACATTCAATATATGTTATATACCACATTAAAATATTTTATTTTAATATATATATATATATATATATATATATATATATATATATATATATATAGATATATATATATATATATATGACATTTTACCATTCACAATTTTAATGTTGTATGTAATAAAATATCCAATGTGGGTTATGAAAGAAAGAAAGAAGAAAGAAATTATTTTAACGTCCACAAGGCTAAAGATAGCTTATGGGATATATTGATTCTTCATTCTCTTGATGTATTCGGCCCTATTTCTGTGAAGTTTCACAATAAATTCTCCCAGCTTCTCGACAAAACCCTCGCTAAATAGATTATACCAAGAGCTAGATACCAACATATCTGCATAACTTTCTTTGTTGTCTTTAAAGGCCACACATTCTAAAATGAAATGTTTTTCTATTTCCACTTTTTTGGAAGAACAAAAAATGCATACTCTTTCCTCCCACACTTCTTTTGGCCTTTTCTAGCACCCTGCTTCACAACAGAGTTGATGAGAATTAATCCTTAACTGAGCAATAAGAATTTTGTCTCTCCAAGAGATGTTGGCCCCTATGTATGCTTTTGGTTGATGATTATGGGTGGGATTAAACACTTCAATATAGCACTTTTTCTTTCTTCCTAGATCCTTATCCCAAGCACGCTTGTGGAACTTTTCCATAACAAAAGATTTTATCTCATTGTCATTTCTCGACACGTGTTCAAGGAAATACACCATTTAATAGATCATTTGTTATTTTGTTGCATCCAAGTTTTTTTTTTTTTTTTCTTTTTTTTTTCTTTTTTTTTCCTGTTGCACAATCTGTCATTAAAGACAACCTTAGGCCATCTACCATTTTCCATTTGCTCAATTTTTTTTTAAATACTTTATGACTTGCACCATAGCAATTGCTTCAATAGGAGCAGCCCTTGTTTCACTTAACAAGATAGCATAAGGAACTGTACTTTTAATCTTGAATTTGTTTGTAATCAAACACTTCTGAATTTTCTCAATTTGTCTCCACTGCCTCTCGGATGTACTTTTGGCCTATAGTTCACAACCATACAAAATCATCGGAATCACTAGAAGCCAAAAAAGAGTTTGAGTGGTTCTCCAGTCCCATAATTCTGCCTCTCTACACCTATTTTGAAAAGCATAAAATGCTTTCCAAGCCCCCAAATTTATTTTCTTTCTACAACCATTCCACCTTAGATTTTTGTTGAAGTCAATTCTGAGGTATTTGTAATCCACAAACTCCAAAATGTTTCCTTCAAAGTAGAACTTATGCTGGTTATGTTTTCTTTTCTTAAAGAAAACCACTACTTTCGTGTTGCTCATATTGACTTGCATCCCTACACTTCTACAAAAATGCTCAAGGGGTATTAAGTGCTCTTGCGAGCCAAGAGTTGATATAGCAATCAGAATAAGGTCATACGCATACAAAAGAAGCCTTAAAACAAACTTTCCTAAATAGATATGATCACCCCCTTGCGAACTTAACCACTCCTCAAGCTTGTCGATATATAAACCAAAATGGGTAGGAGATAGTGGGGAACCTTGCTTGACCTCGATATCGCTTCTAAAACTTTTAGAAATGCCTGTTGAAGTTCTAATTTTGACTTTCACCTCTTCATACAGCTTATGCACAGTTGCACTCAAATGTTTAGGAACGCCAAGTTTGTCCATTATGTTCCAACGCTTATCCCTAGGACCCGATTCAAACGCTTTTCTGAAATCAACGAAGCAACAAAAGACTTCTCCCAAAAATTTTCAATGATGTTCCTTAATGTTATACAATGATCAACTATGGAACGTTTAATTCTAAACCCTGCTTTCCCTTTAGCATGCTTATCTTTTTCTTCGGCCCAATTTCTAATTTTATTTTCTAGCATGCTTCCAAATTGCTTTGCAAACAAAGGGTTTATCATGATGGTCCTATAATTGGATGGATTATTGACGTCACCACTCTTCAAAAGAGGTATTGCCACACTAGTTATCCAATCTGTGGGGAGCCCCTATTGTATGATTTTGTTGAAAATTTTTGTAATGTGAGGTGCAAGGATATTTGAGCCCCACTTTAGATATTCTACTTGGAGTTCAGCCAAGTATTTTTGCTTTTCCAAAACCCAACTTCTTCATACCTATCTCTACCTCTTGCACCATGAAGAGTTCAGTATCAGTGTTGACCAAGGGAGGAGGGTCAACCTTGGGATCCTGCTCATAGAGTTGTCTTTCATAGTCAAACAATTTAGAAGTTGTAATATTATTTCCAGTTTGTATCTTTTTTAGTTGGAGTTCCTTCCAAAATAATTTGAGATTATTTTTCCTAAGGAAGATTAGTTCTTCCCTCCTTGAAAGCATGAAATCAACCTTTTTCTTTCTTAATAAGTACTCGTAAGCTTTGAGCTTTATGGTATCATTGTTTGACTCTTTCCACATTCTCCTTGCCTTTTTGCATTCCTTGTCAAACCAAGCATTAACCGGAAAGCAATTTGTTTCAGACTTCTTAATTTTTCTCTTTTCCACTTTGTAGGTGCGCACTGAATTAAATGTGTTAATTCATGACTATGAAGATTGTGAATTGTGATTTTATCCTTCTCTAAGAGCCTATCTAGTGTCATTTTGAAGGTATTATAATTTTCTGGAGTCAAAAGAATTATGCCCTGTGGGAGATTTTGTTGGACATGCTGAATTTTTTACTCTAATTGTTTCTTTCCAGTCCAAGAGAAACATAAATAAATTAATAAATTAATATGCATTAATATTGAAGTATACTTCAAAATATATTAATAACAAGAAAATGACTTAATACAATATATATATATATATATATATATATATATATAGAGAGAGAGAGAGAGAGAGAGAGAGAGAGAGAGAGAGAGAGACAAATAAGTTTTCATTGTATTTGAAACTTCATATATGAAAAAATGTCAAAAGAAAATATTTTAATTTTTTATATAATAAAATATCCAATATAATTTTTTAAATAATATATAAAATATTTTACATTAGATATACAATGAACCATATTTTTTTTAATTAGTATAATTTAAAGTATACTTTAATATTATTTCATATTAAAATATTTCATTCATCACCCACATTGGATATTGTATTATATACAACATTAAAATGAGCCAACTAGCATGGATCCGTGCTTAATATGGATCTATATTTGTTGGCTCATTCTACAACCCAGTGTGAAGGCATTGTGTATGTATGTCCATGCTCAATTTGGAGTTGATAGATGTCCCTCTTAAAAGAAAAATAAAATATTTTGTAAATAGAAAAGTAATGTCATAACCAACATAGAACAACCCATATTAAATTTTTTTTTGCTATTACTATATTTTTAAGTTGTAGGAATTCAGAGGAGAAGTTCCTCAGATAGAACACCAAAGGACACCGCTCACAAATATATCACAGATCAATACACTAGTATTTTTGACGTGGTTAAAACGCACAAAGAGGGAAATAGTCCACGGCCTGAGCCAACACGACCACTTCAGGAAATTTATTAATAAAAAAAAAGAAAATTTACATAAGCTTCTCTCATGAATGGTCACCTTACAAATGACCCTCAATTCTCTTTAAATGGAGATCATGGACCAATCCAGTGCTAAGCCATGGATCAAGTGTCGTAATACTGAGGAGAGAATGAACCATCAGATCACTTCATGTCTAGAACATATCGTGACCGTCAGACTGTAAGCTACAAAAGTACATAGTAAAGAAACACACTTTACCTAACTCTACACTAGACCAAGTTATACTTAACTATGTCCTATGTGTCGGAATATCATAACATCCCCCCTTAAGAAAAAATTGGGATAGGATTGAAGGATGTATAGATATGACACAATAGGAGAAGGAAGGAGGCATTAGAGTCTATTCCCCCTTAGTGACAACTTCCTAAACTCCAACCATAAATCGAAGTTTATTGAACTTCACCTTTGTGAGAGCCTTTGTAAAGATGTCTGCAACTTGATCATCTGTTGAACAATATTGCACTTCAAGAACATGGTCATGAATGAGATTTCTAATGAAGTATAGGATGTCAGTGATTGAGATGGAGGAGATCAAGAGGCAAGTGCAGGAATTGCTGGACCAAGGCGTCATTAGGCCGAGCATGTATCCATGAGCTTCGTTGATCGTTCTAGTGCCAAAGAAAGAGGGCAGCTGGAGGATGTGCGTGGACTACCACACGCTCAACAAGATATCAGTGAAAAATTGCTAGCCCGTCCCATGCATAGATGATTTATTAGACCAATTAAAAAGTGATGCTTATTTCACAAAGTTGGATTTACGGAGTGGCTATCACCAAGTCAGAATTGCGGATTAGGACATGTGGAAAACCGCCTTCAAGACCAAGCAGGGGTTGTTCGAATGGATGGTGATGCCATTCGCGCTTTGCAATGCTCCAGGCACCTTTATGCGGGTTATGAATGATATATTTCAGCCTTTCATTGATGAGTTTGTTCTCATGTATTTAGATGATATACTAGTTTTTAGCAAGAGTTTGTTTGAACATGTGAGTCATATAAAGAAAGTGCTTGATGTGCTAAAGAAAGAAAAACTCTTTGTAAAATTGTCAAAGTGTGAGTTTAGGAAAACCTCTTTGGGTTACCTAGTCATATTGTTGGTCATGGTTAGTTAAAAATTGATCCCTCTAAAGTTGAAGCAATTGTAAATTGGCCGAAGCCTACTAGTGTAACCGAGGTCCGTAGCTTTTTAGGTGCAGTCCAATATTGGAGAAGATTTATTCCTAATTTCTCTATCATTGTAGCACCTTTTCACACCTTGACATGTGTGAAACAAGCCTTCCAATGGGGAGGAAGACAACATAAGTCCTTCGAAACATTGAAGGAAAAAATTAGCACCGCACCAGTCTTAGCCTTACTCGATCTCCAACATCCATTTTAGATCGAAACCGATGCCAGCGATTATGCCATGGGAGTTGTACTGATGCAGCAAAAGAAACTGATTTGTTACCATTCTGAGAAGTTTTCTCAAGCTGTGATAAACTATCCCACCTATGACAAGGAGCTTTATGCCTTGGTGCAGAGTATGAAAAAGTGGAAACAGTGCCTGATCGGCAAGGAGACCATCATCCATACAGATCATCAGCCATTGCAGTACCTTCAGTCACAAACCAAGTTGCAGCAATCTCTTCATTTCAAGTGTATCAGCTTTCTTCAACAGTTTCATCTGGTAATAAAGTATAATAAGGGCACTAGCAATAAAGTGTTCGATATGCTATCTCGCCCTCCTATTTCTGCTTCTATTATTTTGCATAATGCTTCGTTATGTTTTGAAAGTTATGCTAAACAATATGCCAACGATGATGACTTTAAGGAGGTTTATGCAAAACTAACCCATGGTTCACAGGTGGACAACTATCACTTGCAGGGGAAATTGTTGTATCACGTTGGTAAGTTGTGTATTGCCACAGGAGAAATAGTACATGTAATTCAAGAGGCCCACACCTCTCTTGTGTCTGGACACTTTGGTGTCGAGAAGATTTTATGTCATGTACAAAGATTTTGTTTTTGGCCTCATATGAAAAAGATTGTGACTCGCTATGTAAAGGATTGTGTGATTTGTTCTGTTTCAAAGCCCTCTAATAGAAAACTTGGGCTCTACACACCACTCCCTATTCTGAGTCGTCCATGGGAAAGTGTGTCAATGGAATTTATGGGAGGTTTACATTTGTCTAGGAATAGTCACGACTATTTGTATGTCGTCATTGACCATTTCAGCAAAATGTGTATTCTTATTCCTTGTAAAAAGCATATTACTACACAGCAGACTGCTTCTCTTTTATTTCAGCATGTTTGGGTCCACTTTGGATTACCCACATCAATTGTGTCAGATCGGGACTCTCACTTCCTTGGAGAGATTTGGACCAAATTTTGGAGGATGATGGACACCAAATTGAAAAGAAGCACAACATTTCACCTGCAGATTGACGGACAGATAGAGGTTGTTAATTGTACCGTGGTACACTTATTACAAGGCTATTGTGGGAAACATCCCAAGTTATGGTATGAACATCTCCCGTATGTACAACATTCCTAAAACCGAGCAGTGCATTCATCAACGCAGCGTCCAACATTCAAGACATGTTTTGGTTACCTGCCAAAGGACCCTTTTGACATGGTCTTTAGAAGGGAGGATGGCTCCAGTGGATGTAATGATAGGGACAAAGTTCAGCAATTCATTTAGTGAATCCAATTGATTCACCAAGTAGTGCAAGAGTAGTTGGAAAAAAGTCAAGCCTATTATAAGGCTCGACATGATAAACACCGAGTCGACCATCAATTCTAGGTGGGCGACAAGGTGTGGTTCCACATCAGCAAAGATAGGATGAAGGGAGAAGGAAAGAAGTTGCAACCAATCTAGTATGGACCATTCGCCATATTGGAGAAGATTGGGAACAATGCCTTTCATCTTGACTTGCCGATATATGCAGATGTACTCAGTAGTGAATGTGGAGAACCTAAAGCTGTATGAACCACCTTCGATCATGGACACTGATGAGGTGGGTACAATTCCTATCGTCGATGATTTTGCACCAAAATATCTTTATGAGTTGCCTGAAGACATCATCCTCGACATAAGAACCAAGACTTCACGGCGAGGAGATGTAGAATACCTTCGAGTGGGTCTCAAGGGAATGCACCCCTGTAAGGCTAGATGGATGGAGAAATAGAAAGTGAGGGAATAGTTCCCTCACTTGCCAATTGACTAATGAAATGATTTTGGCTGTCCAAAATATCCTCAATGGGGAGGATTGATCCAGGTAGATCTTCAGATACAATGGCATGGAAAAACTCAGAAATCAAACTAATCAAAATGAAGTCAACTCAGGATCAGAGCATAGATCTCATCATCCTGATTCCAACGACGCGAACGACACTTCAATCCGAGTTTGAAGGATGAAGTTATCGCATAAGGAAGGTTGCCTTGATCCTTAAGAAAATGAGGATTTTTCCTTTGGAAAAGGGTTTTAAGCCTTAAAGGAAAAATCGCAATCAGAGGACTTGTGGAGGCAGACTTAAGAGAGGTGCAGTGGAACCCCCAATCGCTGATCTCTAATCAAATTAGATCGGCAGAACGGAGGCAACCAGATCGAAGGACTTACTTGTATATATATATTGGCGAGCAGGCAGAGTGATCGGCGATTAAATGATCGGTGGAATCATTATCGGGACACCCGGGGTGATATGTGAGCGAAACACAGATGCGATTGGCCGACGCCGATATCGGCGATTGGCGATCAGCGATCGGCATTTCCCGCGTTACAAGACCTTTGGGACAGTGATACGCTAATTGTGACCTCGGGCTCGGACCCGATACAGAATATATGCCTGATTTCACCAGTTTTGAAGTCCGGATAAATGGTTTTGGGTCAGATTTTCAGTGTTTTTTGGGATTTTAAGGTCTTATTGCCTCAACGATAAAAAGGCCATTTTAAGAGGCAGTTACACCCGCCGATCCTTCCATGACACTAGCATCCATTATGAACTAGGCAAGCCCTGATTTAAATGGGATCTGTCTGAAACCCATTATAAAAACACGATCGATGGAAAGAGCAGGGAGGAGGCATTTTTGTAGCACACTGTTTCGTTGGCAGGAGGCCGAGAGCGCATATTTGTCTGTTTGGACAGTTTTACATGACTCCAGCCCCTTCATTGCTACAGACGCATTGGTGCTGCTTACCTCTCCATCTCAGGCATCCATTTCATAGCCATCTTTCAGATTGGAGGTATAAGCCTCTTGTGGACAGTTGATGATTGTAATTCTTTTCTTTCATGCCATTTAATAAGAAAGGCCTCCCCATTGTTGAGCTGGGCCCGGAGACGTAGTCCGAATTGGATGAACTCTATTATCAAGCCTTGGTGTCTTCTTTTGTGCCTTTTATGTGTTTACTTATTCTTTTCTTATGTGCACATTTCTGTGTTAAGTTGAAATTTTACATGTGATTCTTTCCATACATCTATAAGCGAAAACATCTTAGATCACCCCCTTAAGAACAAATTGGGATAGGATTGAAGGATGTATAGATATGATACAATAGGAGAAGGGAGGAGGCATTAGAGCCTATTCCCCCTTAGTGACAACTTCCAAAACTCCAACCATAAATCAAAGTTTAGTAAAATTCACCTTTGTGAGAGCCTTTGTAAAGATGTCTACAACTTGATCATCTGTTGAACAATATTGCACTTCAAGAACATGGTCATGAATGAGATTTCTAATGAAGTGAATTTGTAGTTCGATGTGTTTGCTTCGCTGATGTTGGACTGGGCCTTTGCATATTTGAATGGCACTTTGGTTATCACACCAAAATGTAGTCATATGCTGCTACTGAAAGCCAAACTATGACAGGATTTTATGAAGCCACAAGGCTTCCTTACTAGCTTCTACGATGCCACGATACTCTGCTTCTGTTGAGTAAAGAGAAATGGAACCTTGTTTCTTGCAATTCCATGCAATAGGTCCAAAACCAAGAGCGAACACATAACCTGCAGTAGGCTTCTGATCATCAGGGTCACCAGCCCAATCAGAATTAGTGAAACCAACCAATAGAGGAGATGCTTCTACACTGTAATGAATCCCAAACTGAATTGTACCTCGACCATAACGAAGTATTATTTTAGCTACTTTCCAATGGATTTCATGTGATTTTTGCATAAAATGAGTAATAACGCCAACATCAAAGGAAAGGTCAAGATGGTTATGGGTCAGATACAAAAGTTTTCCTACAAGTTGACGGTATAAGGTAGCATCAACTTCAAGGGAAGTACAAGTAACTGAAAGTGTGGATCAAGACTGAAATGGAGAAGGGGCTAGCTTATAGTCTTCCATGTGAAAGTGGCGTAGAAGATCACAGGCGTACATGGACTGGGAAAGGGAAATACCCTCCTTGGATTGCAAGACTTGAAGACCAAGAAAATAATGCAAGTGGCCTAAGTCTATCATTTCAAACTTCTTTTTAAGGCTAGACTTCACATGGTTTATAAGGTTGGGACCACTACCAGTAAGGATAATATCATCAAAATAAAGAACAATAATGATAAGAGACTTAACCACTTTCTTGGTGTAGACAGTATTATTAGAATGACACCTAGAAAAGCTAGTATCTAGAATAAAGCTATCCATTTTGGCATATAAAGCCCGAGGGGCTTGCTCGAGACCATAAAGGGATTTCTTAAGCCGACATACAAGGCTAGATTCTATTTTTATAAACGAAGGAGGTTGTTCAATATAGATTTCTTCATGCAAGTCCCCGTGCAAGAAGGCAGATTTAACATCCATCTGATGGACTTCCCATTTGAAAGAGGAAGAAAAGAGAAATAAAAAGGAAGATAGAGTTCATTTTGGCAACAGGGGAGAAGGTTTCAATATATTCAATGCCTTCAACTCATGAAAAACCCTTAGCAACAAGACGAGCTTTATGTTTATCAACTTTTCCATCTGGTCCAAACTTGGTTCTGTAAACCCATTTGCATCTAACAAGTTTTTGTCCCTTTGGAAGAGGAACAAGATCCCATGTATCATTTTCGAATAATGAACAATATTCTTCATTGATAGTTGCATCCCAATCTAGATGCCCTGAAGCTTCTACAAAGGTGTCAGGATCATAATTCGCTGAAGCTTGAGCCAGTAAAGAAGAGGCTCTATCGAACTGAGAATGTGTGTGTCACTGATCTATAGGATCACCTGCAAGAGGACCTGTTGCATCCTGAGTAGCACGGACCCATTTTGGAAGCTAAGGAGTTGAAGGAGGATTCTGAGAAGGTGGGGGAGGATTATCATCCTCACTGTCATCATCCGAAGAAGAAATATTTTCAGAAGTAGAAGGGATAGAGAAAGGTGGCACATCTGCCAAACTAGGCTCGTAGACCGATATATTTTCAGCAAACTTTACATCTCTTCTAAAGATAACATTTTTGGACTTAGGTGAAAGAAGTCTATATCCTTTGACATCTTTAGAATATCCAACAAACATTTTTCACTCTTAGGTTCTAAAGCTTTATGTTTCTCATGTGGAATATGGGCCCATGCTTCACTTGAAAAAACATGAAAGTGACTAACATCTGGTTTAATTGAGCTCCATGCTTCTTCTAGAGTGATATTCTTTAAAACCTTAGTAGGAGTGCGATTTACTATGTAATTTGCATAGTTAATTGTTTCTACCCAAAAATTAAGACTAAGTCCTTTAGATTGAAGCATACAATTAGCCATTTCCTTTAAGGTACGATTCTTCCTTTCAGCTACACCATTTTGTTGTGGAGTATATGGAACAATATGTTGCATTTGAATTCCATGCTCAGTGCAAAAGTTGATGAATTTGTTATTAACATATTCTCAGCCATTATCATATCTTAGCTTAAGAATTTGATGTCCATATTACTTCTCAACAAAGGCCTTAAAGGCCAAGAACATGTTAAATACTTCACTCTTGAGTTTTAAGAAATATACCTAAGTGCATTTGGCGAAATAATCAATGAAAGTTAAGAAATACTTGTAGCCAAAGAATGAAAAAACTAGATGTGGACCACATAAATCACTATGCACAAGTTGTAAAGGGGCTGAGGCGTGCCAAGAGGCACATTTTTTTAAACTATCCTATGGATGTTTTCCGAGTACACATTCGGAACAAACAAAATCTCTGCAAGATACCATAGGAAGACTTGTCACCATATTTTCTTTACATAGATTTTGAAGGGAGCAAGAGTTTAAGTGGCCAAATCACTCATGAAAAATTTTTCTCACTTCATCATTATGAGCAACAAATATCGAAGGAAGAGTTGATGACCCAAAGTTGTTAAACTTATACAACCTTATAGAATCATCAGAAATTCCATTAGCTAAAATATGTCTAGGATCTCTTAGGTCCTTAATTACAATATCATGAGGTGAAAAATCAATGGTTTTACCTTCACCTAAATGAGTTATCTGATATACAAATAGAAGGTTGCAGGATAAGGTTGGAACACAAAATACATCATTAAATTGACCATTGTCTAGATGAAGAGTTCTAGTCCCTACAGCACTAAGAGATCTATGATCACCAACATATATATTTTTTGTGTTACAATCATTTAAAGAAGAAAACATGACTTTGTTTTTGGCCATTTAATAAGAAGCTCTAGAATCAATGAGCCACTCATGAGAATGAGAAGAAGAAGATACATTTAGTGCATAACCAGACCGAGATGCTTGACAACCACATGCAGAAAGTGTTATTCCTGAAGTTGAAGTTGAAGGGTGCTCCAAATGGATGTTATGATTCTTCATTACTACTTCCAAGGCTTCCGTCTTCTTAAAGCATTCGGATTCTAAG
Source organism: Pinus tabuliformis (assembly GCA_031772625.1). Classification (NCBI taxonomy): domain Eukaryota; kingdom Viridiplantae; phylum Streptophyta; class Pinopsida; order Pinales; family Pinaceae; genus Pinus; species Pinus tabuliformis. The sequence continues at coordinate 991,956,572 of CM062806.1, read as the reverse complement.
TGGGCATCTCGATTACAAAAGTTGCAATGTCTATCAGTTTTCTTCCCTTTGTTTTTATTTTCCTTATCATTTTATTGAATTGATTTTTCATTTTGAGACTGAAATTGCTTAGGACCCTTGTTTTCGTTAGGACCATTCTTTTTAGGATACTACTTCTTACGATTCTTTGAATTTGGTTGTTGATGGGCAGCTAAGGTTTTCTTAGAAGAGTTTCCAAGATTAAGAAGACCAAGATGTAACAGTTTTTCTTTTCTCTTATTAAAGAATCACAAAAGGCATCAAAAGAGGGGGACTTGTAGTCTTGTCCTTGAGAAATAAAGACTTCTCTAGTAGAATGGAAGGTGGAAATAAGCACAGAGTAGGCTAGTCCCATCTTAGTAAAAATAGAATAGATAAGGCTACCATCTTCTTTCTTAACATTAACACCTTCTAAGAGAAGTCTAAGGGTCTTGAACTTGGAAAAAAAATCTTCAATGGAAGAAAAATTATTGGGGTCCAACGTAAGCAACTCATTTTCAAGTTGATGGGCTTTAATTTCATTTTTAATTCCAAAAAATTTATTGAGTTGTTTCATTGCTTCATTAGGAGTATCAAGTTCTACGATATGAAATCTAAGGTTTGGAGAAATAGACATCCCTATCAACCCACGTGCTTGATCTTGCCTGCTTTCCCATTTGGCTGCCTTATCTCCATCTTTAGGTTTAGTTTCGTGGCCTGAGGCTATTGTGTAAAGACCTTTACTTCTAAGTAAATCCACAATTTATGACCATAATTGGAAGTAGTTGGTGCTATCAAGAATAACCTAGCATGGGATTTCCATTTTAACAGAAACTAAAGTTGTAGAAGCTGAAACTAAGTCTTCGAATGGAAAGATCTCGAAAAATTAGGTTGATATGGCTCTGAAAACAGCTTCCGGATGAATAAGTTATGGTTTTTTTAATAAACGTTGTTGAAGATACTGGCGAAGTGCGTGAATGTGCGGAAGTTAATGATAATGTAATTTTTTTTTTTTAAATCTCCCTCCTTTCCAAACTTAATCTAATTAGCTTACTTAAAAAAAAATATGTGACCCACTTTTATAAATAAGTGAAAGTCACTTTTACAATGTTACATTATGAGCTACCCACTAAATTGTAACTTAAATAAAAGATAAAGAGAGTTTAGAATTATAAGTGAGTCACTTTTTATAATGGGTGAGAACAATTTTACATAAAGTAACTTTAAAACATAAGTTACATGTGCTTTTTGAAAAAATAAATCAACACAAATAAAGACTTGAACTTAAGACCTCTATTTTCATGAAGTAACTTTGGACCAAGTGAGCTAGTTTAAAAGGTTATTAATTTTTGGAAAAGAGGAATTTATTTATTTTATGTTTTTAATTTTTTTTTTCACTGAAGTTTTGGGTTGAGAAAGTCATTTTTTCCTACAAAACAAAAAAGCACACAACCCAACACGGACATACAACAAAAAACAAACCTTATGGCTTGAAGTTATTTTTCGTTAGAAACTAAATATTTTCCTCAATTTTTATGATTTTCTGAGATCACACTAAGGCACATCGGAAAATACCATACGCATGAGAAAAATCCTTCATTTCTGTTTCTGATTTGCCCAGATTGCACAAAATCACAGGGAAAAGAGAATACATCGACATGAAAGGTATATATCCAGTAATAAGAAACATAGAGATAAATAAACCGAAATAAATAGAGATAAAAATAACTAAAATTGCAAATAAAGATTGTATACCTCCAAATATTAAAAATGATGTAGCTAGGGATACTCGAAACCTTTTCGCATGAGATGAAAGGGGTTCCTCACTGGAACAAATTCTCCTAACACAATAGAGCAGTCCTCTCAGCCTAAAAGTGGTTAGAAATAGTAGATCTACGAAACGATAGTCAGATGCAGTTGTACTGGCTTCCGATTTGGATCACCAATGGATCCAACCCTCAAATAGCTCTGATACCATGTAGGAATTCATAGGGTAATTTCCTCAAATAGATAACCAAAGGACACCTATCACAAACAGATCACAGATTAATACACCAGTATTCTTGATGTGGTCAAAACCCTCAAAGGTGGAAACAGTCTACAGCCTGAGCCAATGCGGCCACTTCAGGCAATTTATTAATAAAAGAAAGAAAATTTACATAAGCTTCTCTCATGAACGGTCCCCTTAGAAATGACCCTCCATGCTCTTTAAATATAGATCATGGACCAATCAGGTGTTAAGCCACGGATCAAGTGTCGGTAATACTGAGGACAAAATGAACTGTTAAATCACTTCAGGTCTGCAACATATCATGACCGTCGGATTGTAATTTTAAAAAGTACATAGTAAAGAAACAGACTTTACCTAACTCTACACTAGACCAAGTTATACTTAACTATTTCCTATGTGTCAGAATAACCTAACATAAGTATACGTCAATATTAATTCATATTAAAATATTTTTTTCATAACTCACATTGCATATATAATATATACCACAATTTATGTAAAATATTTTATATATTGTTAAATATATATATATATATATATATATATATATATATATATATATATATATATATATATTGAAAAAATTAACTTAAATTGTATTACAGGCTCATTCTACAACCCAATATGAGAGAGATGGAAGTATGTCTATGAGAGGGATGTAAGTATGTATGTGAGTTCATCCGTTGATTGACACAAGCCTCTTTAAAATAAAAATAAAATAAAAAATATGCACTAAAAAGAAAAATAATGTCATCTATAATAAATAAAACTTGACGATGTTGTAAAGTAATTAGAAGTAACAAAAAATGTGTGAGTAACATCTTTAAACCTTATACTTTTAAAAAATATTTGAACAAGAGATTTAAATAAATTTTTTGAAGATCTATGTTAACTAATTTATGTTGATATCAACTTTATATATGTGTGTGTTAAAATCAAATATTTTAATATTGTATATAATTCTACAACCCAGTATGAGAGAGATGTGTAAGTACTTTTGCCCATCCAGCGATTTAGTTGACACAAGCACCTTTAAAATAACAATAAATTATGCTCTAAATAGAAAAATAATGTTGACTATAATAAAAAAAAACATGAATATATTGTAAAGTAATCAAAAGTAAAAAATTATGTGTGAGTATCATCTTTAAACCTTATATTTTTCAAAAATATTTCAACAAGAGATTTAAATAAACTATTAAAAGATCTATGTTATCTAATTAAGTCGATATCAACTTTATATGTGTGTGTGTTTTAAAATAAAATATTTTAATATTGTATATAAAAATAAATTCAATGTGGATTATTAATAAATTATTCTAATATGAATTAATATTGACATATAATTAAAAATATATTAATAATAAAAATAATAAAAAACTATTTTAATTTGTGCTAATAAAAGGTCTCGATGTACATGTTATGTAAAATATTTTAACTTCAATTATGTATATCTTATATATCATTTTTTTAAAATTATGTATATATGATGAAAAAATAAGATTTTATTGTTAAAAAGTTTATTTCATCCTATATATATTATGTATAGCATTCAAAAATACAATTTAAACACTGAAATATTACACATTGTATTTAACACTCTAAAGAAGTTTGCAAGTGGAAAAATTTGATCCCTCTCAGCTAATGTGTCAACTCCAAATTGAGCATGGATATACTTACACATCACCTTCACACTAGGTTGTAGAACCAACATCTGTATATATGTGTTTAAGATGGATCTATGATAGTAGAGATCCGTTCTTAGGATGGATCTATGTTGGGTGAGGATCTGTGGTTAATATCGATCTTAGCATGGATATTCTATGTTATAATTTTTATGTCGAAAAAATAAAATAGATATGAAGTATCCCATGTCGTTTTAATCGTGTGGCAAAGAATTCATATGTAGTAAAATATCCAAAATAAAAATTTACAATATCTAGTATATTAAAATAAAAATTTAGCTACACAAAGACTTAAGTGTGAGTGCAAAAGATTCCTATTTTTTTTTTATATATTTTTAAGTCATAATTTTATTTTCTTATATTTCATCATGATTTAAAATTAAATTGTGGAAATATATAATATATGTAAGGCCTATTGAGGAAAATGATTGAATCAAGTCCATTCAATAATAAAAATCAGTAAGGGAAAAAAATGAACAAAATAAACAAGGCAAAAATGAGTATAATATACAACGGTGTTGCTTGCGTTGTTGCTTTTTCTTTTTAAATCGGCCAGTTTCCATCGTTAGTAAAAGCCCTAAAACATAATGGATTTTTTCTTTTTCTTTTTTCTTTTGGAAAAGAAAATATTAGTTATGGAAAAATCCATAAATTGGAGATTAGAGGTTTTCTTTTGTTTAATAAATTTTTAATTCTAAAAATTTGACGCTATGTGATTCATTTCACTAGTTTCAATCCCACTTCTTCACCCCTGTGAGCATCACCCGATGCAATGAGTGCTAAGTGGACTATTCAAAAATCATGAGAAATCAGTCAGTTATGACTACCTCTCATGGAAATGGTCATAGATGAATGAATTACTTAACGCAGTTGAATCCCAAAATGATATCTTACATAAGATCAATTATCCACCAATAAAAAATTAGAAATTTAAATTTCAAGAATTTTAAAAATAATTTAAAATTCTAAAAAAATAAGTTTAATATTTAATTTTACCAAAAATTTGATAAACATTGAAAATATTTTCTAAAAATTTGCAAATTAATTAAAAGTCAAAGTATTAATTAATTAACCCAAACTTATTACAATATACTTTTCCTTGGAAGCTATATATATATATATATATATATATATATATATAGATATATATGAAAGTGTATATATGTTAATATAAAACATATTAGTTAATCATATTTCTTAATTTTTGTTATTGAATTTAACTAAACAATATTTTGGTAGTTGTTTTATTCTTGTGATGAAATTTTTTACTTTATTAGTTTTTAGTATAATTACGTTATATTTAAGATAAGCCATACGTAGTAATCACTATGTAGATCGTGTTTATATAATATTATATATATGGACAATTGTTTCCATTTATAAATAATTAAAGGAAAACAATTTAAACAATGAATATAGAAAAGCTTTTTAAAATCTAAAAAATCATTTTATCTTCCAAATTATTTTTATTTTAAGTAATCAAATTTTTCTACTAACGAATTTGGTGACTATGCCATAAAGAATTGCACTTGATTGTATTCAAGTGGCTATTTAGTGTCAATTACGTAGCACTTAGAAAGATGTTTGACTTTCAACAAGATTGGAATTGGTTCGTGGTTCTATTTTTATGGGTCGTGCAAGTATGGTGGCGAGATTCCATCAGGATGATACTTCTCCTATGGGTCCTTTACGGTAAAAACTACATCCTTTCTTCTTTGGGTGAATCCTTTTCATGGTTTGATCAGTTGCTTGGCTGGTTGGAGAACTAGTTGGTATTGAGTATTTGTGTTTCAGGCCTAGGTAGTTTCATGTGTAGCTATTACGGGTGGTGTTGCAGTGGCTCTCTACGTGTTGTTGGTGGTGCTATGGCCAGCAGTACTTGCCATCCTGTAGGTGGTAAATGTGCTTGGCTTTTGTATTTGGAGCTTTCCATAATTAAGTTATCTATTATTGGCATTGTTCGGTTCTCCTATCTTAGTGTTGTTTGTCGCAAAATTATAATTGAGGAAGTTCGATGGCTCTGGCACCGCTTGGGCTTATGGGAGTTAAAGTGTGGTGCTTTTCCTATGGATAGTTATCTACCTTTCCTTCTGACCCTCCTGGTGAGAGGTTGTCGGGCAGTTTTTTCTAAGGTCTGTAGTTGTCTAGAGGTGAATTTGGGTGGTGGACGTTAGAGCGTTGGTGTAATTTCAACTCTCCTAGTGAGGGTGCTGAGTGTTGGGCTTGTGGTGGTAGTTGAATGCTTGGTCGTCTATCTTGTCATAGGGTGTGTGGTACTAAGGCTACCTAGGTGGTTTTGGGGGACGGTCTAGGCTCGATTTGGGTCTCTGGTTTTAAGAAAGGTTTCTAGGATGAAGCCTCTACCCTGCTGCTCATGCATTCTGATGGGGTCAAAGACGAATTTGGCCTTCCTGACTGAGGTATTTCCTACATTGGTCAGTTTCAAGGGTAGCAAGAGAGATTTGGTGATCGTTATAGGAGTTGGTATGCAGTTTCTAAGCTGGTGGGGGTGGTGTCAAGGTAAAGATAGTGGAGGTGGTGTTGTTGGCAGTAGGAAAAGTTTGTTAGTCAGTCCTATGGGTGGTAGAGGTTATAGGGCCATATCTCAGCATGGACGTGGAGGTGGCAGCAGAGGTAGAATTTCAGGTCGTGCATGAGGCTTGAGTGCACGAGGGCATGGTGGCAAAGTGAGAATCATGGTTTCTATGGGACGTCCAGTTGTTGGTCACATCCAGAGATATTCAGCATGGTAGGATATGCTTTAGTCCATCTTGGAAACTTTTGAATGTCATGACAGGGTCCAGAGAGAAGAACATGAGGCAATTATGTCCAAGATGGAGGAACTCCATTACATTCAATGCCACGATCGTGAACGAATTGTGGTTGTTTGGTGTGGTCAAAATATTCTAACAGAGAAAATTGAGAAGATGGAGTCCTTACTTGGTCATTTTTAGAAACATGTCCACTCTCTTTATTGCCCACCTCCTCCTTTAGGGACGGGGCTTGATAATCCATCCTCGATCACTTCTGATGGCTAACTATGGTATCTAGTGTCTTGTTAGTTATTTTTGTTTTTTGGCATGTAAGGCCTATAAGGTTGTGGGTCTCCCAGTTGGGTATTTTTCTTTTTGTGTGCATCATTTTTTATTGGTTAACAAACATGATCGGGTGAGGCCACATGCATTTTGAGATCCTTGTACACGCTTTTTTATTAATGAAAAATATTTGACTCACAAGAAAGAAAATATGATAATATTATTAATATTATCAATAATATAATAAATATTAATATTATTAACCACTAATATAAAATGATGAAATTAATCACTACGTGACTGAAAAAGTTAGTCGTCGTAGCTTTTCCAGGTAAAATACTACCAAAAATGAGAAATCTTAAGTGATTTACTAAAAATGACTAGCATAAACGACTAATTTAGTCTCAGGTTAAAATATACGACTAGCTAATAAGTAATACAACTAAAAATGACTAATGTGAATGAATAATTTAGTCTACTAACATATATATGACTACTTAAAAATTAATACAACAGTACGAATCAATCGTTTATGTTAGTAATTTTAATTATGTCACTTCAACAATCTAAACCTACAAGTGATAGGGGATTCAAAAGTTGTTATAGATTGGCTGAAAGGTTATACTTCGTTAAACACTTATTTACTGCATCAATGGATTATTAGAGTTATGGAGGTGATTAGAACCTTTAGTGTTATATCCTTTGATCACATTCACATGTAATTACATTAAAATGTTGATAGATTATCCAAAATGGGAGTGGGCTTATAGCTGGGTCAAATAAATTATGAAGAATACCTATAAGGAGAAGTGTCGATTAATTAGTAGAGGACACATTTCCTTTAGTTGAATACTTAACTTTTCATGCATATCTACATTTTTCATTATCAAGGTCATATCCATTGAAATTAGGATGCTAGTTTTTAACTTAGATACCATGTCGTTTAACTAGTTTGAACATACATTATGAACATAGAAGTACTAGACTCTTATGAAATGATTTTGAATCATATGGGAATTTTGATATTTCCCAAACTTTTGATGTTGGACATATTACAATATCATGTCATTCAGGTAAAGAAAATTTAGTATATGTTAAATGATGTAAATTACATCTTTACGTTAATAGTAATACAAGAATGATGTCTTTTTCTTATTGGAAAAAAAATTATGGCATTCCCCACCATATAAGTTATTAGACATAATTTACATAGGAATACATGAAACTATAAGAATCTTTGATTAGTTGCTAAATATGGTTTGATTTTATAACAATGATTATCATTATTTGTCTTATTGGTACCATATGTCAATGTTGGGCTTCCATGATGGCTCTGTGATGGTTGGGATTCCTCATAATAGGCATGTAAACCCCTTGGTGTGAACATAACTTGTTGAATGTGAATATGGGGTTTGAAACTTGGTAGGCAAAATGTTGTCTGTGTTGTATGAAAGGTTGTTGAGGTTTCGAGACATTACCTTGAATCCTACAAGAATATTGTGGCACCCTTAAACACTATGTTAAACACTCCTTGCTTTGGTATTGATGTGCAAAAATAAATTTCATGAAACATATATAGTTATAATTTATACAAAACCATACATGAAATACATGTAATGATGCTAAAATTATACTAAATATCCAGGTACAATTTTCTTCATAAAAACTTAAAATACATATAAGTAGCCTAGATCCATCTTCAACTGGGATCTATCAAGCGCCCAGAGGGATCCAATATCTCGAGGTGAAAACCTTTTTTTTAGTGCAAAACTTGAGGAAAGGTGTGCACCTCGATACATTTGATCCCTCTCAATGCTTGATAGATCCAAGGTTAAGATGGATCTAGGTTGGTTATATAATACTATATAATATCTATTTTTGTATTTATGTGTCTCTTTCTTATTCACTCACTCTATTTCACCCCCAAGCATGAACACACTCTCTCCATATCTATATCTCTCTCCCCCCCTCACTCTTCCTCTCTCTCTCTCTCTCTCTCTCTCTCTCTCTCTCTCTCTCTCATCCAACTCTCCTCTCTCTCTCCACCTTTCTCCCCCTCTCATCCAACTCTCCTCTCTCTCTCCACCTTTCTCCCCTTATGCATTTATTATTCCTTCCCTCTCTTTCTCACCCTCCAACTACTTCTCTCTCTTGATTCCCCTCTCCCCATTTCTATCCCACCTCCCTCTATCTCTCATGCCCATCTCTCTCTCTCTCTCTCTCTCTCTCTCTCTCTCTCCAAGTCTATCACTATCTCCCTTTCTCTTCCCTTCCCTCTCTCCTCTCCATCTATGTGTCTCCCTCTTTATCTCTTACCGTCCTGTCCCTATCTCTCTCTTCCCTTCACTCCTCTCTCCCTCTACTCTCTCCATCTCTCCCTTTTCTCTCTCTCTATCTCTCTCTCTGCCCTCAATATTTTTCACTATCTCCCTCCCTCTCCCCATCACTTTTCTTTTTGTAATCCCTTGGATGCTTACTTAAGATGGATCTATATTGGTGATTACTAACACTATTTATATTATATAAATTTCACATCTTTAAATATAAAAGTATCTTTTTAATTTTATTTAAACTTTAATTTAATTTCTATGGGAATATTTTTAGTAGTGGTAAGGATAAAGAGTTTAGATATATCTCAAAATTAATTATTTAATTTAAAAAATGTTATAAAATTAAATTAAAATAAATTATTTTTATCGTGAAATATGTTATGGATTTTGGGCATGTGGTATTGATAAGCCATGGTATTGGCCCACGGTATTGTAACAAATCCTATTTACAAGTTAATAATATCCATGGTAAACTGGAGGTGAATATTCATGGTTAAGAATACTGTCATATTGTTAAAATATATTTTGATTCTAAAATAAGTTATGATTTTTTGGCATGTGGTATTTTTAAGCCTTGGTATTAGCCCCATGCTATTATAAAAAAGCCTATTCGCAAGTTCATAATATCAATGGAAAAGTGAAGGTGAATGTACATGATTAAGAATCTTGTCATATTGTTATAAAATATTTTGATTGTGAAATAAGTTATGTTTACTGGGGGTGAATAGCCATGGTTAATAATATTTTCATATTGTTTTAAAATATTTTTATTGGAAAATAAGTTATGGTTTTTTGGTATGTGGTATTGATAAGCCATGGTATTGAAACAAAGCCTAGTTTTTACAGGTTAATGATATCCATGGTAAAATGGGGGTGAATATCCATGGTTAAGAATCTTGTGATATTATTATAAAATATGTTGGTTGCGAAATAACTTATGGTTTTTGTGCATGTGGTATTTATAATCCATGGTATTGGCCCATGGTATTGTAACAAAGCCTATTCAGAAGTTAATAACAAAATCAAAATACAACAAATTGATTTAGATTATTTTTATTATTGTAAATTTGTATTATTAATTCACCCAATATTTAAATGTTTATAGTCATCCCTAATATCACTTTTAATTTTTTTCTATTTTTTAATTAAGTTGATATTTAAAATTGTTTACATATTTATATTACATATACACATCTACTCTATATTGGGAATTTCCATTATTAAAAAAATAATACATTAAACAATTACCATAAAATTTAATAACTTCTTTAGTAATTAGTCCCAACATTCTAATTGGAGCTCCGTAGACAAGTCCAAAATATGTAATGGAACCTATTTGGAATGATGACTTCAAAGGGAAACCAACGAAAAAAATTAACGCTGGAAAATTGACTATCCCACCATAGCCATCAAATTTGAATATAAACCACTTAACAATTTAAACTAGTTTGCCAATAAAAATTGACCTAGACCTTGCAAAAAAGAATTCCCAATAAAATTGTTTGAATTATATTTTTAGCGGGGAAATTCTAAAACCCTATGTTACGTAAATTTTTGAAAATCCCAAAATTGGCTTGGATCTTGCAATTTTTTTCCCATTAAAATTGTTTGAATTATATTTTTTTTTTTTTGGGGGGGGGGGATTCTAAAACCCTATGTTACCTAAATTCTTGAAGATCCATAACTATAACCTAGATTTACAAAGTATTCTCCAAGAACCATAGGAAAGGTATATTATTCATAAAGTTATACGTACAACTGTCAATAATCTGAAAACCCACTTTACATTTTCAGCTACCAAAAATATCCAAATCGTTATAGAAGAGTCGAGTAATACCTTAGGAGGGCTCGCATGAAGAAGGCATTACTCTGCTCAAAGACATAGTACTCCAATATTTGATCTGAGCACTCCAAGAATTGCTTTATCATTACCTTCATCATTCACCAATGACTACCAAGGGTTTTATTGATAAGAATGTTGTATTCAGAAAGCTCTAGGTCAAACCCGAAAATAAGGTTCTATTCATATTTCCTGATGATTTTTATATTCAAATTCTTTATGGCTAATTTATTTATTTAGTGGGAACAAACTATTTTCGCTAGAGCAAAAAAATGTTTTGTTGTGGGTGCATTGTTCTTTATCATTCCCATCAAAATTTAATGTGATTTGGGTAATTTGAGACCAGATATATATAGGTATTTATGATTTCCTGTATATATCATGTGATCTGATGTGATTTTTGTTCATGGAAGATGTGATTTCACTGTAATACAATGAATCCCACATGGGCATTGGTCACTTATGGGATTTTCATTTTCCTAGATTGTTCTGCATCTCATCATAGTCTTGGTGTTCACATTAACTTTGTTAGGTATGTATTTTAATCTTTACTGCTCAAATTGCAATGTGTATTTCTTTGTTTAGGCACTAAAATTGCTGAGGGGTTCTTCTCCACTTTGTGGTTCCTTCTTGTATTTATGATATATGTAAGAAAATTAACGAAAAGTAAAGTAGCATATTATGTTTTGAGGATTTTCTTGACTTTGTGATGTCTTCTTCATAACAATTTTTTTAAATTAAAATTAATATGGCATGTCCCTTTTTGAAGATTTTGTTTAGCATCATTTCCATTATCTCCTTGTAATGCATATTGAATGATACATTGCAAATTGTTGTGTTGAAAATGCACATTAGTGAAGATGGTGTTATGATATTTAGCGTAGCTGAATAGTAATTAGCATAGGAGGAACTTCATGACATATCTAGCCCTACAATGAACTACATGAGGGATATGCCTTGGTCTTCTCATCAGCTTAAGGAAAATCTTTTAATTTTTTCTATAATTGTAACATATTAACCATCATTTAGGAAATAACATTGCTTAGAGGTACTTGTGTGTTTTGTGTTTCCCTATTGTCTTTGTGATATCGTTTTAATTGCAAGCTAACTTTAAAAAAAAAATTAAGTGACATATATTTCCACGAGGATTTTGATATGTATTAATGACATTATATACTTGTAATGTATATTGGATTATACATTGTAAAATGCTCTATTGAAGTGCATATTAGTGAAGGTTGCATTCTGATATTTAGCTTAACATAATAGTGATTAACATTGGACAGTCATTACAAATATGTTGATACAATTAATATCAATTAATAAACACAACACTACATCATTTAAGAGGGTACACATTGGGATAAAACAATTGGATGTGGTGGTTTTGAACATCTAATGATGTATATCCCTACATGTACACTCATCAAATGTTGCAGTGCTAGGTGCATATTTGTTGTCTACAATCAAATAGGTGAGTGCCCTATTTCATGTAAAAGTTTGTATATGGTAGGAGATATGTCACATTTGAATTATGATGTTTATGTGTTGTAACTCGTTATTTCATTTTTTACTTGGAGACAAAACAATATTGTCTACCATTAATGAACATGGAAAAATACCCCCTAAGACTAAATTTTGTTGCCAGTGATGTACTATTTTACAAAAATTGATCAATGGGGGAACCATGAGAAGCTATTTTGGTTGATTCCACCAAGAGATTGAACCTAAGACTTTTACCCAGTGCCATCCCTTTCAAATTTGTGCCATTCGAGTGGGGCAAAGCACATTGAAAATGGAACCTTGGGGAAAAATTAATTGCTTGTTGACTTGAGCAGTGAATTAATACTTCATTGCCAAGCAGAGAGGGTTTATGAATGACCCTATCAGAGAAAATTGGTGCATGTAGTGGTAGGAAAGACAATGTGGACCAGAGGTGTGAAGGTGCCTACTCAAATGAATGACTTTTTTTGGTAATGTGAATTCATGGATGGGATATTACATTGGCTATAGTGTATGTAGAATAGGGGATGGACATGCGATTGGACGATTAAGGCCACTTTATATTCTTTTTGTTGTGTTTTGACATAAATTTAACTCTTTTTCTTGCTCACCTTTAGTTTTCTTAAATATTTCCTAAACTATTTTAGGACCATTGTCTCTAAAATCCCTTTTAGTCACTTGTTTTTCTTATGGTTGGGCTAGAGCGAACATGGCTTAAGATATCAACAACTTCTCCTACTAAAAACATTCTCAATTGATTTATCTATCTTTAGTTTCTTTTCAGCTCTTTATTTCTCCAGTTTCTATGATATTAGCCTTGTAATGAAACCATTAGAGAATATCCCCTCTTTGTAGTTTTTCAACTAAATATATTGACATTTGGCATTGCATCAAGAGGTGCATTCTATAATCTACATCTCTAGTATGCCAAAAACCATAAATATATAAAGTTGATGTATTATCAATAAAATATAAACCAGTGTAGATTCATATTAACTGTGTATCTATCATGTGTTGAGATTCAAGGTGCAAACATTTTTTAGAGTGAAAAAACTTAAGGAAAGGTTCTCACTTCAAAGGATTTTGTCTTTCTTCATGCTTGACAAATCTAGGGTTAAGATAGATCTATGCTGGGTGATTTGAAATACAATACAAATAAATATCACTTTTTGATATATTCATCTCCATCTCTCTCAACCATGTTTGACATTTTTCTATTTTTCGGTTTTGTTTGGCTTTCTAGATTCTGACCACATTTGTGCTTTTTTTTGCAATTTACTGTTCATATTTCTTGCAAACAATATCATATGAATCACCTTGAGCCTAGAGCATACAAATTTATAGGAGAATGAATTCATGGAAATATTTTAGTTATGTATTATATAAGCTGTGGATAGGAGCATACACAATGGAATAAAGGAAGAAAAATTGAAATATAATGAATAGAGGGAATGTGTTGAATGTTGGAAAACATCACCAATAAGTATCTCCACTAAGGAGCATTACTAATCCAAATTCATACCTTGTTAAATAATAAAAATAAGGGTTATGACCATTTAGCATGACTACTTGTAAAGAAAAAAAATTAAATTAGTGGGTCGAATTTTGGACCATTGACTAGTCCTAACTTCATAATCTTAGGGCCTTCCCAAAGACCTCTAAGAAATGACCAACTACTCCTACAAGATATAGCATTGATCCATAGACATCTATAATCATTAATTCCCTTCATATTTTTGTGTATCTATTATATTCTATGTACCAGTAGCCTCATGCGTAGGTCATATATGTTAGGGGAAATGAGATCATACACAATTGAGATGCAACAAAAAAAATTATATGTCAAGATGCTAAAAAATTAGTTGGAAACGGTAAATTTTTATTGTAAGTATAATTCATCAGTCTCAAAAAAGCTAATATCCCTTTCCACACACAAAGAGAAATTTATCCACACAAAGGAACAAGTTCATTTATCAGAACTTCAAATGTCCACCAAGTTGGTTTTGGATAACTTTAATGATGTCAGTTGAGCATAGTTGACTAGTTTTCTTCCAACAATAAAGAAATATGGGTTGGCATCATATAATTAGTCATTGTTTTGCATGATGAATGTTTTCTTTTTAGACCTATTTTTTTCTTATCTAAAAATCCACTAAGGAAAACTCAAATAATTCACATGCACAAAACAGAAATCAAGAAAATGAAAGTTGACAACTCAGCTGATGTAGCACCTAATTCCTCCAATACCTACTACGATTTTTCATGGAAAATAAAGTGTGGAATATGAGAATGCAACATATACTATTGCTAAAATAGCCTTGTGAGATGCATGCAAGTTAGCTTCCACATCCAATAAATATATTCGAAAGAAAGTTGAAAATGAAAACTTGTATGTATCTAGTTGGCTTCACTTAGCATAATCAATCAACTGTATTACAATTAGGATTTTGTTAGTCCTACCTGGAGTTTTATATCCACCATTGTTTCGAAATATTGACCATCTTTATTAAGATTAATTTTCTATCTGAAATAAGTTTTCCTTTTAACATGAAGTCTTTTAAGAAATATTGTACGCAATTTTTTACTTGCTTGAATTATCTATCACATGGTCAAACTATATTTTTTTAGTACAAGAAGCATTTTATGAAAAGCAATGAAATTCATAGCTTCATTTGGAAAGGCCTTTGGGAAGCTTTAGAAACCGAAAATATTGAATGTGAATTCTGTCTTCAGCATGGCAGAAAGCTTCATGGATAGATAAAATAATTTGGAAGATGAGTTCTCGACGTAGTATTTCTCTTTGACTAAGACCACTAGTTGCAGTGGATTGTTAATATAATTTATATTTGTTTATCAAGATTCAACAAAAATCTTATCCTTTTTTGATTGATTATTAATTGATGGATTTTTTATTTCTACTTGTTTCTCTTTCTTGATTTTTTTGTGCTAACTAGTTTGAACTAATTGAGGATGAAACATTGGTGGTATTGTTGTGATATGTTAAATTTTTGTTTGTATTGAATCAAGTATTTTTTGTAAAAGATCAATCAATGTGTTATATCTTGGAAATTACAAGTATGGTAAATATGGGAAAACTATTGGTGCTTTGCATGTAAATCTGCAAAACAGATCAAAACTACTCTTCTTTTCTATTTTCATTATAATGATCACTGATGTTTTGAGTTTGAGTGATTGAGGATGGCCACAAGTGTTCCCTCAAATTGGAAGTTTGGTGTTGGAATTCAGTGTCGATTTTCCATTCAAGAATCATATAGCAACTGGAATCTGAAAGTTACATTCCAAAATAATCCTATTTGGGGGATTACTAGTGGTGATTGCTACATATTTTTTATGTTGGAAATTTGCTCCAAATCACAACTAATATATTGTACCATAGGTCAAGAATACAATGGGAAGGGAATTGTCATTGCAATTTATCCACTTATATTGTAGTGATCCATAAATATAAGCAAAACATTAATAATTTGATATAGACTAGTTGGCTTATTCATATGTGATAATGCACCCAAATAATAATTCTTATCTGAAGAAATGCTCATCAAAATTGGGAATTATTGACATCATCGACCTTCAGCCTTGGACTTATTCACTTAGCCTTCTACATTATCTAGCTATATACATGTATACCAGGCTATCCTATTATTGTATCATTTTTACTTGATTTCACATTATTCTAGACTTAGCTTTGGCTTTATCTAGGAGTTTTGTTTGCACTCCCACACTGTATAAGTAATCTACAACTTTAGCTTTTTAGGATGTAACTTAGTTGGCATGATTATGCCTAGCATTCCTTGAAGGTTGAATACTAAGTTTACTAAGGTGTTATTTTCTATGGTGATGTTTTATTTTCTTCGTTTATACATGTCATCTCACCACATAATGGCCACTATTTGCCAGCTAAAGAAAACTTGTTTGAGTTTCTTGCTTTTATGGAGAAAATGACATTGACAATATTGTTGATGCTAATGTATATATCATATAAATCCTTTATAGTCTTCTTTATTTTATATTCTAGTGTTCATGGAATTTCATGTCTTATACTCTGCATTGTATCTTTTTTATTTTTCAGGAAAGGAACTCAGTATTGACAGTAAGAAGGAAGAATTGAAGAAAGAGGATAACAATAACACTTGAGCGACAAAATGTAAATTAAATAGAGATAGAAGAGACCTAATCTAGTAGTACTTCTAGAGCTAATTTGCCTCATAAGACACACACAGAGACTAATGGTCAAGTCTTCAAAGTTGTTGAATTCACTTGCAATGCCTTGACAACACAATGATAATGTTTTGAAGTGATGAAACAATATTGCATGTGTAAATTTTAATCCAACCAATATTAAGTTGGAAACTCATATTGTAATACTTGACATTTTATATAATATAATTTCTTTTGTTGAAATTATGTATAGTTGCACTTGATACTATTTCGTATTATTATTAACATTTGTAACTTTGCATTTTCATATTAGATGAACATGTACATTGTATGACTTCTTTTTTTAAAATTTAGTTGCAAAATCATACTAATTAATTTGATTAATAATGGATGCATAAAATCAATCTAAAACCACTAAATTAGTAATTTATGTTGATTAATGATGATCAAAAATAAAATTAATATACGACTAGATTGGTTTTTTGTAATGGTTGTTAATGAAAGTACATGAAATGAGCATAAATTACTAAAGTAGTCATTTATACAATGAATATGAAACTACCACAAAGAGATAAATGACTGCTGCAAATGATAAATTTATGATTACAAATGATAACTAAATTTTGCATATATATAACTACTAGTAGCTAAGTTATAATATCTTATAACATTACCAAAATTTAGTCATATTTCTTTGGCCATTAATTGGTTTCAAACAATGACTAAAATTTGCATATATGACTATTAGTAGCTAATTTAAAGTATCTTATAAAAAGACCAACATTTTGGTCATATTTCCTTAGTCATTAATTGGTATTATCAGGTGATCATTTAGTAATATATTTTGTTGTATATTTGATCATTAATTGTGGAAATTAATGGCTAAATCAATGACTACATTAATGACCATATTTATAACTAAATATACTACTAGATAATAAAATTGAGACATCCAATTAATGACTAAGCTAAAAATAACTAAAAGTTGGTTGCGTTATAAGATACTGTAAATTAGCTACTATAGTTGGTCACCGACCGAAAAATAGTCGTTTATATGCAAATTTTAGTCATATTTTTAGTAAGTAATTAGCCATTTTTTACTAATGAACCAAATAGGTTATAATAAATATATAAATATAATATTATTATTATTATTATCAATATATTATAAATACGATAATAATTCTAACAATGATAATGCGAATTTATAATAATGATATCAAGTTATTAATATTATAAACTCAAGAAATAATACTAAACACAAAGAGATTATTATCATAAATGCAATGGATTATTATTATTATAAATCCGAAGGATTAACAAACTGAAGGGATTGATATTAAAAATCCAAATGATTAATATTGAGAACCCTTGGAATTAATATTATAAATGTAAGAAATTATTAATACTAAAAATCCAAGGATTGATAAAACCAATGAATTTTATTATAAACCAAATGGATTATAAAACTAGAAGATTTATATTAAACCCTAAGATTAATATTATAAACCCTATCAATAATATTATACCCTAGGAATAGGAACCTTTAGATTATTAAACCCAAAGAATTGATATTATAAATCCAAGAGACTAATAAACCCAAAGGGATTAATACTAAAAATGTAAGCGAAGAATAGTAAACCCAATGGATTAATATTGTAAACTCAAAATATATAAACCATATGATAAATATTATAAATATTAAAAAAGCATAGTTGATGATGGTTAACCATGGTTAATATATATAAACTCTAAAATAAATATTATAAACCTTAAAAAAACATAGTTGATGATAGTTAACCATGGTTAATATTAACACAATTTTTGTCATAATATGAAATTGGAACATGGTTAACCATAATCATAATTAATACATTATCATATTTAAAATTATTATTTGAAATATCATTAACCATAATCATAATTAATGCATTATCATATTTACCCATAATTTGAGATAATCTATACTTCATATCCACTTCCAAAAATATAAATAACTATTTTTGTGAATAATTTTAATGCATAAAATAATTTGAGAAAATTAAACCAATCAAGTTTCCATTCTCTATAAAGTAAAATAGAGAATGGAAACTCCACTAAAATGTTCATCTTATTTATGACTTTTATCCATTCAGCGCAAATAGGTGTATCCCTCTACAATTTTTGAGTAATGCTTAACATTAATTATTCGTACAAAACCTTTCACGTCTTCATCAAATTGACAATTTCGATATCCTTTTTTATTTAACAACAGTATAAAAATAATTGAATTTTGAGATTTCATAATCTTTCTTTTTTTATTTACCTATGTTATAATAATAATAATTAATTTTAATGTTACATGTGTAAAAATCTTTCGCTTTCATTATCATTATCATTATCATGAATTTTTATTTTTATTTTCTTGCCAACCACCATTCATTTCTTTTCTTTTGAGTCAAGTTACCTTTATGTTGCATCAAAGGAATACGGAACATCGATCCTTTTTTTTTCCCTATGAGAGTTGATATTTTTTTTGCCCTATGAGAGTTGCCGTAAGTCTTAAGCATAAGTATGCTATAATGAAATTGGAATAATTATTATCCTAAGCATTGGAATAATTATCATCCTGAGCATATTAGGATATAGCTGATTCGTTCAGCACTGTTATTGGATAATTATCAATTATAAATTGGCATGGAATTTTATATCTTAATAATAATTATTTTTAGTGAGATAACAACAATACGACTGGTTAACAGGTTAACGGCCCAAGACCCCGAGGCATCTGGCAGGAGTGAAAGCCTGCTCCCTTACGGACCACCAGCGGGTTATTACAGGTGGCGTGGTTTTCCTTGATAACGGTGATGAGTCAAATCGACATTCGCGGATAGCAGCCTGGTTGTCCTCATTGTTGGTTTGACACCTGAGTTTGATAGGTTTTGCCACCTTCGGAAAAAAAAACAACAATACGACTATCCCCTTTTTGTATGTGATTTGACGACTATCCCCTTTCTGTATGTGATTTCAATGACGTATGATTATACCACACATTGGGATGGCATGAAAATCTATAGGGTAATAATAACTATTTTGAGTGAGAGAACAACAATACAATTATCACCTTTTTTTTATATAAGTTGTCATTTCGATAACATAAAATTATACGACACATTTTATTACCAACTTCAAACATAGAGAACTGTTCACTAATTTTTTTTGGCATCTAAATAACTGTAGACGATTACCAATGTAATCTAACATCCGTTTAATAGATCTATTTTTCAATCTTATTTTTTCCAAAATATTTCCAATTTAATAGTTGATCTCCTCGCTTATTCGTTGGATATTTTTTCGCTAGGAACTTCCAACTTGCAATGGAGTTGTAGAACGGATAAATAAACTTATAATATGAAAGTGACATCCGTTTAATAGATCTATTTTTCAATCTTATTTTTTCCAAAATATTTCCAATTTAATAGTTGATCTCCTCGCTTATTCATTGGATATTTTTTCGCTAGGAACCTCCAACTTGCAATGGAGTTGTACAACGGATAAATAAACTTATAATATGAAAGTGAGCTTTCTAGTTACTGGGATTCCCACTTAATGAAGTGGCTCCACAGACCATACTCACAACACTCACAGGTCTCAACTTTACCAAAAAAAAATATATTTAGCATTACAACCATCATGCAACATTAGGTTGTATGTGATATGTCTTCCTTCTTTGATATGAGTTCTCGCTTGTCCTTTTTTCTCTTTTCCCCAAATTATCTCTTTTCAAGATTCTTTTTATTAATAAATTATTATTTTCTTCTCACATTCATTATTTTATTATTTTTTTAATTTTAATTTTTATTTTATTTTATTACTTACAATTGACTTTTTTTATTTTTTTTATTTTACTTTAATTTCTTTATTTTATTATTTTTTTAAATTATTTTATTATTTTATTTAGATTTTCTTTTTAATATTTTTTCTTTCTAAATTTCTCTATTTATTATTTTATTTTCATAGTTATCTCTCAATCCCAATTCTATGTTTTTTTAAATTGACTCTATTCATTTCATTCCCCTTTCTCCTTTACACTCAATTTAACTCAACATTTTATTGTAATGATTTCTCATTTGGAATATTCTCCCCACTTATTTTAGGATATATAGAATACTTATTCAAGATAGAATTTTTGCATATGGATTTTCTAAGCTTTGATCTAACTCAAAATTTTATTATAATTATTACCCATTTGGAATATTCTCCCCACTTGTTTTAGGATATCTAAAATTTCTACATTTGAATTTTCTAAAGTTCAATTTAAGTCTAAGTCCAATAATCACCTTTTTATTTTTTTTCTATTTTTCAAAGAAAATGTTTCAATTTAACATGTCCTCTTTATCTTAGGTATCTACGCCCATTTTCTTGACATTAAGTTCACTTTTGTATTTCGAGATACCAAGGATGTCAAGTTTTCCATGTGTTAGAATAATTTCTCTTGAAGTATCCATGTTATTCCTAATACAAAGAGCACCAAGTAAATTTTTCCTTTCAAGAACTCTTGCAAAAGTCCTACAGGTGTCACAAAACTTTCCCTTCGAGTATTCTTTCGTTTTGTGATAGAAATGGTTCCAAGTTGATTGTTCCCTTCAAGGAGTCTTCTCATAGTTCTAGGGGTTCCACAATACTTTTAATTGAAGTATCCTTTTGTTTCCCAAAACCATGTATGTTATGTTGATTGTTCCCTCAAAAAACTATTACTATAGTTCCAAAGGTGTCATAATGCATGCCTTTTAAATATATATGTGATTGATTGATGAGAACATATGTACAAAAATGCCAAAAATCATTAATTCATGAGTCACCCATTGAGATAAGATAGTTAATTGGGACTAAGAATAAAGGTGTCTTCCTTGATGTGTGCCCTTTAGTGCAACCTTACGAGTGACCGAATCTATGGTCCAACATTTATAGAAGCATGTAACTTCAAGATGAAGGTTCACAACATTCCAACTAAAGAGATGGATAGAGTGCTAGCAAGTGGAGTCAATAATGTTGCCCCCCACCCCTCCAAAGAAAATCCAATATACTCCATACAACCCTATCTCAAATATGTGGGTCATTCAAAAAATGCATAACCTCTTCCTACATCTGCTAATCAATCATCATAATGGTGTGTGTGTGTGTGTGTACATACATTCTACTATAAAATAAAACCTTTATCATTATCCACACATTTGGATATCCATCATTATGGTCTCCTAACACACTCAGATAATTTTTAGTAATATATGATCATAAAAATTATTTATCACAATATATAGATATAAGTAACATATAAACCCTCAATCTCAGTCAATATCATAACCATCAACAAACTCTAGATTGAAAATAAAAAATGTAAGACATCACCTCTTCAAAATTTAATCAGATCATAAATTTCTAATGTCCTCAAGGAGGAACATGTATATCATGGTATATATCATAGAAGTAAAAGTAAGAATTAATGTGTTTGTCTCATTGTCAAGGTAAAATAGGGTATTGTAATTTGATATTTTAAGAAAAAACATTCACTCAAGTACTAGCCAATATGCCCATGCTATTACATGTAGTTAAAGATTTTAAAAGGTTTGGGAAATCTCCATTATGATATGCCATAATTGAGCAATTGGATTCCTCATATGGTTGAGGCTAGGGTGTTGGCCATATTGATATTGGCTCCATATAAGACAAAAGACAATAAATCTATTAATAGGATGTGTTTCCCAACTCAAATTTTCCACAATAAATCATGTTGTGCACAATTTATATGAGTTGTTGCATTGTATGCTTTCTTATTATTTATTTATCTCATATTTTTATCTTGAACAATTAGTATGAGAGATGATGAATAGAAGACTAGAGAAGGACGAAGTGGTTGTGAATAACTACAAATTGTATTGATACTAAAGCTAATAGAGGGAACCCTGATTGGGATTGGAATATCATGTGTAATTTCCCTAGATCTACATCCATTGTAATTTTTCTATCGAAGAGATGTATGAATGGAAATTGTAGTAGAAGTAGCTTGAGACAAAATACATTTCCGACAAGGTGAGATCTAGAGGGAGGGCATCCATGAACACTATATTTGGGGAGGAGAAAACCAATTTTAGATTCATGGTGTGGGAAAGTGAGATAATGGCAAAAAAAGCACCACGATGGTAACCAAAGAAAAATATTTGGAGATAGTATGTCTAATGATTATACCAATATGTGGGAAGCACGAGATTGCACATAAAAATCTTAGAAATGTGAATGAACTCCACCCACTCATATTCAATCAATGTCAACAATGTTAAGAGTGAACTAGATGACATGTGCAAATGTTGAATGAACCTCCTTAAGGACAAAAAATTTATGGAATTATTTGTTCTTGAAATCATGATTCTGAGAATGACAGTCAGACTTGATTTGAATGGATTAGATTGGGTTTGAAGGAAAGGAAAATGCCACAGGTCAGTGAGTTTATCCAGCTCCTATATGATGTATGAGGTGGCCTATATTATTAACGGGCATTGGAAGAAAAAGAAGATATAAATATTCATTAAATGGTGTCAAAACAAGGTGGATAATAAGAAGAGGTGGGTAATGTTGTTAACAAATGCATTGAAAGGAGATAATCATGGTGTTGAAGGCTAGAATTCTAGCTCATGTGGTCATACCCTGGATAGATTTGGGGACCAATGAGGTTGGATATGAGGAGGGCACTAGGATATCGTTGGTGGTGAAGAAGAAGCAGACTAAGAAGAATGCATGAATGACATACTGAATGTCCTTTCCATCTAGAAAACCATAGTGGGCATGTAAAGTTTAGATCCAAAAATCAAATTTCAACAAATAAGCAAGGTCGTGTTGGGGAATGATGTTGAATGGGGAAAGCATGTGGGATTTTCTTATTAGACTTGAAGGATTTCCCCATTTGAGCATAAAGGGGGGAATTTTTAGATAAACTAGACCGAGTAGAGCTTGTTAAGTCAACATATATGGTTGAAGGCACCTAGTAACAATGACTAATAATATTAAGCCCATGGTATTACATATATTTAAAGTCATTAAAAGACCCGAAATTCTCTACAATGTATTAAACTTTAACAAAAAATTTATTCATTCATTTAAGCAAAATATATATATATATATAACTATAACTTTTTACTTTTATCATTTATACATTACCTTCACTTAAAATTTATTAATATAATTTAATAAATTATAAAATGTATATCGAAATTAACATTTAAAACAGTTATATATATATATATATATAGATATATATATACCATGAAATATTATTTACAATATTATTAACATTTAATAATAATAATAACCATCCATAAAACCAGCCACAAAATAAATACTGACCTACCGTACAGCGTTAACTTTTACATCAAAAACACAGCCATGAAAAAGGAAACCCAAAAATAAACACAATAACAACATAAAATCATCAGCGAACAAAAATTTAACATATTAAAAAACCGCATACTTACTATTATTCTTCATATATAACTTAAGAACACATATTATTAATCTAGTCTTTTAAATTTGTCCATTCTAAAAAAATAATTATATATTCTCATACTTTCCTTATACATTAAATAATATTACGACATACCATAAAGTAAACATAAAAATATGAAATAAATATAATATTAGAAAGGTCCACTATAATATAACTTTTAACCTACCTCTTACAACTATCCATACTGAACATTAAAAAACATACGATAAAACAAACGTGAAATGTGAAACAAATATAATATGAAAAGAAACCACCACTACCTCATCACAATTACCCTCAATTATACAACCATCTAACCCGGATTTATCTAGACCAGTTTTTCTTATCATTCTTTCCTTGTAACGCGCTTTCGTAGACTTTTTATTCTCCATTACATGCACGGGGCCGGCAGTTTACCCGACTCTTCCGAAGCCTTTTATGTTAAACATTACTTATGACACGCTTTCTTCATTCATTGGAATTTCACGTCTCAAGTACATGAGGGCGGCATTAGTCTCAACGAAAGGGCCGACAGCACACAGGTCAGGGAGAATGCGATTCCTAACGTTTCAGGGTAACGGACGGAGGACTCCGACTGTTCAATCCAGTTGTATTCAATTTCAAGTTAAAGGCCACTTTTCTGTACTTTTGTCTTGTAGGTTGTATCTTACAATATATGTACAGTGAAATTTCCATCACTTGTTAATTGCAAAGTCCAATTACAGAGAATCATTCACGGACCGAGAATCCCCAGCGGAGGAAATAATTTTTTTTCTAAAAGTCCAGTGATATTCATAAAAACCAGAAGAGTTCCAGCCCTGCTAGCATTATCCTTATATGATAATTTGTTGATGTATGAAAATCTCATTTGGTAATATAAATTGTGAGATGCAAAATTTAAATCCAACTATTTAACTAGAAAACATATCTAAATTCTTAACAATAATGAAATTCTCTGACCTGCTCTAATCAAAACAGAGAGAAAAGATTTTGAAAGCTTTCACTCTACCTGAAGCTTTTATCAGTCTCCTTGATTGAGAATTATTCAGCATTTGAGCAGTTTAAAACTTATGTTTATAAGGGAAGTGTATTTTTTTTAAATATGGTCATATAATTGTTGATTTAATTTTGATATGTAAGAAAATTATATTATATATATATTTTTGGTTTTCTAACTGAAAATTGAGAACTTAACATAATAATTTTAATTTGTTATATTTTAACATTATTTATTAAAATATGTTGTTTCTGAATATTATTTATTAAATTTGATTGACATATAATATTATAAAATAGAAATCCATGTCACTGGAATACTTGTGGGTGGTCTGCCAGATATTTATGGGTTTTGGGTTTTCTTTTGAGTGGTTTGTAAAGGGAAAATTCTCTTACTGTTAGATATTTATATGTTTTGGGTTGTTAATGTATGTTAGATATTTATATGTTTTGGGTGGTTAATATATATGTTTCGGGTTGTTAACTTGTTCCTTGCCTTTGAAAAGGTTAATTATTTACCTAAATAAAAACAATTTTGAAACATACTCCAAACCTAAACTTATACTATTTTTAATTATTAAAATATAATTTTAAATATATAAATAAATTAAATTTTTTTAATTATTACTTAAAATATATTTTTAAATATATAAACAAATTTAAAACATCCCGTAACCCAAAACATTCAATTACATTCAAATTAAACATTCAATCATATTCAAATTTAAAATAAAATACATTTGTAGCAACCTGCAATAAATACACAGAATTTCATAAATAACGCTTCCATAAACACTTTTGATCCACGTCGTAAATCTTTCCCTTGCACAGCAATGCTAGCAATATGAAGCGATAAGATCCGTTCATTTTATGACATCTGAAATCTTTAGATTCATACTTTCAACATTTGTAACCATAAACGCATCTGCAAAGGTAAGGGTAAAGTACACCGACTGTTCTAACACGGAATCCTTGGATAACTTTCCAGTTAGCTGCCATCATTGGAGGGTATTTCGAAAAAAGCTTACGATAATGGGGTCAACGAGCTCGCCTTTTCCTATTAAGCAAAGGGAGTTCAAAGTGTATTAATCAGATCAATAGTTTGTATAATTTGGAATTAGTGGTCTTCAAACCTACAATTTCAATCCACCGGCTCCGATATTGTTGACCTATGTTCAGGTGAAGGCAAATCCGAAAATATAGATCTAATTATTCCCTTCAAAAGTATTACATAACATTATATTAATCAGATTGGTATTATTGACCGGGCTGCTTTATATATCTATTGTGAGGTTGTGAAATCTCACCGACGTCACGTGATTACAAAGATGTCATGTACTTATATAATATGGGATATGTAAAATAATTTGAGTGATAAATGTTTTATTTTCGACTTTAGGTACCTGAGCCATGTTACTTTGAAACCCAGTAAGTTAAACTTATTTTCGTGGGTACAAAGAGCAAAGACATTATTCCTTTGGAAATAAAGAAAAAGACATTAAGAAGTTTCAAAATTAGTTTTTAATTTATTTCAGACCAGTATTTCAATATCACTTATACAATAAGAGTACACGTATTTGATTTATTTAATAATTTGATTTTGAAATTGTTGGAATAATGGTTACACTAATGTTATTGAGAATTGATTTATATAATAAAAGTATACTTATTTGATTGATTGATTTATTTGATTTGAGAATTAATTTATATAATAAAAGTATACTTATTTGATTTATTTATTTATTTGATTTTGAAATTGTTGGAGTAATTATTACACTAATATTATTGAGAATTAGTTTTGTAGATTAATCACTATTTTGGGAACATAAGATTAATTACTCACTCATGATAATGTTTAGGATTTGGAAGTTTAGTAAAGCATTATAGTTGTAATGGAAACCTTGAACATGGTATCATGAGTCTTGACTGAAGTTTGATTTCTTATCTGCATCTGAGGGTTTGATTTCCTAGTTGCATTTGAGGGAGATGTTGAATAATTTCCATAATCACTTTATTGGGAATCAATCACTTGAATTAACCATCACTCTAAAATCCATCCAAAAACCACTAAAAAAATTAACAATTAGTTGAATTAGAGGGAATTTTGAAATAATTGCCATAATGACTTTATTGGGAATCAATCACATAAATTAATCACCACTCTAAAATCCACCCAAAAAGAACTAAAAAATAACAATTAGTTGCATTTGAGGAAATGTTGAAATAATTGCCATAATCACTTTATTGGGAATCAATCCCATAAATTAACAAGCACTTTAAAGCCCACCAAAAAAACCACTTAGAAAAACATAATTGTGATAGTTTGGAATGGTAATACTTTACTTTGGAATGGTAATACTTTAGAAGTGGGTTTTGATATAATAAAAACCTCCACATAAATTTCGAACAAAACTTGTATTGAACTTTCCTAGTCTCGAAAGCTATAACAGTTCTTTACGGATTTTGAAATTGGTTCAACTCTAAGAAGTCTCATAGCTTTAATCTCTGGACCAGCATATAAGACCCCAACTCTTATAGGGAATTGTACTCTTGAATACTATTTGCCAATTGTGTAAAACTTAAAACCTAATGATTTCAAACACGTAAGTAGTCACTATTCTAAAGTTTTCCATAGGATTTCCTCATATTGTAAATGGACGTTACCAAATGTATGATATACACAAACTCCGATGGTATCTCATGCCGCTTTTGGCCGATTTAGTCGACTAAACATCCCAATATAGTATAGGACATACTTTGCAACATAATTTTTGTTTTTTGTCAGCCTTAGTTTGCAGTGTAGTAGTGTAGTAATGGGTAAATGTAAATTGTGAGATTCAAAATCTAAATACAATTATTAGTCTTT
Source organism: Pinus tabuliformis (assembly GCA_031772625.1). Taxonomy (NCBI): domain Eukaryota; kingdom Viridiplantae; phylum Streptophyta; class Pinopsida; order Pinales; family Pinaceae; genus Pinus; species Pinus tabuliformis. Next base: position 991,928,614 of record CM062806.1, on the reverse strand, counting down.
GTTATCTGGCAATGGTATGGCACTATAGTAATCAATTGGCGATGTTAAACCATTAAAACACCTGTTTGTTATTAGTCAGGATGACTTATAAACCATGTTTTTCAGCGCATATCCTTTTACCATCTTATTTGGCCTCTTCCAAAGGGGAAGAGGCTATACCCATGATATTTTTCCTATTCTTCATAGGATATTCCATGTATTTCGTTGACATTTTCTATCGGGAAACTATTGCTAGCATTATTTCATAAATATTAAATGTTATTTTATAATCTGAGAACATGACTATAGAACCAGAACAGAGACAGATGGCGTATAACAAGGATAGATAGCATTGTGCATGTGATGGCGTAGAACAGAGACAGATGGCGTTGTGCATGTGAGATGGTGTTCGCTACAATGGGATTGCTCTGTCCTGTATTTGCAATGGGGTTGCTCTGTCCTGTATTTTCAATGCAGAATTTGCCTCTTCGGTTTTGCTTGCCGTTCACTAGGCCCTCTGGTCAATCTGCTCTTGAATCCTGTCGGCAGGAGTCGGGTAAGTTGTTCAGCTATTCATCGGGTTCATGTTCCACCCACAGAATGGAAATGACTTGAAGAAAACGCTTCAACTGAACTACTAGTAGTAGCGATCTTCCTACCATATTCTCGTATAGAATGACCAGGGTAGATGAGTATCACCCTGCCTACATACCTATTTATTTGTTGTAGCAATATTACTTATGTAATGTACATACCTTTTTATTTGCTGTAGCAATATTATTTATGTAACGTGTAAGGCTAGCCTATTTGATGTAGCTACAGAAGCGCTGGTGGTAACCTGACGCCCTTAGGGATGCTTGTGACAGCTAGCCTATGGGTAGGTGCTGATGGCTAAAATGTCCCTGTGTAGGTCAGTCTGCACACTGATGGAGGCAGGAGTTGTCTTTTGTGGAGGGAGGCAGGAGATTCATAAGCTTCAATCGGAGGGTGGTAAACTCACAGAGACCACTACTCCTCCTCCCCCTTTTCACTGTTGATTCACCAACCAGCTCGGGGTTGTATTACTGTCAATGTCCTTATGTCTATGTATACAGTTGTTTATGAAGGGAACATGAAACTGGTAGCGCACATAGAATCACCTCACCTTCTAACCACCCTACTGGGATGGGGTCCCTGATGCTGGCTTTGAGTTGGTTACTTGCCTCATTCGTTACTTGTTGCCTAGTTCAATAAACATGTTGGCTGCTTGAATCGCCTTAGCTTGCCGCTTGCTGCCTCCTGCTTCGCCACACCAGCAACGTGAACAACATAGGCCCTCCTCATTTGTGCAGAAAATGGCTCACATCCATTCACAGGTTGCAGCATCTCTAGCAGCATCTTAGGCACCTTATAAATCACTTGAGGATTGCCATCACATCCTAGTGCTTCAAAGGCCACCAACATCATAAGCTCAAGCCAATTCATGAGAATACATCTGTGTGATAGCTTTTTTCTTCGGCGATGATCATTCCTGGGGTAATTAGGAGCGCTCAATAAGCAAAAAGAAGAAATCAAAACCAGAAAGGACACACACTCATAAAACCAAATTTCGATTGCCACATGAGCTTCCAAGAGCTACTAGATATGAAAGCATATTCAAGAGAGGTAAGGGATTGCCCCATTAGGTAGGTTTTTTGCGATTGGCATTTAACGGAATAAGGTAGGTTGGCATTTATTGTAATAAGGCATTTGGTATGCATGCAAGTTGGTGTTCAGCGTGAAAGATACGCGGTTGTGTTTTTCATGACAAAACAATCATGTGGGTGTCGCTACGCTTCTCGACGTACTTCCTTCTTGTTATGACACTAGCACAGAATGGTGGGATCCCCATTTGTGACTTGGCGTGGGTGCCGCTATGCTTCTCGATGTACTTCCTTCTTGCTTTGATACTAACACAAAACAGTGGGACCCCCATTTGTGACTTGGCGTGGGTGTCGCTACGCTTCTCGATGTACTTCCTTCTTGCTTTGATACTAGCACAGAACGGTGGGACCCCCATTTGTGACTTGGCGTGGGTGCCGCTACGCTTCTTGATGTACTTCCTTCTTGCTTTGATACTAGCACAGAATGGTGGGACCCCCATTTGTGACTTGGAGTCTCTAGCCTTGCGTGATGTGGCTGGATTCAAGAAGTGGCGTCTTGGAGTCTCTGACCTTGCGTGATGTGGCTGGATTCAAGAAGTGGCGTCTTGGACTCTCTGACCTTGCGTGATGTGGCTGGATTCAAGAAGTGCGTGATGTGGCTGGATTCAAGAAGTGGCGTCTTGGAGTCTCTGACCTTGCGTGATGTGGCTGGATTCAAGAAGTGGCGTGAACTTTGCACAAATTTCTCTATTTGATATGCAATGCTACTTAACAATTTGGGCCATATCGGTGCTTGTTTAGTTGTGATATTTGGTTTTTAACATAATCTCCTATATCTAAAATCTTAGTAGTTAAATTATAATTTTTGTCTATTTTGATGAATGTGGGTTAAACACACATTTGGAAAATTTATGTACATATTTATCTCTTGGCAGCATCTCTGTGAAGGAATATTTGCAAAGTTTATGTACATATTTATCTCTTGGCAGCATCTCTGTACATATTTATCTCTTAGGCAGCATTTCTGTGAAAGAACATTTGCAAATTTTATGTACGTATTTATCTCTTGGAAGCATTTTGGTGAAGGAATTTGTTTGGATTGCCCCCATTCAAGTCATGGTTGCTAACTGGTAGTTGAGTCACAATGGTCCGGATATTCAGAGTTTGCCATTCGTCGTGAGGTATAGCAACAGAGAAGCAGGTAGGTTCTCCTGGTTCGACGCTTGCTTGGGCAGGATAGGAACCGAGGAGGGCTAGTCTAAACGCGATAGCTGGGAGGGGCAGTCCCATAGACTACTGGAAACATCTGCCGAGAGGGGTGCACATCACACAATAAACTGAAATCCATTTTACTTGTTTCAGCGCCCGACCTTTCACTTTAACCCCATTGTGCTTAGTTTCAACAATTAAACCCTGCCAGGAGAGCGAATCGCCTGTTTACTACCCAATAGAAGCAACAGAGCAAGCAGCATGAACATCTATGCCAGCTATAAATTCCTTCGGCATAGGGCAGGGACTAGCTACCACGCAGCCCCTCTGGTTTAATTTAACTAAAAAACATATCTAAATTCCTAATAATATTGAAACTAACTAACCAAAGCAGAGAGTCTCTTTGATTGAGAAATATTCAGCATTTGTAGTTTCCGTAAACTCCGATGTTCTGTTACCTACATTGATCAGGGATTCTGCAGTCACTATCACATTCGTTCGGGCATTCTTCAGGCCTGCAACTTATTGCAGGCTGGAAGTCTTTATGGTTCTCTTTAGGTTTGCAGTTTATTGAGGACTGGCAGCATGCTTCATGGCTCTGTTTGAGGACCGCAATTGATGCTTCATGCTGAGGGTGGAGACGGCTACTAACCCTAATCGAACTCCCGATCAAATCAGCGTCCGTTCAGCTTAGAAGTCAGACAATCAATCCAGTACTGGGAAACTGAAAGCGGTTTTACTCTGAACATAAAGCGACGAGGGGCTAGCTTAACAAATATTGTAGAAATGTAGTGATTCGTTTTAATAGGGAAATATCATGGTGAAATATATAAAAGAAGTACATAGTAATTTAAAAAGGCCACGAACAATTACTCTAATTTAAAACGGTCAAAGACTGGAAATTTTATATATGTCTATGCAAACTTCACTAGAACAATTACTCTATATACTCTTAACAATCCTATTGGTCAAGTAGAGATATTTGGAAAGGCATCCAATCCTGCTATTCAAGTAGACACCTTTGCAATGACATCCACTCCGGCTATTTATTTTTCAATTCTGAATTTTGACTGTAGATTACATGCTATGTAGACTGTCATCATAATATTTCCTTAGATAAACCTTTAAGAAATGAACCATCTGATTTGCAGAGAAATCACGTCACTGGTGTCACTTACATACTGCTTAAATGAGAAAATAGCAAATTTGAATTCGTTGAGAACACGTACTGGAAGGGAAGTATCAATTTCTATTTAAACTAATGGAATCTGAAACGGAGATGGGGTAGAGAGAAGAGCAATTGGAGTAGCTATACGTTGGGTAAACAAGCAGTCCATCGGCAACTTAGGCAACTCTAACTGTGGTGGCCGCTTACGAGCTTTTGGGGTCCTCAATACCGTTGTATCTTCATAAAACATGAACGGTTCCAGGCAGTCAAATAGATTAGATTCATTGTTCGTTGTACTTATAGAAAAAGAACACATTCCGTCCTCATTCTTATGAGGTAATGAGGAAATTGTGGTCTCTGTCATTGGATTTGATAATTGGCAGCTGCCATTAAGGGTGTTTGAATGAAACTTCTCTAGATATTCATCACCAAGTGAATGAACCTGTTGTTCTTTCTCAAGGTGATCACTCTTTGCTCGTTCTTCAATCGACTTACGAGAAGCAGCCTTTCTGTATATCCGACATAACACCATATCCATTTTCTTCTGCACATGCCAATCCATTTAATTCCATCAGTATCTCTACAGTGAGAGAAACCAGGCACTCTCCCACCGTGGCTGTAGAGCACCTTGGTTCTAAACAAATCAATGGCGTAGAATTTATCAAAGGCTCTTAAATAGTATTGGTCGGTGCAAATAGGTAACTTTCATTTTTTCACTGTGCTCTTAGTGCTTATAGATCTGGCAAACATAAAGGCAGCTGAGCGGAAAACATTAACAAACCTACCCTGGGGGTCGACGAGCTGAAATCTAACAAACCGTATTCATTCATGATCCAGTCGGTCTTCTCTCCACGAGGGCCTTTTCCTTTGTAAAACACAAGTGTTTTCTTCAGACCGACGCAGTGAAGCAGCTTGTTGCGGACTGCTCTGTCTGAACCGGTGGCCTTCCAGAAACCTGACGCCGTCAGTATATTATTCCGTGGGCACGCCTTCTCCTGCTTTCTGTTGAAATTATAATTTCAACTGCAGTGAACAGAACAGCAGCAGCTACTTTATTCATTTGTCGTGATCCGGCGCCCCACATTTTCTCCCGATCTTTTATGTCACCGCCATTACCATCTTTTCACTCTTTAATTATTTTTGTGTTTCCAGAAAGAAGAAGATCAGATCCAGCGCCAAACCGTTACTTTTCAACAACCATATTAATGAGCAAAACCGCTGAAACAGAAAAAGAACCGTTCTCGAGCCGTAGCAACATTTACTAGCCATAGATTTCATCACCACCGACTCAAAAATACAGCAAAAGATCAAATCTGTTCATTATGAACAGCAGAAACTTTATCAGCAAGTTAAGGCGGTGAAGTCCCTTTCCCGCAGTATAAATAGAAACAGAAACAGAAGTAGAAAACAGAAGAGAAAATAGATTGAAAGTCCTTTTGTAACACACAGCAGTGTAGAACAAGAGAGTTTTTTTTGTATTGCACAGCAGTGCTGAAATTTTCTGAGATAGTTGTTTTCTGGAACTGAAGCGTTCCTGTTGTAATCCCTCTGTCAAGAGGAAGATGCTCTTTAGCATAATATTTTGTGAAGATCCCTCTACGTGAGGAAGACTTAGTTTTATCTGTTGGTTTATTTTCATAAATAGAAATTTCTTTCTGTGCGTTGCTGTTTCACCAAAAGTTATTTTGTCAAAAAAATTTCTCGTAAGTCGAAAAATACTTGACGTCAAAAATCCCCGTTGCTGCAACACCACGAACAGCAACTGAAAAAATTTTACGTTGCTGCAACACCACGAACAACGTTGCTGCAACACTACGAACAACAACTGAAAAAAACTGTGTTGCTGCAACACCGTTTCTAGAGAACGAATTTTTCTGTTTTTCTGAGTTAAAAACAGAGTATTTTTCTGCGTCAAAGACAAAGTATTATTTTGATCAGTTTTTGATCCTGAGGCAAAGTAGAGTATTATTTTATGCTCTGTTCTTGTGTTTTTGAATTATCAGAAAACAGAGTATTACTCTCTGTTCATATTTTTGTTGTTTCGAAATTTATCAGAAAATTCTGAACAGTGGAAACAGAGGATTTTTCCACTGTATTTTGTTTGGAATAACCAGAAATTCCCGACATGGTATCAGAGCTTGTTCAGGCTCTTTGAAGACATCAAAGAAGCTGAAAGAAGATTTGTTGCTGCAGCAAATTATACAGCAGAGCGAAAACGCTGTCAAGGTATTTTTCATATTAGTTTTTTGTGTAGCTGCTGAAGACAATTAAGTGATTTTTTTTACAGTCAAGTATTGCAAGAATGGCCAGCACCAGCGTGGGTATGTTTAATACCCAGCTCCCACAGTTCAATGGGAAAAATTATGACTACTGGGCAATAACCATGAGAGCCGTGTTTGTCTCACATGATTTATGGGAACTTGTTGAATATGGATTTGAAGAGCCAGCAAATGAAGAAGAGTTTATTGGATTAACTCAGGCAGAGAAAGAGCTGTTGAAGAGCAATAAGAAGAAGGACTCAAAAGCTCTTGTATTCTTATATCAAGTAGTGCATGAGAGTGTGTTTCCGAGGATAGCAGCAGCCAATACATCCAGAGAAGCATGGAAAACTCTCAAGACAGCCTATCAAGGCATGGAGAAAGTGAAGACAGCAAAACTACAGTTGCTGAGGAAAGATTTTGAGAACCTGCGTATGAAGGAGTCAGACAATATTGACTCATTCTTCACACAAGCAATTGGTTTGGTCACACAGATAAGGTCTCATGGAGAAACTCTTGAAGAAAAGAGGATTATAGAGAAACTATTGAGGTGCCTACCCTCAAAGTTTGATGTGATTGTCACCACCATAGAAGAGACAAAGGATCTCTCAAATTTTTCAGTTGATGAACTTCATGCATCACTGATAACACATGAGCAGAGGTTGAGTAGAAATGAAAACTCATCTCTAGAGCAAGCCTTCAAGACCCAGATGTCATTTGGAAGAGGAAGAGGTCAAGGCAGAGGAAACAAGAGAGGAAGAGGCAGAAGCCAATACAGAGGCGGAAGAAACAGTCCAGCAAATGTTCAAGGAAGAGGCAGCAATCCAAATCAGAACCAAGGCCATGGTAGCAGCCAGCAAAGTGGACAACATCATGCTCAAGGACAAAGGTATGAAAAATCCAATGTCCAATGTTATTATTGTAAAAAATATGGGCACTATGCAAATGAATGTAAGAAGAAGCAGCATGATATGAGTAATAGATCTAGTGCAAATATCACTAGAGAAAATATCAGTCAAGATAATGTGTTGTTAGTTTGTAATATGGCTGAAACAAACAGTGAAGATATATGGTTTCTAGATTCTGGTTGCAGCAACCATATGACAGGAAACATAGCCCTGTTTTTTGCTTTAGATCAGAGTGTGCAGTCACAAGTCACACTTGGGACTGATAGTAAAATTTCTGTTATGGGAAAAGGAGAAGTTAAAATATTTACAAAGAAAGGTGAAAGAAAACCATAACAGATGTCTATTATGTTCCTGGAATGAAGTGTAATCTCTTGAGTATTGGACAGCTTGTTCAGAAAGGTTACAATGTTTTCTTTGAGAATGATGTATGCACCATCATGGACAGATTACCCAACAAACGTTGTATTGCTGAAGTGAAGATGACAAGGAACAGGATGTTCCCTCTCAGAATAAAGGCAGATCTGAAAAATAAAGAAGAAATTGCAGCAGTGACACAAGAGGCTCTCCAAAGCGTACCAAAGGATGAAAATTGGTTGTGGCATTTGAGATTTGGACATCTCAACTTTGGAGGTCTTAATTTGTTGAGTAGAAAAGGAATGGTAAGAGGATTACCATTGATAGAAAAGCCATACAGCCTTTGTGAAGGTTGTATATTGAGAAAACAACACAGAGAAAGTTTTCCAACTGGGAAAAGCATAAGGGCAAAATCACCTTTAGAAATTGTCCACTCAGATTTATGTGGACCGATGCAAGCTCCATCACTTGCAGGCAGCCAATATTTTCTAACATTTATTGATGACTTTACCAGAAAGACTTGGGTTTATTTTCTGAAGAATAAGAGTGAAGTGTTTGAAAATTTTCAAAATTTCAAAGCACTTGTAGAAAATCAATGTGGGCTGCGTATCAAGGTTTTGAGAACTGACAGAGGAGGTGAGTATATCTCCAAAGAATTTTTACATTTTTGCAGAGAAAATGGAATTCATAAGCAATTTACAGCAAGGTACACCCCGCAGCAAAATGGAGTTGCTGAAAGAAAAAACAGAACAATCATGGATATGGCGAGAAGCATGTTGAAGGCAAAGCATTTGCCAAATGATTATTGGGCTGAAGTTGTACACTGTGCAGTATATATTTTGAATAGATGTCCTACAAAAGCAGTGATGAACAAAGTGCCAGAAGAAGCATGGAGTAGGAGAAAGCAAGGAGTCACCCACATGAAAGTTTTTGGTTGTGTGGCTTATGCACACATTCTAGATCAGCTAAGGAAGAAATTGGACAGCAAAGGGGAGAAATGTATTTTCATTGGATACAGTGAAGAATCCAAAGCTTACAGGTTATATATCCCATCCACCAAGAAGTTTTTTGTGAGCAGAGATGTTCAATTTATTGAAGAGGAAGCTTGGGATGGAAGCATAGAGAAAACAGTTAATGTTAAAAACTGTTTGTCTCATGATGATGATGACGAGGAGTTGGCTGAAACACATCCCCAAACAGCAACACCAACAACAGAACAGCAAAAGACACCCTTGAGGAGAAATGAGAGTGCTTCTCCAAGCACACCACAAGGAGGAAATTCAAGTGCATCTACAAGCACTTGTACACCGAATGAAAGAGGTAAGAAATTCAGAAATTTATGTGATATTTATGATGAAGGAATGAATTCTTTGTTTGCCTTGTATTGTCATGTTGATGACCCTGTTCATTTCGAAGATGCAATTAAAGATAAGAAATGGATAGAAGCTATGGATGAGGAAATAAATGCCATAGAAAGAAATAAGACATGGGATTTAGTTGATTTACCAAAAGGTAAAGAAGTCATTGGAGTTAAATGGGTCTACAAGACCAAGGGTAATGCTGAAGGCAAGATAGAAAGGCATAAGGCAAGACTTGTTGTCAAGGGATACAAGCAGCAATATGGGAGAGATTATGAGGAGACTTTCGCACCAGTTGCAAGAATGGAAACAGTAAGAGCAGTGTTGTCCATAGCAGCACAAAACAAATGGAAAGTTTACCAAATGGACGTGAAGTCAACATTCTTGAATGGAGTATTAATGGAAGAGGTTTACATCGAGCAACGTCTAGGCTATGAGAAGAAAGGCCAAGAGCACAAAGTCTGCAGATTGAAGAAAGCTCTTTATGGGCTGAAGCAAGCACCAAGAGCGTGGTACAGTAGGATAGATTCCTATCTACTGGAGAACGGATTTGAGAAGTGTGAGGGAGAACCCACTGTTTACATCAAAGAAAAAGACTGTAAAATTTTAATTGTTGTGTTATATGTTGATGATGTGATTTTTACAGGTAATGATGACTACCTCATTGAAAATTTCAAATCAGTCATGAAAGAAGAATTTGAGATGACTGACATGGGTTTGCTGAGATACTTCTTAGGAATAGAAGTAGATCAAAATAAAAATGGAATTTTTATTTCACAGGCAAAATATGTAAATGAAGTGTTGAGCAGATTTAACATGCAGGACAGCAAGGCAGCAATCACTCCCATAGTGATGGGATTAAAACTCAGCAAAGAGGACAGCAGCAAAGATTTTGATCCTAGTGTGTAAAAGAGCATAGTTGGCAGCCTCATGTATTTGACTGCAACTAGGCCAGACATAATGTATGCTGTTAGTTTAATTTCCAGATTCATGGAGAAGCCAAAAGAAACACATTGGCAGGCAGCAAAGAGAATTCTGAGGTATGTTAAAGGTACAAAAAGGTATGGCATATTTTATACTGTTTCAGAATGTTCAGATTTAGTTGGATACACAGATAGTGATTGGGCTGGAAGTGTAGATGACCAGAAAAGCACATCTGGTTACATTTTTCACATAGGTTCAGGAGCCATTTCATGGGCTTCCAAGAAACAGCCAATTGTAGCATTGTCTACAGCAGAAGCAGAGTATGTGGCAGCTACAGCAGCAGCATGTCAAGCGGTTTGGATGAGGAGAATGTTGAGAAGTCTTTGCCAGGAGCAGGCAACATCAACAGTTATTTTTTGTGACAATAGCTCAGCCATTGCATTATCCAAGAACTCTGTATTCCACAAGAGAACAAAACACATAGACACAAAGTTTCACTACATCAGAGAATTGGTGAACAATGGAGAAATCATTTTAAAACATTGCAGGACTCAGGAACAGGTTGGAGATATTCTGACAAAGCCATTGGATCAAAAAAGTTTTGAGTTTTTAAGGAAACTTCTGGGTATGACTGATAACCCAGCAGTTGAAATTAAAGGGGAGTGTTGAAATTATAATTTCAACTACAGTGAACAGAACAGCAACAGCTACTTTATTCATTTGTCGTGATCCAGCGCCCCACATTTTCTCCCGATATTTTTGTCACTGCCATTACCATATTTTCACTCTTTAATTATCTTTGTGTTTCCAGAAAGAAGAAGATCAGATCCAGCGCCAAACCGTTACTTTTCAACAACCATATTAATGAGCAGAACTGCTGAAACAGAAAAAGAATCGTTCTCGAGCCGTAGCAGCATTTACTAGCCATAGATTTCATCACCACCGACTCAAAAATACAGCAAAAGATCAAATCTGTTCATTATGAACAGCAGAAACTTTATCAGCAAGTTAAGGCGGTGAAGTCCCTTTCCCGCAGTATAAATAGAAACAGAAACAGAAGTAGAAAACAGAAGAGAAAATAGATTGAAAGTCCTTTTGTAACACACAGCAGTGTAGAACAAGAGAGTTTTTTTTGTATTGCAGAGCAGTGCTGAAATTTTCTGAGATAGTTGTTTTCTGGAACTGAAGCGTTCCTGTTGTAATCCCTCTGTCAAGAGGAAGATGCTCTTTAGCATAATATTTTGTGAAGATCCCTCTACGTGAGGAAGACTTAGTTTTATCTGTTGGTTTATTTTCATAAATAGAAATTTCTTTCTGTGCGTTGCTGTTTCACCAAAAGTTATTTTGTCAAAAAAAATTCTGGTAAGTCGAAAAATACTTGACGTCAAAAATCCCCGTTGCTGCAACACCACGAACAGCAACTGAAAAAATTTTACGTTGCTGCAACACCACGAACAGCGTTGCTGCAACACTACGAACAGCAACTGAAAAAACTGTGTTGCTGCAACACCGTTTCCAGAGAACGAATTTTTCTGTTTTTCTGAGTTAAAAACAGAGTATTTTTCTGCGTCAAAGACAAAGTATTATTTTGATCAGTTTTTGATCCTGAGGCAAAGTAGAGTATTATTTTATGCTATGTTCTTGTGTTTTTGAATTATCAGAAAACAGAGTATTACTCTCTGTTCATATTTTTGTTGTTTCGGAATTTATCAGAAAATTCTGAACAGTGGAAACATAGGATTTTTCCACTGTATTTTGTTTGGAATAACCAGAAATTCCCGACACTTTCTTGGAACAAAGAAGAACCATTGTGTCAACCCAACATCATAATCCAAACCTGCAAGAGTACGAATTCATCAATTAGACTGTGAGAGACCTTTTAAAATTAAAAACACTGAAAAACGAGAAAGTTGACTGTACCTGGTAACTTCCACGGATCATACTGATACAGGTCCAACGTAGGTATGATCTTATCAAAGCTCACTGGGTAGCTGCCTTGAACCCTTTTCTTCAAATAGAAGTCCAGCAGCTCCTCTTCTGTTGGATAGAATCTGAAACCTGGAAGGTCCCTTAACTCTGCCCCTACTACCCCAGCATAGATTTTCTGCAGCAGGGCCATCTGATCTATTTTTGGATGAACCTTTTAGACAAGTATCTCAGCATGATTTCCCTATCCATAAATATATAGAGGCGAATCTTGATCGTTGGAAGTTTCCTGGACTGTAGGTGAAAAAATACTCCCAACGATTTTTTGACGAAGACGGACTGATTATTTAGGACAAAATGGGAAGACAACATCATGATGGTCCACACGTTAATGTTTATAAGACCGACCCAAGAAACGTGTCTTCTGAATTTTTCCTTCACGGCTTGTATAGTATGGCTTAGAATGAAGCCTGCGAGAGCGGCTTAGAATCGAACCTATGCTATATTTGGCAAACATCTTTACCTATATGGATAATTTCTATACCCATATTGTATGTGGTTAGTTTTGATTGGTCTACAGTCCTATTTTTCTATCGCCAGACCACACCACAGCTCCGGGCTCGCTTCTTCGTCCACTGCTCGTATACTGTGGCTTAGAATCAAACCTCCGCTATATTTGATAAACGTCCAACCTATATGGCTAATTTCTATACCTACATTGTATGTGAGTTAATTTTCATTGGTCTGCGGTTTTATTTTTCCACCGCCAGACCACTCAACAGCTCCAGGTTTATGACTACGCCACAGCCGAAATTTTATTTTATTTTCTTTCAGCTCGCTTCTTCCGCTTAGTGATAGTGGACAATTTCGTTTTCTTATTGAGGATATTTTCAAGTCGCACTTTGCGTCTTGGTAGTACATGTCTTGGTTGGTTTTTAAAATCATTGAAATTTCGATGAAATTACATGTCTATGTAAAGGATATGATACTCATGGCCATACATATTCATTAAGTCATACACAGCACAGAGCGAAATTTCTTGGTGGTTGAATTATATTTTTGGATTGCATGGAAAAAGTAAATTCTAATCATCCGAAAGTATATATGCATTAGAGGCTGTGGCAGTAGTCCCTGTCGGGGTCTGCAGGGAAGTGCAGAACTTGGAAAAGTTGGGCTGGCAGAAATTGTTCCAAGTCTGGAAAGGATGGGAGGCAGAGGTTAAGGAATAAATGGAGTGAACCAAATATTACATAGTGAGAAAATAGCTATGGGGCCAGTTTGTTGACTGGCCTACATGCTGCAGAGCAGCGACCATTTGCATCCATATGTCCAGGTATGACAAGAACGATTATGAACTTAAAGAAGCTTTATTTGAATGAAGATGCTAAACATAAATGCAGAAAATGATTTAGGAAGAGGGTTTGGAAATAGAAAGTGATCCCTTTCAATAATGCGCAACCACAAGTAAACATTCTGTTCAATGTTGACTGAAAAATTAATTGCCTATACTGAAAAATATCTTTAAATCTTAAAAGCAATAATTCATATAAGTCGATGTTTAAACCTTAAAAACAGTGATTCATATAAGTCGCTCAAAGCAAGCAGGTACTCTCAGCCGTAAATCATTTCACAGTGGATGCAAATATTAGATAGTAACAAAATAGCTATGGGGCCAGTTTGTTGACTGGACTATGTCAGAAGCACTTCTTGTTGCATGAGTTGCATCAGCAACAACAATTCCTATGTCTGCCATTTTTAGCTTGCAATCGTTTAACAATCTCGTACTTATGCTCTGCAATGACCAGTCAAAATCAAGTAGGATATGGAATCAAACACTAATTAAGGAAATGAAAAAATAAAAGTATCTGAAAAAACACATAAGTAAAAGATAATTGTTGCTCACTAGGGAAAACACCAGCAAAATCATCAGCCTTCTCTATCAGTTCATCAACTGGCAAAGCTGCAATTGATTCATCTTTGTCCTGACCTAGTAAAGAGGATGATGGATACATGTTTGTATCCATGTCCAGTCGGCAAGCTGTCTCCTTGGCAATAGCCAGTTGATCTCCTAATGAACATTTGCAAGTAAATAGTTAAATGTTGGCTCGTTGCATTACAAAAACATTAGTGAAACTGATGACAACATAACCTCACCATACATGTGATCATTTTGACATTTATACGAAGATTAAGAGCCCTTGTGATTGTTTCAGCATTGTCATGGCGTGGGGGATCAAAAAGAGGCATCAATCCAATAAAATGCCAGGGCCCTCCTGGACTCTCCTCCCTGCCCTGTGGAACTTGTTGCAACGATTTTGAGATAGCTATAAAAATATACATAATCAACAAGAAGAACTTACTGGGAAGATTGAGCCCATGGATAAAGCAAAAGAAGCCATATTATTAACCTGATATGCAACTGCAAGAGAGCGAAGTCCTCGTTCAGCAAAGTTGTCAATAACTGTATGAACTCGCCGGTCAATTTGTGGCTTATTATGTGCGAGGTTAAGAATCTAGCAGAAGGTATTTGGTCATTTCAGTTTTAATAGAATGTATACAAATAAGTTTTGAAGCACTTTCTAAACAATACAGCCCATTACCAATGCAAGTTAAAAGTGGCATAAGACTAGGGTTTCCAATTTGAAATCCTTACCTATAACTGTATGTTTTGAAGGCAAGGTCACCATATCGCTTTCAAAACATAGAAGTTAACATGCCTGTGACTTAAATTAAAAATAATTGTGTAAAAATATGTATTCAAAAAATTTGTTTATATATATGTGGATAAATTAATCCATTAACAAGTATAGGTGTCGTGATTACCATGGAAATTGCATCAGAGATTATAGGTTGGTTCTCCAGTAGAACGGTCAACTACAGGCAGATGAAGTCGGCGTTGATCCTTCTCTGATGCAATAGATTGTAGACGCTTTGCCTTCAACGAAGACTTAAAAGTAAATGCTTGTTAATGAAAAATCAAAGTCAGAGTAAGCTGGAGCTCTCCAAGATGGTAAGTCCCAACTACCATGTTGGAACATAGCACTGGGGCTTTTGTAATCTGTGCAAGTGAACCGATTTGGAAAATTTTCAAATCAATGATCATGAACACTGCTTGATAGTTCATCCAGAAACCATCAGTCCTAACTAATATTATGGTAGAACCAAATTTGCAAAAAACTGTCACGCCCATTGAATCTTTGAATAGTTACAGGAATTTGGAGTCTTGGGTTACATAATCATACGTTATGTCAATATATTTAGTTTGCCACCATGTTGTCAATAAATCAGGGTCACTGTGCTTAACTAGTATGTTATAATCAAATTACTCAATTAAGTCAGCTTATGCCATTGTTAGATGATCTGATTAAGGCTTTGTCAGCTTCATTAGAGGCATACGCTGGTGTATACACAAAACAGAGCTTAATTATGAGGAAATAGTAAAACATTGGAAACACCATTTTATTAACATTTGTGGAGAACATTGATATCAAACCACAACTGCAAATGTGGGCCTTCATCAAGACTGGACCACCCCCAATTCTTGTCATTTTCCAATGGGCAGATCAAGAAGAAAATATTTTATTGATCTTAGTGCAAATTTTCGCAACATTCTGTCATAGATTTTTCGTTCTTCTTTGAGAGACCTGATGATGTTTGTAAAGTACTTGCAGGCTGATACTATTATTTAATTTGCCAAAAAATTATTGATGAACTTTCCATTCGCATGAAAAAACCTGTAAGGATGACGAGAAAATCCAGTGCGTACATATTGAACAACTACATGGTAATTAACCTACTGATCAGTGTTTGAAAACTGCTAATTCGACAATTAGACCGAACAAACTTCCAGCCTTGATGGCATATGTTGCAATGCCTACACGTTCCTAAGCTGATGTGAAAACACTCAAAGGCTTATACTAAAAACAAATATTCAACAAAACAACGAATTGAACTATAGTCTACTTTAAAAATATAGATAAGGTGGCAAAGTATAACGACTGAGCCAACCTTGGGATTATGCCTATCACTGGATAGTCCACGCTTCTTCTTGTCTGTTTTCTCTTTTTTCCTCGAGGACGTTCCAGATTGACGGGCTCTATGGGCCTTGTGAGATTGCTCCATTGTTCTTGTATAATCTCCAGTGATAAAAATAGCATAAACTCAAATCAAATGTTCGAATTTCCTCACACAAAAATAAGTAAATAAATTGAAAAAAAAACACATATTTCTTCGTAAGTCTACTTTTGTTACTGCGACAAAAGGTTAAATGAACGAAAACCCCATTGTAATTTTGTTATTGCTGAAAAAAGGTTAATGAATGAAACCCCAGTGCCCTTGGAACGTTTAAGAGGGCGTCATGAAAAAAGAAAAAAGAAAAACTAGCAACCATTAAGTAATAAATAAATGGATGTTGCATATTTCAACCAAAACCCTAAACCCTACAAATCCCGGTGATGCAAGCTTGATATGTACATAACATAAATAAGCAGAGAGATAGACGCCAAGAACAACTGCATCAATCAACATAGAAACATTTAAAGCAAGTCTCAGGCTTTACCTTTGAATTTTTCTGCGAAAATAAATTTAAAATCCTTGTTAATAGCAAGCTTAATGACCGAAAATGAATAGGGGGAGAAATACCAGAAGTTGACTATGAAAATCACATTGTATACCTGAGTAGCGAAAATAGGAATTCTAAGATAAATGAGTTCATGAGTGTGAGATTGCAAAGGTAAAATTGAGCTAAATGAATTAAATGCTTTGAATGAGAGCATGAAAAGGCCTTGAATCATAGAAACCGTCAAAGTGATTCTCCTCCATAACCAGTTGACAAAATGAAACTCAACACAATGCAAGTTAAAAGTGGTATAAGACTAGTAGATCATCCTTGTCAAGGCTATAACGAATGGGTTTACTGCATCCCAACATGAACAAGTTGCAATCATTCGTGTTTTTGCATTCTCTATGCAGACATGCTGCTACTCTTTGGATAGCCAATACATACCAACACCCTCCAGCTACCTGTAAAAATCTTGGTCTCTTCAAAATGCCTCATTTAAACCCAAGAACCCCAGTTTCCACAATATGCATGATAATGGTTAAAGAGTTTCAAGGAAGAACTTGCTAATAAAAATCTCAATGGATTGCTGTCTGTCTATCTGATTTATTGGTGTTGCAAAATTCTGCATGGGCCATGTATTACTGGCATAGCTATTTATATAGCAGAATTTTAATCTGGGAAAATTCAAAATTAATATACCTTGAACTCAAAATTCAATAAACTGTAAGAGAAATTTGCAGCAAACACAAATTTAAACCATACATAAACATTAAAAGCTTCCCCTTACACAAAATCCAATGAAAAATCTAGATATGAGTTATTGAAATGGATGTTATTTAACTGTTCCAAGGTTTTGACTTACATATAATCAAAATTTGTCAAAACACTAAACATAATATACAACTCAAAACAACTGCAAGATTTGTAAGAAATAAACAACGCTTACTGAAATTTTTGTGATCTCATTATGGTTTGAAGCCTAAAGTTACATCAGATATTATAAAATATCACAATATACCATAAGATACTTTATATATAAGCTATTTTGAAAAATTTCTGATCTCAGAACGGTTGGAAGCTTGAACTTACATGGGACGCTATAAAATATGCTATCAAATTCACGACGAATCTCCACCAATCTGTACCAAAAATGTAACCTGTTACTATTTGCATCCGGCGCATGAGGCAGACAGAATGGTAAGCCTTGGGTAGATATTGAAATAAGAATATTAGCACCAACACTTTCATAATATAAGTGATTTCTCCCCTTTTTATAAGGTCTGGCACAACCAACCAGAACACCACCTGCACAAATAAATGGCATTCAATAGCAATACGAATTAGAATATGATAAAGTCTATGTAGGATTTATGGAAAAGATTAAATAATTATAATAAAAAAACTCTTTATACTTCAAGATAATTTCATCTTTGCCTTCACCTAAAAAGATACCTCGATCTCTATATTTAAATAAAAATCAGAGAATCTAAGAATCTAGAAATATGTAAATCCAAAGACTGTCAATCCAAATGCTCTAAGAATTTAGTAAAATTCCAATCATCACCCAACTGCTCTAGAACTTTAGTAAAATGTCAATCAACACCCAGCTGCTGTAAGAATTTAGAAAAATGTCAATCAACACCCACCTGTGGAAGTGGCAGTATGACAAATATATCAAACCAAAAGCCTTTGAGAGAACGCAAGTAATGGAGAGCAATTAAACGAGCATCCCAAGCAAGTTTCCCAGAGCCGACTACAAGTGATTCCTTTGACACATATGCAAGCCTGAGTTGCAACCAAATATGCCATAAATGCAAGGGATCAGTGGTAGAACGCAGAACAGTCACGAGAATAGTGAACTTCCCATCTAGGTAGATGCACATGAGGTGTTTACTAATGGATAGAACATAAAAGAAAAGGGGGTCAATTGCCAATCCAATGGCACACACAGGAAGAATAATCCTGTTCCATCTCTAGATGGGTTTGCTTCTTGCATCTAATACTATTCCAAATATCCATTTATCTCTCTTCCTTCAATGCAGGCATGGCTGGTGAACTTGGCATTCGGTTGGAAAAACAGAGGAACCTGCATTGGCTTCCCAGTGGAGATGGTTGCTCTTATTACAGCGAATGAAAGCTGGAGTTTCTATCTGGGTGCAAGAAAAACACTCCTTTGCTGATGTGCCTCCAGATCTTGACAGGGCAGGAGAGGCCACTGCTGCCATTAACTCTTCCCATACTCCTTGAGATATATTGCCTCTAGGGGGTGTTGAATTTTCTGTGCCCCTTGAAGTTTTGGAAAGCCATCTGCAAATATACTTCAGGTCCAGTCAGCACATTCTATTGCAAAATCTTAGTTGCAACTACTCTATAACTATTTTTCAATCAAGCAGACTAGAACATTGAATATAGGAATTTAGATTGCTTACCCTGCAGCTATAGTCTTCAAAAAGGATGACATGCTTCTGCTTGTTATACCATTCTATGACATAACGGTTATTCCAATGAATAAATTTCCAAGCCAAAAGACCAGGTGGAATCTCAGTCCTGAATCAACACACAGGAAAAGGATTTAGGATTATATAGCAATCTTGCAAATCAAAGCATTGCGGCCTTTCCTTTATATTCAGGTTTAAACACACAGGAAAAGGATTTAGGATTATGTAACATGTTGTACTTGATGCAGTTATGCAGATCACTCCAGATTTAGTGCAAACGTAGTTAATGCAGGTAGGGCATCAACGTGAGAGGAATTTGAGAAATCTGTTGAAGTTAACCAGAGAAATGTATATCAGTCATTCTCTACATCACTACTCAGTTGGACGTTTGCAAATTCTGTGGAAGTTACCAGAAATGTATATCGGCCATTCTCTCCTTCGCGCTTTGTATATTGGAAATCTTCAGATTGTAAATTGGAAACCATGTCACCGTTCTTCAGATCTATGGCATATTCAGATGGTGTCTGGGATAAATTCTTTCCTGGTAGTGCTAGCAGATTTTACCCAAAGCAGTCACCCTCTAGCATTCGCTACGAAAATATAACTCTACGTTTGACTTTGGATCACATGTGTTTAATAACATGCAAAAAATTTAAGCAAATTGTACAGTTAACAATAAACAAAAACATAGGTATAATAAAATAATACCAAATGCAATACAAACCTCTGTGGTGCCTTGAGGGCAATGTACGGAGCTGTCCGCTGATTAGCAAATTTCTCTTATCATAGCTAGTTATCAGTAGATTTTGTATAGCACTATGCCATAATTCCATCTTCAAACAACATAAATTCATTTTAAAGTCCATATAGTTTGGAGCTATTTATAAAGTTTACCTGGTATGGTAACGTAGTGCTTCTAAGTAGTTTGCAGTACTTAATTTAATAGAGAAAAGTGTCATAGTACAGCAAATTAAATAAATTATTAATAATTAATAGATCTATACAGGGAAAATAAATTATTAATACTTAATAGATGTATCCTAGGTATGGATTATTTAGGTTTAGCTATTAAAGCAAATATTAGGCTATTGATACTTTGATATATTTAGCTACTAAATCAGCTATTGATACTTGGGACATCTATGCATTTCGATTTTGTAGTGAGATGAACGTACCATTACAACTGTTCACCAGGGTTCCAATTCCCTATAATCCAACCCAACGTGTATAGCAGAGTAGCAAAGAGAGAGGAGGCTAGGTTGAAAGTGCTAAATAGTTTGGTGGAATCTGGCAGTTAAGCCCATGGAAGTTCATTTTTGCAATGTAGCATTTCAGTGTATGTATCTGAAACTAGGGAAAATTGGGAAAAAAAACAAATAAGAGATGCCACCTCCAGAACTTCATAGCTTTCAGGCATAACATAGGAAGAAATAGAAATGAGTAACCGATTCAATATACAATTTGTCATTTAACTTCACTGGATAATAAGCACCATGTTTAATCAATCTATGGAATCTTTGGTGTTCGCATTCAACAGCTGTAGATAAAAAATTATGCTCATCTGATGTTGCATTTGCTGTATTCAATGATATAATTTAAACGAAACATGGTACTTTTTAAGATGGAGCAAAAATATAAATACAAAAGGTGGCAAGACAATGTCTGATTGTCAAGCTTCAAGCATGTTGCAGAATGCCTTCCATTTGAAATACAGGACAGAAACAGAAACAGTACAAACACACATGCATAAAGACTTCCCAGCCTTCTTTCCTGAACCATTACCTACATTACCCAAGAAACAAAAACTAGCATAGCTTTCAGGCATAACATAGGAAGAAATAGAAATGAGTAACCGATTCAATATACAATTTGTCATTTAACTTCAGTGGATAATAAGCACCATTTTTAATCCATCTATGGAACCTTTGGTGTTTGCATTCAGCAGCCGTAGATACAAAATTATTGCTCATCTGATGTTGCATTTGCTGTATTCAACGATATAATTTAAATGAAACATGGTACTTTTTAAGATGGAGAAAAAATATAAATACAAAAGGTGGCAAGACAATGTCTGATTGTCAAGCTTCAAGCATGTTGCAGAATGCCTTCGATTTGAAATACAGGACAGAAACAAAAACAATACAAACACACATGCATAAAGACTTTCCAGCCTTCTTTCCTGAACCATTGCCTACATTACCCAAGAAACAAAAACTAACAGAACAAGATGGCTTACAACAAGCTCATTATGACTAAAATTTGAACCGACAACAGAAATTTAAAATCTTCTCTTCTCGGTTTGAAGTAGCAATGGAATTTAAAATATTGAAAGTACATTTTCTTCGTAAATGAGTGGAAATTGCAAGTTAAATAGTTCTATTACAGTAAGACCATAATATGAAGAAACATATTCATATCACTTTTGCATTCGTTGTGTACATGAAGGCCGCCATGTTCCTGGATTTTGTAATTTGTATAACAAATAGTTAGTTATAATAAAATGATAACATTGTGAATTGAAGAGAGGACATATTTGAGACAAAAGATGTTAAGGCATATGTTGATGTACCTTCCATTTGTTAGTTGACATGTAATAGCTCACTATCTTCATTGAGTGTGAACTTGCTCTGAATTTTGAAGTCACGTAACATGTAAACAATGGTAGCTTTCTGTTGCAAATATTCCTCATATGACATTGCTTTTAAATCAGGAAGTAAGTCATGTAATAAGGGCTGCTTGATGATGCACTGGACAAAGTTATTTGTAATGGATTCTATTACAGCATTTATACAATGCTTGTAGATGAAAGGGCAATTATCATTGCATTGTGAATAGAAAATTGTTCCATTGGTTATCACTATGGATGAATTCACTGGGGAGTTACAAATTGCACAAACAGGTTCGAAAGGAGTTGAATATGGATTTGTTGCCATCAGAATACCTTCGACCTGTTTATAAAACATTCAAACGTTAATTTACATTATTACATGGCAAATGCAAAGGTAGTAAAAACATGATTATTGTTATACTTACAACATAGGTAGATGTAGTTAGTTTTCTGAGATTAGTGCATCTGTGTTAAGTTCAGTCATGAACGTTGACTTTGATGCCCTGAATATTGTTTCTTTTGTGTTTACCTTTTTTGTTAAATTTTTGAAAAGGATGAGGGGGAAGTCTCCTTTCTGCAATTGTTTTTCCATTGAGAGGAAAAATTCTTCATACGTGTCAAACAGTTGCAACTGCAAAAGAGAAATTGTTATCTATTGAAAAATACGAAAAGTAATATGCAAATACATTGTTCGTATGTGTTGAAAAATTGCAAGTGCAAGAGACAAATTACAATAACTATAGACAAATTACAATAACTATATATTGAAGTGATGCATGTTATCTACTGAAAATTAGGAATAAGTAACATGCAAATACATACAGTTGCATTGTCATTTTCAGAATCTCCATCTTTGATATGGAGTATGTAATGCAATCCAACCCGTTTGGCAAGTGTAACAGCTGCAGCGATTGTGCCAATTGGGTACATTTCTTTTTTGTTTGCAAATTGCCTAATGGTTGTATTGGGATTGAAGCAATATTCTTTGCAAACTTCAGGTACAGTTTCTATGATACTTGATTCATTAAGCAAAATTATTTTGTCATAGTCACCGCGATCATAAACAGTTTTAGGCAATATCCTGAAATTTGTAATTGAGATGCTGTTGCCTTGCAAAATTTTCTGTTCATGTCGCTCGACTAAATGTGTAGGTACAGTTAACGTTATAGTCATCATTCCTTGAGCATCTGTCAAATCAGCTTGTAATATTTGACGTGATTTGTTTGCTTTATCAAGGAATGCAGTATAGACAACCATTATGTCTCCAACAAATAGCTGCCCAATTCTACGACTATTGAGATCTTCAATTGATACTTTAATTGGCAGTATATGTTTTTGCCTATTAAAATTGATTAGTTAGAAATTGCTATAAACATTTCTACAACGCTATGTTTCTCCTAAAAACTAAATAAGTATAAATAGATTAGAGTGTTGTGTTTCATATGCATACCTTTTTGATGTATCATTTTGTACATTTGTTGAATCAAGTTTTGTTGTGATTGTTTCACTTGGACTAACACAAGTAAATGCACATTTCAATATGATGTGGATATTATCACATGTATTTTGTGATAAGCAATCAATAAAGAAACTATGATATGTAACCTGTACATGTCTTCTTGATGCATTGTCTGGGGGGACTTACTACTAGTGCTTTCTTCACTCGTCCAAGATTTTCTAATTTATATACATTTAAATATACATATGTAAAAACAGAAGGCATATATAATAAACATTAATATTTTAAATAGAAAATAGCATATTTGTATAGTTGTCATACACATACCTTTTCAAAACAAGTGGTTGGCTTGCCTTTTCTAATTGAGTTATGTGCTCTATTTCTTCAATTGTTTGTTTTCCTTTTTCAGGATTTATGCTATGTTATAGAATAGCAACATATATTTAGTTCAATTTGAAAGAGCATATAGAAGTAAAGAGTGAACAAGAACATTAAAACCATAGAACCATACATATGTAAAAATAGAATGCATATATAGTAAACATTAATATTCTAAATACAAATTGGCATATTTGTATAGTTGTCATAGACATACCTTAGTAAACATTAATATTCTAAATACAAATTAGCATATTTGTATAGTTGTCATAGACATACCTTTGCAAAACAACTGGTTGGCTTGCCCTTTCTAATTGGGTTATGCATTCTATTTCTTCAATTGTTTCTTTTCCTCTTTGAAGATTTATGCTATGTTATAGAATAGTAAGATATATTTAGTGCAAATTAGAAGTAAAAAGTGAACAAGAACATTAAAACCATAGAACCATACATATGTAAAAATAGAATGCATATATAGTAAACATTAATATTCTAAATACAAATTAGCATATTTGTGTAGTTCTCATAGACATACGTTTGCAAAACAAGCGGTTGGCTTGCCCTTTCTAATTGGGTTATGCATTCTATTTCTTCAATTGTTTCTTTTCCTCTTTCAAGATTTATGCTATGTTATAGAATAATAAGACATATTTAGTGCAAATTAAAAGAACATATAAAAGTAAAAGTTGAACAAGAACAGAAGATCCATAGGAAAGGAAAGGCAAGAAGAATATACTTTGTTTGTTTATGTTCCATGTTGTTGTTCTTTTTTCTTGGTCGTTCTGTTCAATTGAAAAAGGTTTTACTAGCACAATCTGCATTCATAAATAGATGAGGTCATATCTGCAAATTTATGATAGGATGCTTGTGTTGCTTAATTGAAAAGGGTGTCTTTGGCATAATTTGCATTGATGAATACACGACCTCATATATGTAAATGTACGATAGAATGCATAGTATGTATGGTGTTATCATTTGGTTTAGTACAAAAAGAATATTGTAATATGCTTTAGTAAAATAGAAATGGTAAAGACAATGAGGTATTGCAAAAATGTCAAAATTTGCAATTTTGTAAACTGTTTCATGTGTATATCATAGCTGAAGGACAAGAGATATTGTATCATGGTCAGACCAATATGTATCCAATATGAAAATTCTATATTTTATATTAGCTAGATTTGCCCAAACATGGTCAATGATTGATTTATGCATGGTATTAGTTTTGTCAATAAGGAAATGAAGATTGTAGTTTTCCATGTAGGTTTCTAGCTGCTTTGTTTTTTGATTGCAACGTACCATATCAATATTGAAGTCCCCTAATATAACTATGGTATTGTTTAGATCTAAGTGGCATAAAGATTTTGCAATGACATTGAAAATATTGTTCAGATTTGCATGTGGTGATGCATATATATTGAGTATTGCAATTTGTAATGCGTGAACTTTTATTTTTGCGAGCAATGCTTCTACAAAGTGCTCTTCAAAATGGGTATGTTCAAGGATAATGATATTTTTCTTTATCAATATCATTACTCCATGCTTAATGCAACTTGAGATGCAATTGAAATTTTTGAAATGTTCATTTTCCATACACAATGACATATGTGTTTCTTGTAAGCATAAGATATCAGATTGCATTGTGTCATAATCATTGCATACGTCAGTAAGATGTGCATGAAGATTACGAGTGTTCAATGAAAGAATAAAGATGGATCGCAATGATTGTATTGATGAAGAGTCATATTCTAATTGCCATTTTGCAGTGGTTTGCAAACATTGCATTTCACAATTTACTTTTTTCTTAACCTTAAAATTATTGCGTTTAAGAGGATTAAGAAAATACAATGATTCTATGTTTCTGACACGTGATAGTGATACTAGGCCATGCACTTGTACTCCAGTAGGGTCGAATGCAAGCCTATCCAAGGTTAAGCCTTGTGATCTATGTATTGTGCGTGCACATGCAAGTTGAATTGGAAATTGTTTCCGTATTTTCAATTGGGCCATCTTTGATGTGATAGGCATTACTTTTGATATTCGCAGTATTGGTGTCCAATCATGTGCTATGTCTAAAGTATACAAATGAGCTAGTTTTCTAGATTGTCGATGACCAATATTAGGGTCATGGAACTTAATCCATAGAACATCGACCTTATCTGTATGGGTATATGCTTTAACTATTCCATCTGCACCATTCACTAGCCCATCTGGTGCATCATAATTGCAAGCATACATTTCAACTAACATGTTCAACTTTATCAGAAGGTGCGAAGGCAAAATAGCTGTATGTTGATGGGTTGGGAAATTGCCGTTATTCTCCTCATTTTCATCAATTGCATTAATTAAAATTTCTTTTCCAGGCATCAACATTAACATTTTCTTGTTATGCATTGCAACATCTTTGTTTTTGTAAAATAAATAGGGAAACGTCGGATCATTTGGTACAGGGCGCATGCAACTTGTATTCATATATGTTATATCATCAGATGTTTGACAATTTGTTCGCATTCTATTTAACGCTGATATGAATCTCTTATTTGTTTGTCGCATAGTCATAGCAATTGGAAGCACTTGACGTTATCCTTCCAGAAATCATGTGTTATTGTTTGATTGTTGATTCTTGGTTGTTCAAAAATATAGAAATCACCACAAAATATGATGTCAATGTTGCCAAAGTATTTGGTTTGGACATGTTTTATGTTTCTGAATCTACTGTCAATAGAATATAAGAACCGACTACCAATCATCGAGATCTCATCTATGAAAGCTAGCTGCAATTCTTGATATAGCTTTGATAATTTGTCCAATACTTCTTTGCTGAGTGAGAACAGTTGAGACTTGTTAAAAGGCATTAACAATGCAGAATGGATTGTTGTTCCACCTGCATTATATGTAGATTTTCCTGTGTATGCTAATATTAGACCTTTTGGTTTCATAGGATCAGTTATGTTTTGTGAATCATAAATTCATATAAGCATTTGGAAAATTGCTTTTGCTGTGAGTGTTTTACCTACGCCTGCTCCGCCTGTAATAAAAAGGTAAATTGGTTCCTTGGGGTTTTTTTCTTTTAATTGCAACATCTTTTACAATTGCTTGTTGCTCTTTGTTCAAGATTCTTCTAAGTTTGTAATACTCATTGTTCTCCATTAAAAATGTATGGGCAGTAATTTGAAATCCAAGATTGATTTTTTTCTTCATTTCAAACTGTTTTGGAAATTGCAAGCCCGATTGCAAATCATATTCCTTATAATGGGAACTGTTCTCTTGGTTTCACATATTCATTTGGTTAGTATTCAAAGAACTAATTTGCTCATTTGTTGTAGTCTCTAAATCACCCCATGTTTGATTGATGTTATATGTAAATTTGGCTTCATTGGCTTGAATTGTTTTTTCATGTAATGTATATGCAGAGAGCCATGTAGACAATTCTTGTTTCAATGTATTTTCATAATTTTCAAATGGCATATATAATAATAATTTCTCTCGGCAGAAGTTTTCAATATCATTGTGTTTGTTATATTTGACAAATCGTATAACATTTGGTTTTTTCCTTGTAGATATGGGTGTGCCATGTTTCCTGTAATTTGATACAAATTCTGCAAGGCAGATTTTTCTAATGGAACTTGGTCGTCCAATGTAGTAGTCAATAATGGAATCGCACATAACATCTTCTGAATCATCAAGTTCTTGTTTCAAAAGAATAGGCGGTTTAAAAATAAATGTGCGTTCATCAACTGGAGATGTGTTTACAAATATACATTCCCTTGAACTACAACTCAATGGCAATGAAAGTGCTATATGAACTGCTTGTTGAGCTGACATTTGCTGTAGATTGAGTAATGTATTTCCAAGTTTACGAATCATTTGCATAGCATCAATTTCATTTTTCTGATGCTCTTTGCATATTATTCTAAAATCATTTGTCATAGACTTGTCAATTTTGGTCATATATGAACTACAATATGATGCCGCGGCATATGCATTTAGCACAAATTGTGCATCTGTATTTGCATTCCATAAAGTAGGCATAGCCTTCGCAAAACTGTTATTCGAAATGTGAGAAGGTTTTCGTTTCAGGAAAATTGTTGGTTGCTTTATTGTATGTTGTAATAGTTCTATGTACTCACTTTCTAGTAGTCCTATTTCTAGGAGGAAATTGTCATGGGTTATTGAATCATTGTAGTTTGTTTGCTCCAGGAATGCGAAAAGTGATATTGATTTCTCTACAATTTTTTTATTTTGTGCATTGGTTGGCTCGATGATCATTGTTGATTTCATTGGTGGCATGGGGAAGTTGTATCTGCAGTTTAAATTTTTTCGCTTCTTACAACTTCTTGTATGGTGATGTTTATGCAATTTAGCAACATCTGGGTCCAAATGATTTGTATTACAAGTTATGTAATTATCAAGAAACTTCTCAATTTCTAAATTTCTTTGTTTTCCATATATTGGAGCATTCTCTATCCATAACAGTCCATGTTCATGTTCAGTTCCTCTATTTTGGAATTCTATTACGAAATAGTAATCAGATATTTTTTCAAAGAATGTAGTATCTTGACATATCAATCTCTTTACATCATTAATTCTATGTCTATATTACTGGCTACATGTGACTGGATATTTTCTTATAAGGTAGTCAATGTCATCATCTTCTAATATATCAATAGCAATTTTATTTGCTTTATTTCTAAATAATGTGACGAGTGTATCTACTAATGGTTTCCATCGATGTTCTGCACTTGTAAATGTCACAAAGAAAGTTGGAGGCCCCAATTGTCATATCATTGCAAATATGTTTTTCTTAATTTGTTCCAAATGATCAGAAGATATGCGAATGTTTTTGAAATCTATGTATCCAATATCAGATTTCAATAACTTTTCCAAATTTGCTCGATACTTGACATCTTTTGCTAATATTTTCCTGCCTTTTAGTTGTCCTTTTCTTATTCGTACCCATATGCAAGAAATCACTTTATCAATTATTATTCGCATTGTCTTGAAAAACAAATTTGTTGTATGATATGAGAAGTCACCACTTGCTTGTAACAATTCCCATTGTACAATTTTTTGGTATCTAAACCTATTTGTGATGTCATGATCACGTGCGTCGCCATAAAATAATGTTGGAAAGTTCATTTCTTCTGCATATTTGTCCTTGAAAATGCCCAGTGGTTGTTGTCCTTCAGCAGGTACCAGTTCAATAATCTTGTCTTGCAAATCGTAGATGCATTGTGACTCTACTAATCCATGCACCAATGTTTCAGTAGGTGTTTCGTTATTTGCATCACTGTCTGTATCACTTTCATTGTCGCTGTTTGAATTTTGTACAATGTATTCATTATTCTCTTGTAAAACATGGGCCCAATTCTCATTTATACAAATGTTCTCAGCTTTATAAAGACTTCTAGAACATAGTTTGTTTAATGCTTTCATGACAATAATTGGACGTACTTTACCTGTTTGGTATGCATTTTTGTATTGCAATCGTCTTTTTAATGCAACTGCAATTGTCATTGTATCACTTAGATGTTGTGGCAATGCTTTTTGCACAACATCCACATGAAGTGGTACATTGATAATTGATCCTGTTAAGCCAATTTTTGATCGCCTATATCCCCATTGTCTGATTTGTGCAAATGCAATTCTCAATGACACAAGTCTTTCTTCTAGATCTGAAAGTGTATTTACAGTTGGCAATGGAATGTTACATCTTATTTGTTCAGGTGTTGCAACTTGTGGTAGCTTTCCATTCTTGAGTTCTTTTTTGCAAGGAACACATATGTTTTCATTGTTGAAGGTCCTATTGTTCAATGTCAAATTCATATGCTTTTCTTGCAACTCTATAGTGAAGAATCTAATATTTTTTGCAAAATGCAATCTGGTACAAACTGCACATGTATTCCTAGGCGTGTCTTCGACTTTTTTCATATAAATCTGTACTGCATTTTTCTTGCTTGTAATTCTTGACTTCTTATTAGAAAATGCTTTTTTGCATATGTCATTGCATTTGCGTTTTGTACGTATGAATTGCTTTAGTTTGTGATAATTGAGCTTACGATACTTAGTTGTTTGCATTTGTTCTAAATGAGATGCTATCTCAAATGCAATATTATTGTTAAAATGTACTTGAGATATACATTGTTGTTTTTCTAGTATATTCTTATGATGCAATTGATTACAATCCTCTTTTGCTTCCATGTGCACTTGTTGAGAATTGTGAACATATTTTTGTATCATTGCGTGGTAGTGAATATGTGATGTATCTGTCCTGAATGACATGATGTTAACAATATGATTGCATGTCGAATAAGCAGAACTGTAACTGACAAGGTTATTAGCAACAGAGGACCATACCTGGATATTGACTTTGAATATCACAGATATCCATTGTAAACAGAATGGTCCGCCTTCTACCTGTCCTTTCTCATATGGCATTGCCATATTTATGAGATATTGTTGCCAGTGGTTATTCATTGCATAGTGTATCACATCAACTACTAGGTATTGTTCTAAATAATGTAATGCATCTCGATTCTTATGCATAAGTGCATTGTAAAAAGATTGCACAATGTAAAGTCTCAAACGCTCTGCATCGAATTCTGTTGCTACTAAATAGCAAATTGCATTGAAGAGACTGTCACCACAATTAGATGTCATTTGCTTTGCGATTGTTAATTCATTTAAAAGCATATTATCTGCAATATGAATCCAGTGGCTTTCAATATCTTTGCAAATAGGTGATAGGTAGATATTAGACTGGCTGCAAATGCATATTGGAACTTTTGGTAAACCAATGGTTCATAATGACCACTAACAGGATTTGCATCATGAAAGAGAATGCAATATGGAATTGTATTTTCATGTTGATTAAAAAGCAAATATCTTGTTTTTCTTGTCAATGACCAAACTGCGATTGATATATCTAGCCATTTAGCTAACCAACGTATGCAAAAGGTATCACCCCATAAACCTCGGTCAGACTCCTTTATATTTGTAGATGTAGAACAACGCATTTTATGAAGATATGTACCAATATCATTAATACCATGTAACTCGTATAGGAAGTCAGGTGCTAGTTCATACTCATATGACTCTATTGCTTCAACATCATTGTTGTTTAAGCAAAAAAGAAAGTGTTCTATTAACCCATTTCGCAGTTCATTTGAAGTATAACGAAAATGTAGAAGCATTTTGAATGAGTCAAATAGACAATCTCCTACAGTGTATGAAAATGCACTTAATCTAAAAAGACCATTTCTTTTTAATAAAATCATGAGAAATTAGTCAGTTACGACTACCTCTCATGGAAATGGTCATACGTTTGAATGACTTACTTAACGCAGTTGAATCCCAAAAAATGATATCTAATATAATGCACTGCGTAAATCCCCCATACTTAAATATCAATGTTGTCAGGCAAAATGCATTGCAATCTGAATTTGTAACTATCAACATCTATTATTTCTTCCATCATTTGCAATTGCTTACCAGAGTTGCCTTCCGCAATTGTCTTCTACAACTTTGCAAAAAATATTGATCAAATTAGCAAAAAGTGAAGATGATTGTTTCGAACAAAATATATATATTAAAAAAATAGGCTCTTGCATTATGTTGCCAAACAAATATCAAATTTCTAGCAACAAGTCATATTTATAAATAACAAAGAAATTGGAAATGGAAACAGTGGAAAGACATAATGAAAAAATGCAGCATAACTTTAAGAATATTTCTGCAAGTTAACAAAAGGAAGCATTGGAAAGACAAAATGAAAAAATGCACCATAACTTTAAGAATATTTCTGAAAGTTGACATTATTGTCGATTGCATTTGTGAAATAAAATAACAATAGATTGCCTATTGAAATCTATATTTTACTACTTAAACATGTTGCCCAATGTTGTATATTGCCTTTATAACATCATTGGATTGTCATGAGGTATGAGCACTGAAAAATAATCGATAGAACAACAGGAATTTGAGAAGCTTCAAGAAAAGATGTGAGATGTGAGTTAGTTAACATGCTTGCTTTTAATTTTTGACGATTGACCAAGGAGAACAATATAGGAACTGTTCGTATGCTTTAATTTGCAAATTACAAAGGAAACAAAATAACATAAACTTGATGAGCGAATACCTTAACATTAACAGAGAGTTAACCTGTTGTGTGAAATTAAGAAAAAACATACCAGAAATTAACAGTATTCAGAATCATATATCCTGAAAACAAAAATCTTGAACCTCAAAAACCTAATCTGAATGTTGACAAATTACTAATATTCATGGCAAAAACCTAATCCGAATGGAAAAGAGTTTCTGAAAAATAATACTGTTTGTCATTCTGCAAACAATTTGAGGGCATAATTGGTACAGGCATCAGACAATCAGAGCATGATCTGTAAAGATTTGGCAGCCTGGAATTTTGCCCAACTATAATTCCCCTGTAATCGTGGCACACAGCAAATCCCATCCATAACAACCACAAATCTGAACCAGAAACGACGGAGCCTAGGCACAAAAAGAAAGTTTTGTTTACAGTGATGCATTATGTGATGCCAAAGAGAGAAATGTTGTCACTGGATTTATTTTTCAGCACGAAAAAAACTGTATAATTGTAGTGAGCCAAATAAGTAAAACTATCTTATAAAGTGATTTAGAAAATCTGTTATGTATTTGTACATATATATCTACATGTCGAATTTACTAGACTGAAGGAAATTATGTATCTTCATAAATAATTATATCTACAGGTCAAATGCTCTTAGAGTGTAGAAAATGACAGATTACCATGAGAAACAGTAGGGTAGCCTGCAAATAACTTTTATGAAAATAAACAGGTAGAAGGAGAACAAGAACTGGTAAAGGTACCAATTAGAATGAGAAATCTTGTAGAAAGAAATAATAATAAACAAAATATAGAGTTTGAACGTGGGAATTCCAGCATTAAGAAAGGAAAACGAGTTAGATTATACTAGTATTAGAAATTAGGCTATCGAAGGTGTAAATTCTGTAATGAAAACCATGCAAGTATAAGGGAACAAAGACTTATTCATCTAGAATTACTTTTTCTTTCCAGAATTACTTTTCTTACGGACATTAACACAAAAACTCCGGCTAAAGTAAACAAATCCTGAATAGTAGTAGGGTCATAGAAGAGCAACCATATGGTTGTATAACAGTTAGCTGAAAGCATTCACTATACCATAACAGTCATACAAATACCACACATATAAATATATTCTAGACAGCGATGAAACCCTGAGTTCAGAGAAAACAAACCAAGACAAATAATCTTCATAAATAGCAAGCATGTTCAGACAAAATCGTTCCCTGGAGTCGAAACTCATCAGCCATAAAACCTTGATAGAAAAACCCTAGACTAGTTCAAGTACCTGATAAAGGGGCTGAACTTCCAGCACGATACATGACAAATTGAGCAAGTGTTCCTCTAACTCTTCATCCCAGAGTCTTCTTCGCCTACAAAAACCTCCACCCTAACTGGGAGGAGTCCACAATTAGAAGTTCGCATTTTAAAAACAATAAATATGTATAAACCAGGAGTTTGCATCTAACAATGGAAATTAACTTTCGTAATACCTGTATAAATGAAAGTTCCCAACGTTGTCGAACTGTTGAATAAGGAATTAAGACTGCATATAAATAACAAGCATGTTCAGAC
Source organism: Pinus tabuliformis (assembly GCA_031772625.1). NCBI lineage: Eukaryota > Viridiplantae > Streptophyta > Pinopsida > Pinales > Pinaceae > Pinus > Pinus tabuliformis. The sequence goes on along the minus strand of CM062806.1, from coordinate 991,895,788 downwards.
AAAATCGTTCCCTGGAATCGAAACTCATCACCCATAAAACCATGATAGAAAAACCCTAGACTAATTCAAGTACCCGATAAAGGGGTTGAACTTCCAGCACGATACACGACGAATTGAGCAAGTGTTCCTCTAACTCTTCACCCCAGAGTCTTCTTCGCCTGCAAAAACCTCCACCCTAACTGGGAGGAGTCCATAATTAGAAGTTCGCATTTTAAAAACCCAGGCAGGGACTAACAATATATATGTATAAACCGGGAGTTTGCATCTAACAATGGAAATTAACTTTCATAATACCTGTATAAATGAAAGTTCCCAACGTTGTCGAACTGTTGAAGCATACAAACCTGTTTGACCATCAGAAGAACCATAATACAACAACAAGGGACCAGTAAAGTAGCTGAACTTCAGCCATAGCCTTCATTTTCCACCACCACGGCCATGATCAACAAAGCCCTAAGCACATCTCTTTGCGTTTCCCAATTTCGACTCTTATAGGAGAAACAAAAATCAAAGGAGTGTTACCTTCAACATAGCGCACAGGCGCCCGATCCACCAGAAAATAGTCTCCATCTGCACACAGAATTACAAAGATTCAGCATTTATCAGTACCCCCTGTCCGTCTGCAACGATATTGTGCTGGTGTTACCGAACCCGAGGACGCATGGCCTTTTCGCGGGGTTTTTATTTTAAGAGCCCCCTTTTTAAGATCCTTTCCTACTGCCTTTCATCGCCTGCCCGCTTCAAAACTTGTCGAGCATGTCCCCTCGTCTCATATGCCCATGGCCATGGTCTTTGGTACTCCTCATGACGCGATTCCCCTATGGCATACGGCATGTGTCATGCTCGTCGCTAGCATGGACACCATGTGTTACCAACAAAAAGGGACCAGTAAAGTAGCTGAACTTCAGCCATAGCCTTCATTTTCCACCACCACAGCCATGATCAACAAAGCCCTAAGCACGTCTCTTTGCATTTCTTGATTTCGACTCTTATAGGAGAAGAAAAAATCAAAGGAGCGTTACCTTCAACACAGCACACAGGCGCTCGATCCACCAGAAAATAGTCTCCATCTGTGCGCAGAATTACAAAGATTCAACTTTTATCAGTACCCCTTGTCCGTCTGCAATGATATTGTGCTGGTGTTACCGAACCCGAGGACGCATGGCCTGTTCGCGGGGTTTTTATTTCAAGAGCCCCCTTTTTAAGATCCTTTCCTATTGCCCTTCATCGCCTGCCCGCTTCAAAACTTGTCGAGCATGTCCCCTCGTCTCATACGCCCATGGCCATGGTCTTTGGTACTCCTCATGACGCGATTCCCCTGCGGCATACGGCATGTGTCATGCTCGTCGCTAGCATGGACACCATGTGGTACCAGCTATTAAATTGGTGACAGACGATCACGACTTCCGACAAACCAACTTGTCGTCCTTTGCATCGAACAACGTGAAGCTGATAATAAGACTCCAATTATTTTCCGCACCATAACTTTGCTTAAACTTAGGTTAAAATGCCAATATAACAAAAATTTAACGGTCAATCTACTCGGTCAGCGATCGATCGATATTGACCATTGTTTCTACTAAAAATGTAAGCGAAGAATAGTAAACCCAATGGATTAATATTGTAAACTCAAAATATATGAACCATATGATAAAAAGTCACATTTGCTAAATTTGGCATAGAGCTGGTTTTCCCTTAAGGTTTGCAATACTATTCGAGGGTTCTATTTATGCTCCTCCACACTTCTGGAATACACCAGGATGTCATCAATAAAGATAATAACAAATTTATCTAGAAAAGAGTGAAAAATCCTATTCATCATACTCATGAATGTTGTCGGAGCATTAGTGAGTCCGAATGGTAAAACAACGAACTCAGAGTGACCATATCATTTTCTAAATGTTGTTTTACATATATGTTCATCTTTAATCCAAATCTAATGATATCCCGATCGTAAATCAATTTTTGAAAATACCACAACACCCTTAACTTGATCAAATAGATCATCAATTCGAGTTAAGGGGTAGTTATTTTTTACTGTTAACTTATTTAATAATCTATAATCTATGCATAAACAAAAAGTACCATATTTATTTCTTACAAATAAAATGGGGCTTCCCAAGGAGACACGCAGGGTCAAATATAACGCTTATCCAACAGCTCTTGGAGCTGCATTTTCAATTTTGTTAACTTAGGAACACTCATTCTGTAAGGAGCTTTGGAAACTAGTACAGCTTGAGGAACCAATTCTATAGTAAAATCAAGGTTCCTTTTGGGTGGTAACCCAAGAACATCTTCTGGAAAGACATATTTAAATTCTTGAAAAACTGGTATTTTGTCAAAGATGGATAGTTTATCTTTAGAGTTAGTGTACCCCACTTGGACCAAGTAAATTTGACAGCCTTCACACATAAATTTTCCTAGTTGGTGGGTTGTAATGGGGAATAACTTAACTTCCCTTATTATACCCTGAATTTCTACTCTTTTTCCATCATTGGACATGAAATTAATTGTCTTGTCTTTACAATTCACTAAGGTCCAATGTTGTTCCAACCAGTCGCTACCTATCAACACGTCATAGGAGCCTAATGGTAGCACATTTAAATTTGTTTTAACCTGTTGTCCAACAAATTCAATTACACATTCTTCTATGTTTGCATTAAATCATATTTTAGCTCTTGTGGCTAACTAGACCATCCAAGGGCTCTTAAACTTTCCACTTTTCAAATGGCATAAATGAACTATTCATGGGCTAACATAACTTAAGCTTGCACATGGATCTATCAAAATGGAAACAGGGTGGTTGGATATTTTACCTTCAAGTTCCACCACCATGGGTTGATATGTTTCCTAATGATCCTCCAATGTTGCGCTAATCCTTGGTATGTTCCTTGCCACATCACCAGTAGTAGAAGCTTCTTGAACATTTGTAACTGGTTCTGATCTTACTCTATAGGGAGATTTTTTGTATTAATGGGGTTCCCCACAACCCCAACACTGCAAAGGAGCTTTAGGAACCAAACTAATTTCCAGCTTGCTAGATGCTTCGCCTTGTTTTACTTAATTTTGAGGTCTATACTTCTGCTGATTTCTATTGGGAGATCTATTTGGTCCTTTCTAACTTGGATAATTGGTACTAGCATTTTTCATGCTTTTGATGGTTGGAAAATTTTTCTACCCCTTCTTGCTTGTCCATTTTTTGGAGCCCTTGCCCTTCTGCTTCATTTGATGATAGCAGATTTCAGCCTTTCAAACCACTGCATCCATCATTTTAGGATTTTCAAATTCGATATTCTCTTCCATATAGATAGGTAAACTGCTAATGAAGCATTGGACTTTAGCCTTCTCTTCATGGATGTAAGGGACATATCTTAACAGAGAAGTAAACTTGGGTATGAATTCATCCATAGACTGTTGTCCCAGTTTCAAGTCATGAAACTCTTTTTCCTTATCATCATAGAATCGCTCAGTCTGATATCTCTCCTTAAAATGTTTCTGAAATTGCTTCCATGTGACCTCTTGTTCCATAATGTCTCTGATTCTCTTGATTTCTTCCCACCATAGAGTGGCCTTGCCTTGCAGCTGATATATTTCTAACCTTTCATTCAAGTTATCATCATATTCGTATATCTGAAAGTATTTTTTCATGTTAATTAACCAAGCCTCTACCACTTCCTCGACCTCTCCATTATATACTAGTGGCTTGATATTTTTCAACTCCCCTTACAATTCAGTGTTCTTCCTTTTAGTTCCTTACTTACCAGAGATTTTATCGGATTCTTCTTCATTTCCAGTTCGTCCTCCCTCACACTCTAGACATTCCTCTTGTTGTCTATACGATTCTATTTTGTTTTCTTCATCCTGGCTAGGGTTTGGATTTCTTTTATTTTTCCTATCTGAAAGGCTTTTCATAATATTTTATTTCTCTAATCGCAATCTTTCACTATCAACTTGCAAGATCAACATCTCCACTAGTAGGTGTTTGATTATTTCTAGTAACACAACATTCATATTGTAATCTGCCTCACCTAACTATACCCACAACTCTAAGTTATTTCTGGTTGTCCCTCCTGAGGGGGTAGATCCTACCCCTCATCTCGTGTTTCTCCATCTTCATCTTTTCATACCATAGATACTTTTGTTATTCAATATTCATTCATTCAGGGCTCAGTGTAGTAACCTGAGTGCTCTGATACCACTTGTCACACATACTAACCATAATATATATATATATATATATATATATATATATATTCCTAACAAGTATCATGCAATGATCATATATCAACGAATCAAGAACTTAGATCTAGAATATTTTATTATTATTTTATTATCATTTGGAAACTATTATAATCGCCCACTCTTTAATCATTATTCCGCCATGATTTATCTAGGTTAAGTTTCATTCTTGATCATGGTTAACATGTTCATAGATGACCCCATACACAACCCTTCTGGGGCATTTAGTTCCTTGATTAAACACAGGTCCATCATAGCAACCGTTTCCGAAAATTCGAGTAAATTAGTTGCGATAACATTCATTTTCTCTACTCAAAATTTGATATTAACCCCCTGTTGTACCGTAGTTCCATTAACACTGTCTATATCCCATACCTGAATTCTAGGGTTACAAATCAAACGACATTTGGCCTAATGGATACCATGCAATCTCTTACCCTTGATCCGACGGTCATGGTTGAAAGCGGATGTTGTGTAACTACTTTGCCTTCCTCGAGCTCGCATAGGGATTCATTTTTCCAATGGTTCGTTCTCTGTTCTTTCTCTGCAACTCTCATGGAAGACTCAAGGGTTCATCTGGTAGGAAGTTCTTCTCTTCAAGTATGTAGGCATTATTACCTTTCAACTTGTTCTCGCTTTAATATTAGCCATTTTCAAACAAACTAATCCCTCGGCTATCTCCTGATGGTGCAGGTAATCTCCAATGGTGCAGAGAGTGCAACCATCGTTCTTGAATGGAAGGTGTTAAGTCTCCAAAAACTTCCTTTTCCATACCGGAGAATTGTGGAATTTGAGATGGATTATGCCTCAGACCTATTTTTCAATGACGAGGTTCATAGATGTTCCGATTTTGTTTGTAGAATCTTGGTCTACGCTTCCTTGGCATTGTTCCTATAAATTTACATGCTAAGTTAGAGGGTTTATTAAGATTTAAATTTCATAGTCAAAAGACAATTACTGCGGTTCATCCGTAATTTCTCAGATATTCCATATAGACAATGTTACTTTTACTTTATATTAAAATAACCCTATTACTATTTACTATTTCCACTAACACAATAACTAATTATTAACAATTTACTTTTCCCGTAATAGTAAAATGTCCAATAATTAATTCAAAACCTCTAGATGTCACAACTAATTAAAGATAAGATAAATTTATTTTTTTTGGATTAACTATTAAAGTCGATAATAATTAATTAATTGCCTCCCACAAAATATTCACTGTAGTATATGAAAATGAAAGATCGAGATTTAGGTTCAAAAGAGTTACACATTTTTTTCCTATTTAATTCAATTGGGTTAATTAAAAGAAAGTGCCATATAAACAAAGGTTATGTGGAGTGAGCAATATTCCTTTGGAATGTGGGATTAATAAGCCATGGTATTCACCATAGTATTCTAACAAATACTTTTTAAAAGTTAAGGATTTATGTGGTAAACTTAAGAATATTTTTCTATGTTATTCTTTTCACTATTTATTATTAAACTTTAAAAAGATTGTAAATTAGTTAACTTTATAAAAAGAAAATTGTAATTTTAGAAATTTGAAATATATCATGACGTGTTTTGACATTTATTATGGCTTGATCATTATCAAGGCTCGCCTGCCAATTAATTTATATGGTTAGGATAGGTTGATAAAATAATTGTTTATTAATATGGATAGAGCTAAAAACACTTATATCATTGTGGAAATTTGAAAAAGAATTATATAAATTAACGTAATTATACTTTTAGCTTCAATTATTATTACTATTATGTATGAAAGGAATCAATATATGATTTAAATAAATATAGATTTAAAAAAATATATAATATGTTTCTTAATTATTGAACCTAGAGGCTCATTTTACAACACAATGTGAAGTCCATGCTCAATTTGGAGTTGACACATGTCCCTCTTAAAAGAAAAATAAACTATTCTCTAAATAGAAAAGTAATGTCGACTATAATAGCATAGGTCAACCCACATTAAAATGGTTTTTTGTTCTTAATATATTTTTAAGTATACACCAATATTAATTCATATTAAAATATTGCAGTCATAACTCACATCCAATATATGTTATATACCACATTAAAATATTATATATATATCTATATATATATATATATATATATATATATATATATATATATATGACGTTTTACCATTCACAATTTTAGTGTTGTATGTAATAAAATATCCAATGTGGGTTATGAAAGAAAGAAAGAGGAAAGAAATTATTTTAACGTCCACAAGGCTAGAGATAGCTTATGGGACATATTGATTCTTCATTCTCTTGATGTATTCAGCCCTATTTCTATGAAGTTTCACAATAAATTCTCTTAGCTTCTCGACAAACCCCTCGCTAAATAGATTATCCCAAGAGCTAGCTACCAGCATATCTACATAACTTTCCCTGTTGTCTTTAAAGGCCACACATTCTAAAATGAAATGTTTTTCTATTTCTAGTTTTTCGGAAGAACAAAAAATGCATACCCTTTCCTCCCACACTTCTTTTGACCTTTTCTAGCACCCTGCTACACAACAGAGTTGATGAGAATTAATCCTTAACTGAGCAATAAGATTTTTGTCTCTCCAAGAGATGTTGGCCCCTATGTATGCTTTTGGTTGATGATTATGGGTGGGATTAAACACTTCAATATAGCACTTTTTCTTTCTTCCTAGATCCTTATCCCAAGCACGCTAGTGGAACTTTTCCATAACAAAAGATTTTATCTCATTGTCATTTCTCGACACGTGTTCAAGGAAATACACCATTTAATAGGTCATTTGTTATTTTGTTGCATCCAAGTTTTTGTTTTGTTTTGTTTTTGTTTTTTTGGTTTTTGTTTTTGTTTTGTTTTTGTTTTTGTTTTTTTTGTTTTTGCTTTTGTTTTGTTTTTGTTTTTGTTTTTTTTTTGTTTCTATTTTTGTTTTGTTTTTGTTTTTGTTTTGTTTTTGTTTTTGTTTTTTTGTTTTTTATGTTTTTTGTTTTTTTTTTGTTTTGTTTTGTTTTTTTTTGTTTTGTTTTGTTTTTTTTTTTTTCCCTGTTGCACAATCTGTCATTAAAGAAAACCTTAGGCCATCTACTATTTTCCATTTGCTCAATTTTTTTTTAAATACCTTATGACTTGCACCTTAGAAATTGCTTCAATAGGAGCAGCCCTTGTTTCACTTAACAAGATAGCATAAGGAACTGTACTTTTAATCTTGATTTTGTTTGTAATCAAACACTTCTGAATTTTCTCAATTTGTCTCCACTGCCTCTCGGATGTACTTTTTGCCTATAGTTCACAACCATACAAAATCATCGGAATCACTAGAAGCCAAAAAAGAGTTTGAGTGGTTCTCCAGTCCAATAACTCTGCCTCTCTACACCTATTTTGAAAAGCATAAAATGCTTTCCAAGCCCCCAAAGTTATTTTCTTTCTACAACCATTCCACCTTAGATTTTTGTTGAAGTCAATTATGAGGTATTTGTAATCCACAACTTCCAAAATGTTTCCTTCAAAGTAGAACTTATGCTGGTTATGTTTTCTTTTCTTAGAGAAAACCACTACTTTCGTGTTGCTCATATTGACTTGCATCCCCACACTTCTACAAAAATGCTCAAGGGGTATTAAGTGCTCTTGCGAGCCAAGAGTTGATTTAGCAATCAGAATAAGGTCATCTGCATACAAAAGAAGCCTTAAACAAACTTTCCTAAATAGATACGATCACCCCCTTGTGAATTTAACCACTCCTCAAGCTTGTCGATATATAAACCAAAAAGGGTAGGAGATAGTGGGAAACCTTGCTTGACCCCGATATCGCTTCTAAAACTTTTAGAAATGCCTGCTAAAGTTCTAATTTTGACTTTCACCTCTTCATACAGCCTATGCACAGTTGCACTCAAATGTTTAGGAACCCCAAGTTTGTCCATTATGTTCCAACGCTTATCCCTAGGAACCAATTCAAACGCTTTTCTGAAATCAATGAAGCAACAAAAGACTTCTTCTTTTTCTCCCAAACTTTTTCAATGATGTTCCTTAATGTTATACAATGATCAACTATGGAATGTTTAATTCTAAACCCTGCTTTCCCTTTAGCATGCTTATCTTTTTCTTCAGCCCAATTTCTAATTTTATTTTCTAGCATGCTTCCAAATAGCTTTGCAAACAAAAGGTTTATCATGATGGTCCTATAATTGGATGGATTATTGATGTCACCACTCTTCAAAAGAGGTATTGCCACACTAGTTATCCAATCTGTGGGGATGCCCTATTGTATGATTTTGTTGAAAATTTTTGTAATGTGAGGTGCAAGGATATTTGAGCCCCACTTTAGATATTCTACTTGGAGTTCGGCCAAGTCTTTTTGCTTTTCCAAAACCCAACTTCTTGATACGTATCTCTACCTCTTGCACCATGAAGAGTTCAGTATCAGCATTGACCAAGGGAGGAGGGTCAACCTTGGGATCCTGCTCATAGAGTTGTTTTTCATAGTCAAACAATTTATAAGTTGTAATACTATTTCCAGTTTGTATCCTTTTTAGTTGGAGTTCCTTCCAAAATAATTTGAGATTATTTTTCCTAAGGAATATTAGTTCTTCCCTCCTTGAAAGCATGAAATCAACCTTTTTCTTTCTTAATAAGTACTCGTAAGCTTTGAGCTTTATGGTATCATTGTTTGACTCTTTCCATATTCTCCTTGCCTTTTTGCATTCCTCGTCAAACCAAGAATTAACTGAAAAGAAATTTGTTTCAGACTTCTTAATTTTTTCTCTTTTCCACTTTGAAAGTGTGCATTGAATTAAATGTGTTAATTCATGACTATGAAGATTGTGAATTGTTATTTTATCCTTCTCTAAGAGCCTATATAGTGTCATTTTGAAGGTATTATAATTTTCTGGAGTCAAAAGATTTATGCCCTGTGGGAGATTTTGTTGGACATGCTGAATATTTTACTCTAATTGTTTCTTTCCAGCCCAAGAGAAACATAAATAAATTAATATTTTAATATGAATTAATATTGAAGTATACTTCAAAATATATTAATAACAAGAAAATGACTTAATACAATATATATATATATATATATATATATATATATATATATATATATATATAAGCTTTCATGGTATTTGAAACTTCATATATGAAAAAGTGTTAAAATAAAATATTTTAATTTTTTATATAATAAAATATCCAATATAATTTTTTAAATAATATATAAAATATTTTACATTAGATATACAATGAACCATATTTTTTTTAATTAATATAATTTAAAGTATAATTTAATATTATTTCATATTAAAATATTTCATTCATCACCCACATTGGATATTGTATTATATACAACATTAAAATGAGCCAACTAGCATGGATCCGTGCTTAAGATGGATCTATATTTGTTGGCTCATTCTACAACCTAGTGTGAAGGCATTATGTATGTATGTCCATGCTCAATTTGGAGTTGATAGATGCCCCTCTTAAAAGAAAAATAAAATATTTTGTAAATAGAAAAGTAATGTCATAACCAACATAGAACAACCCAGATTAAAATGTTTTTTTGTTATTACTATATTTTTAAGTTGTAGGAATTCACAGGAGAAGTTCCTGAGATAGAACACCAAAGGACACCGCTCACAAATATATCACAGATCAATAGACTAGTATTTTTGACGTGGTTGAAACCCGCAAAGAGGGAAATAATCCACGGCCTGAGCCAACACGACCACTTCAGGAAATTTATTAATAAAAAAAAGAAAATTTACATAAGCTTCTGTCATGAATGGTCACCTTACAAATGACCCTCGATTCTCTTTAAATAGAGATCATGGACCAATCAGGTGCTAAGCCATGGATCAAGTGTCGTAATACTGAGGAGAGAATGAACCATCAAATCACTTCATGTCTAGAACATATCGTGACCGTCAGACTGTAAGTTACAAAAGTACATAGTAAAGAAACACAGTTTACCTAACTCTACATTAGACCAAGTTATACTTAACTATTTCCTATGTGTCAGAATATCATAACTTCCCCCCTTAAGAACAAGTTGGGATAAGATTGAAGGATGTACAGATATGACACAATAGGAGAAGGAAGGAGGCATTAGAGCCTATTCCCCCTTAGTGACAACTTCCTAAACTCCAACCATAAATCGAAGTTTATTAAACTTCACCTTTATGAGAGCCTTTGTAAAGATATCTGCAACATGATCATCTGTTGAACGATATTTCACTTCAAGGACATGGTCATGAATGAGATTTCTAATGAAGTACAGGATGTCAGTGATTGAGATGGAAGAGATCAAGAGGCAAGTGCAGGAATTGATAGACCAAGGCGTCATTAGGCCGAGCACGTCTCCATGTGCTTCGCTGATCATTCTAGTGCCAAAGAAAGATGGCAACTAGAGGATGTGCGTGGATTACCACGCGCTCAACAAGATATCGGTGAAAAATTGCTATCCCCTCCCACACATAGATGATTTATTAGACCAATTAAAAAGTGATGCTTATTTCACAAAGTTGGATTTGCGGAGTGGCTATCACCAAGTCAGAATTGCGGAGTAGGACGCGTGGAAAACCGCCTTCAAGACCAAGCAAGGGTTGTTCAAATGGATGGTGATGCCATTCGCGCTTTGCAATGCTCCAGGCACCTTTATGTGGGTTATGAATGATATATTTTAGCCTTTCATTGATGATTTTGTTCTCGTGTATTTAGATGATATACTAGTTTTTAACAAGAGTTTGTTTGAACATGTGAGTCATATAAAGAAAGTGCTTGATGTGCTAAAGAAAGAAAAACTCTTTGTAAAATTGTCAAAGTGTGAGTTTAGGAAAACCTCTTTGGGTTACCTAGTCATATTGTTGGTCATGGTTAGTTAAAAATTGATCCCTCTAAAGTTTAAGCAATTTTAAATTGGCCGAAGCCTACTAGTGTAACTGAGGTCCGTAGCTTTTTAGGTGCAGTCCAGTATTGGAGAAGATTTATTGCTAATTTCTCTATTATTGCAGCACCTTTGCACACCTTGACAAGTGTGAAATAGGCCTTCCAATGGGGAGGAAGACAACAGAAGTCCTTCGAAACATTGAAGGAAAAAATTAGCACCGCGCCAGTCTTAGCCTTACCCGATCTCCAACAGCCATTTGAGATCGAAACCAATGCCAGCGATTATGCCATGGGAGTTGTACTGATGCAGAAAAAGAAGCTGATTTGTTACCATTCAGAGAAGTTTTCTCAAGCTGTGATAAACTATCCCACCAATGACAAGGAGCTTTATGCCTTGGTGCAGAGTGTGAAAAAGTGGAAACACTACTTGATTGACAAGGAGACCATTATCCATACAGATCATCAACTATTGTAGTACCTTCAGTCACAAACCAAGTTGTAGCAATCTTGTCATTTCAATTCGATGGGCTTTCTTCAACAGTTTCATCTGGTAAAAAAGTATAAGAAGGGAACTAGCAATAAAGTGGTCGATATGTTATCTCGCCTCCTATTTCTGCTTCTATTATTTTGCATAATGCTTCGTTATGTTTTGAAATTTATGCTAAACAATATGACAACGATGATGAATTTAAGGAGGTTTATGCAAAACTAACCCATGGTTCACAGGTGGACAACTATCACCTGCAGGGGAAATTATTGTATCAACTTGGTAAATTGTGTATTGCCACAGGAGAAAGAGTACATGTAATTCGAGAGGCCCACACCTCTCTTGTGTCTGGACACTTTGGTGTTGAGAAGATTTTATGTCATGTACAAAGATTTTGTTTTTGGCCTGATATGAAAAACATTGTGACTCACTATGTAAAGGATTGTGTGATGCGTTCTGTTTCAAAGCCCTCTAATAGAAAACTTGGGCTCTACACACCACTCCCTATTCCGAGTCGTCCATGGGAAAGTGTGTCAATGGACTTTGTGGGAGGTTTACATTTGTCTAGGAAGAGTCACGGCTATTTGTATGTCGTTGTTGACCGTTTCAACAAAATGTGTATTCTTATTCCTTGTAAAAAGCATATTACTACACAGCAGACTGCTTCTCTTTTATTTCAGCATGTTTGGGTCCACTTTGGATTACCCACATCAATTGTGTCAGATCGGGACTCTCGCTTCCTTGGAGAGTTTTGGACCAAATTTTGGAGGATGATGGACACCAAATTGAAAAGAAGCACGGCATTTCACCTGCAGATCGACGGACAGACAGAGGTTGTTAACTGTACCGTGGTACACTTATTACAAGGCTGTTGTGGGAAACATCCCAAGTTATGGGATGAACATCTCCCCTATGTACAACATTCCTACAACCGAGCAGTGCATTCATTGACACAGCGTCCACCATTCGAGACATGTTTTGGTTACCTGCCAAAGGACCCTTTTGATATGGTCTTTATAAGGGAGGATGGCTCCAGTGGATGTAATGATAGGGACAAAGTCAACAATTCATTTAGCGAATCCAATTGATTCACCAAGCAGTGCAAGAGTAGTTAGAAAAAATTCAAGCCTATTATAAGGCTCGACATGATAAACACCAAGTCGACCATCAATTCTAGGTGGGTGACAAGGTGTGGTTCCACATCAGCCAAGACATGATGAAGGGAGAAGGAAAGAAGTTGCAGCCAATCTAGTATAGGCCATTCGCCATATTGGAGAAGATTGGGAACAATGCCTTTCATCTTGACTTGCCGATATATATGCAGATGTACTCAGTAGTGAATGTGGAGAACCTAAAGCTGTATGAACCGCCTTTGATCATGGACACTGATGAGGTGGGTACAATTCCTACCGTCGATGATTTTGCACCAGAATATCTTCATGAGTTGTGTTGAGCCTCAGACCTGCACTTCTTTACACATCCTCTCAGCCTCCTTTTCCTATTCATTTCCTCCTTTTGTCACTCATTCCCTCCATCAAATTGCTTAAATCATTGTATTTTAGGACTTTTTACATGGTTTGCTAATTATGCTAATGACTTGTTGTTGGTTTAGAATTTTGGTTCAAAGTGCTGCATTTCCGCAGCTCACACAGGGTTTCCGCAGCTATTTTCTTAAACGGTATGTTCCAGGTGTCCTCCAAGAAGAAGAGCCACATGGGCAAGTTCGTGGAACCAAGGACATGGTGTGTGTCCCTCCAGCTCACCCAAACTGGTCATAAAAACCCATAGTCAACGCAGAGGCAAATCCGGTCAACCAGAGGTCATTGGCGGTGGCACGGCTCTGCGTGTTCTGTTTTGGAGCACGTGGTACCTTCCTCAGCCACGAAGACAATGGGAGACACGAATCCAACAGCGGATTGAATGCCCACAATGACCATTGCCTAAATCCGAGGATGTAGCCAAATTACGTGTTTTGACACAGCTGCTTGAATAGCTGAAGTTTCGTTAAAGTAGTTTGATTTCCTCTGTATAAATAAAGCGTCTTTGAACGCTGGAGAGTTAGTTGTTTTTGTAATCATTTTGAGCTCCCCACTGTATTTTCAAACTTGCAATCAATACATGAGAAGATTGTTCTTTTTCTAAGCGTGTAACTATTCTTTGGATTGGCTGAAGTGGGCAGAGGGCCCCTGTTTGCTACAGCCACTGTACAATAGTTTAATTACTTGCATTTCGTTTTCTGATTTCATTTATAATAGCTGTGTATATGTCTTTTTATTTGCTGCAATGTTATTTCTTTTCAAACATGTATAATAGCTGTACATAAAATTTGAATTCTGCTGATTTACATTTCTGCACTTTTGTCCATGACTGATCAGTGTGTTATGCAGGTTTCTTAGGCGAGCTCAGGATAGTTTTCTTGCTTTTCTTTTTACAACTAGTGGCATGTGTGATCATCTTATCTAGACTGCTGATCTTTATTTTTGATTTTCATTAGTATCATTGCTTTAGTTTGCACTTTACTTTCTGCTCATAGCTTATCAAGTTGTTCATCTTTTGATGGCTCTTTTTATCATAATCAACTAACTTCAGTAGAGCCAAAATATCACTTAGTGCAGCTTGGTTTATTTTGTTTTAAGACTCACATTGCTAACTTGCTCATAACTCTTTCTTACATGATCAATCCAGCTGAAGGCAAAAAGGTTAAGCGAAAATTAAGTGGTGTGATTTGTCACCTAGATTTTACATTGCTTAAGATTTAATTGAAGAGTTAAAGTAGTTGTTCTTGTTTTTAACTGAGTTAATGTAGATGTCATTTTCATTTTCATTTTCATCAGTAGTATAGGTACTGGGCCAATGCCATTGGTCTTTTATTTGATGCCTCTACTTTCCTTTAAAACTTTGATTCCATTTCAGTTATTGTTCAAGCTTTCTTTAGAATACTCTTTAAGTTTCAAGAAATCATTTAGAAGTCGCCACAAACACACACATTCACTCGCTTGATTACATCTCCATCACATCACATTAGGAAGGATAAATCAAAAACAAACTAAAAAGATAAAAACAACAAAAGATTAAGAAAAGGTTATCTAAGTACATATAGTACACCTCACTTCATCAGCTTACGAGGCCCGAGTTGACATTTAAAAGTTGCAATTTAGATATCACTAAATTGACCAAACATTTTGGCGCTGTTGCCGGGGAAGTGAAATTAGGTAGCCAATTTCTAAAAAAAAAAAAAACACAATAAGAAAATTTCAAGGAAGGAAATTGATAACATCTCAAAGTATGCTCTCCTCTTGCACTTAATGTGATATGGAGGATCAGAAAAGAGAGAGTTATTGGTTTAATAGTTTCTTGAGTATGCTCTCTTCTTGCACCTAGAGTGACCTGGAAGATCAGAAAGAGAATTATTAGCCTGACTTGAAGAAAAATGAAAAAAAATGACATGCATAGGGCAAGAGATTCTAGGGGAAGGTTTTTAGCTAGAGCCAAGAGTTTGATTTTTACAAGTCCATCTACTTCAAGGAATAGACAAGAGACACCTCCCTCATCTCCAATTGACACTCCTAGCCCTAGGATTCCCGGAATTCAAGAAGCAGGAGTCAACTCTCCCATACCTTCCATTGAGTCTGAATTAGAGAGAGATCCTTTCCTTCTTTCTCCAGAGCGACAAATTGTAATTGAAGAAGTAGAATCACCTGAAGACGAAGGAGAAATTCCTTCTCATACACCCTTAGTAGAAGAACCAGAAGACTCTGAAGTCTTCAGGGAAACTACTATGACAGAGGAAGGAGGTGGTAGAGGTAGAGGTAGAGGAGGAGGAGGAGGAAACAATGGAGGAGGTAGAGGTAACATTGGAGGAAATAGGGATGGAGATAACTCATTTGGGTTCCCTATAGTCGATGAGGACTCCCAAGCCACCATGAAGAACATCTCACCATCTTTTCTCCCGAACTTCCATGGGTTAAGGAATGAGGACCCTGAAACATTTCTATTTGAGTTTGAAGTCGTATGTCGAACTTATGATTATCTGGATGACTCTCAAAAACTCAAACTGTTTCCTTCAACATTGAAAGGATCAGCTTTGAAATGGTTCATGGGATTACTCACTCAATCCATTAGGTCTTAGAATGATATGAAACAGACATTATTGGATAGGTACCTGGACTATTGTATGCCCACCAATCATAAGGATGAGGTATTCAAAATGATGCAAAAAGAAGATGAAAACTTGGAGGAATTGATTGAAAGATTTCAATATAATCTGAAAAGAGCAAAAATGAGTAACTTGGATGAGGAGACCTTGAAAGCCCTTTTACTAAAAGCCATTAGAGATGAATGGATAGATCTTTTGAATATGATGGGAAAAGGAGATGTATCTCAACTTCCAGTTTCTGATATAGCAGAATTATGTGTCCATCTCTCAAGAGGGAAATCCAAAACTCAAAAAGGGCCTAGAGATCCTTCTCTCATCAGAGCAAATAAATCTGCAACTGGATCGGTAAGTAGGGCTGAGATTGGCAACATGCTTGATGAATTCAAAACTGATATCTTAGGGAGTCTTAGTGAGCAACTAGACACCCTTAAGATTCACAATAAGCAGAAAGCAGAAGCTGAGGCTTTGGCCATCTTTTGCCCAAAGTGTAGAAAGAAACATGCTCTAAGGGAATGTCCCTTGGATGCAAAAGTTGTAGAAACATGTGTAATCTGTTCAGAGAACCATGAGACCAAGGATTGTCCTTCAATTCCTGGGCTCAAAGCTGTCTTTCAAGAAGATCCAAATACAATTGAATCTCTTTGTTTTGTTGCAAGGAGACCTTGGCAGGGGCAACAAAATCAAGGGTTTAACAACTCTATGAATTTTCAACCCCAACCAAATTGGAATCCTTGGCAACAACCTTGGTCCCAACCTCAAAATTCTTTTGAATCATGGGCACAAGGTATGCAAAATCCTTATGGGAGATTTGCTCAATTTTACCAATATCCTCCATCTTTTCAAAACCAACAAGCTCCACAACTTCCAAATCAAAATCCGCAACTATCATTGCCATTTCCACAACAACAACCTTCTCAACAGAATCCAAATTCTCAACTCTTGCTTCCATTCCAACAGAAGCCAAATCAACTTCCTTCTCAGCCATTGCCAAACCCCAATAATAAAAACCCTCAAAATGCCTACATGATGGAAGGTCAGCAATTTCCTACCTATATGATTGTTCCTCTCAATGAAGTACAACTCAGATCAGGTAGAGTCTTAGATAAACCTTCTATAAATGATCAAAAGCAAAGTATTTTTGAGGAAGAATCTCTTGAAGTCAATAAGGGTTCTGAAGCATCTCTTCAAAACCCAAACACTCAAAAATAAAAAGAAAAAGAATTAACCCCCACAACTCCCATAGTTGAGCAACCTGCATCCTTATCCACACCTCCTTTCCCTGAAAGATTACAAATTGATAAAGGAGTGGAAAAACAAATTTGGTTGCCTGACTATAATTTTCTAGATGAATTGAAAAATGTCTGTATCAAGATTCCCTTGTTACAAGCCATTAAAGAGATTCCTATTCTAGCAAAAACAATAAAGGAGTTGAGTCTTAAAAGACCAGGAAGGAAACCAAGAGATACCAGAAGGATCCACCTGGTAGGAAAAATTGCAGATATCATGATGGGAAAAATTACTATGCAGAAATATGTAGATCCCGGTAGTCCAATTGTCAAAACACATATCAATGGGGTAGAAATACCAAATACTTTGATTGATTTAAGGGCTGCTATCAACATCATGAGTAGACAGACTATGGACCAGCTAAAACTTCCTAATCTTCTTTTTACACCTACTTTATTGCAACTTGCAGATCGATCAATTATTAAACCAAATGGTGTATTGGAAGACATTCCAGTCTCCCTAGACTCTTGGGAATATCCAGTGGATTTCATGATTTTAACTCCCAAGAGTAATCTAGGAGGGCATCCTCTTATTTTAGGAAGACCTTGGCTAGCCACAGCTGATGCTTTCATAAGTTGTAGGTCTGGGGATATGTATATTTCTGATGGTAATTCGACAAAGAAGTTCAATCTGTATCCTCCAGCAAAAGCAATTACAGAAATAGGGGATAATGAGTGGGTTGATGATGAAGATACTATACAACCTATGTTTACCATTTCTGAGATTAGTGAAGATAGTCAAATTCTGAACACATTAGAAAATTTTGAACCATCTTCAGAATATGACCACACACAATTTCAGTTGGATTATGACATTGAGTGTCTATCATCTAGACATATGTCCCTTTTCTCTATGGAAGAGTTTGGTAGTTCTGCCATTGAGATTTTTCCAGGAAAAACACTGAATATCAACAAAAACTTGGAAAAATCACAACAGGAAGAGCTAACCAAAGTCTTGCAAAAGCATTCTACTGCATTTGCATGGGAATATACAGATATGAAAGGTATTGACCCGAAGACTTGCATTCATCACATCTATATTGAGGAAAATAGTAGACCAATCAGACAACCTCAAAGAAGGATGAATCCAAACCTTAGGGAAATAGTGAAAGAAGAGCTCCAAAAGTTACTTAATGTAAACTTCATTTACCCCATTTCAGATAGCCGGTGGGTTTTTCCTTTGGTTATAGTACCTAAAAAGAATGGTAAATGGAGGGTTTGCATTGATTATAGGGAATTGAACAAAGCAACTTTGAAGGATCACTTTCCTTTGCCCTTTATTGATTAAGTATTAGATACTTTAGCAGGTAAAAAGTATTTCTCATTTCTGGATGGTTTTAGTGGTTACAATCAGATTCAGGTAGCACCTGAAGATCAGGACAAAACCGCATTTACCTGTCCATGGGGGACTTTTGCTTACCGAGTACTTCATTTTGGATTATGTAATGCACCCGCAACATTTCAAAGGGCGGTATTAGGAATCTTTTCCGATCTAATTCATGATTGTGTAGAGGTCTATATGGATGATTTTACAGTTTATGGTAACTCATTTGAAGAAGCATTAGAAAATTTGGAAAAAGTCCTTATAAGATGTAAAGAAACAAATCTTTCATTAAGTCATGAAAAATGTTTCATGATGTTTACTGAAGGGATTGTTTTAGGACATCATATTTCAGGAGATGGAATTAAAGTTGATTGATCAAAAGTTGAAGTCATCTCCAAATTACCTATTCCAAATTGTCAAAAGGATGTTAGAAGTTTTCTTGGGTTTACTGGATATTATAGAAGATTTATTGAAAACTTCACCAAGATAGCATCTCCTCTCTTCAAATTACTTACAAAAGACTGTGAATTCAAATGGGATCCTGAATGCCAATCTGCATTTGAAGCTTTAAAAACAAGGATATCTGAACAAGGATATTCTGAGAGGGCCAAATTGGAAACTTCCTTTCCATATTTCTACAGATGCTTCAGATACAGCTCTAGGAGCTATCTTGGGACAAAAGGATTTGGTCCCTTATGCCATTTACTACACCAGTAAAAATTTGACTCCCACTGAGTTAAATTATACTGTGACTGAAAAAGAGTTCTTAGCCGTTGTTCATGCAATCAACAAGTTTAGAAATTATATAACCGGCTATGAAACTTTTGTCCATACTGATCATTCTGCAATTAGATATCTCATGAATAAACCTATTACTAATGGCAGAGTTACAAGATGGCTTTTACTTTTACAAGAATTCAATATTACTGTGTTAGACAGACCAGGGAAACAAAATACAGTAGCTGATTTCTCGTCTAGAATCCAAAATACTAATGAAGATTCCCTTGTAGAGGATAAGTTTCCAGATGAATATTTGTTTGCAATAACTACTAAAACCCCTTGGTATGCAGACATTGCTAATTATTTGGTTACAGGGAAGCTACCTCCACACTTATTTCCTAATGAGAAAAGGAAAATCATTCAGGAAAGTTCAAAGTATTCATGGATTTCTAATGCATTGTTCAAAACAGGGCTAGATTGTGTGATCAGAAGATGTGTTCGGGAAGATGAAATGCCTGACATCCTTATGGCATGTCATGATGAACCGTGCGGTGGACACTTTTCTGACAAGAGGATGGCCTATAAAATCCTTTCTTTAGGATATTATTGGCCTTCTCTCTTCAAAGATGCAAAACAATATGTCAAAAGGTGTGACAGTTGCCAAAGAGTTGGGAGACCAACTCCTTCAAATGAAATGCCATTACAGCCACAGGTATGCATCGAACCCTTTGAAAAATGGGCTTTAGATTTCATTGGACCCATTAACCCACCATCTAAGCAAAAGAAGTATATATTGGTTTGTACTGATTATGTTACTAAATGGGTAGAAGCAAAGGCATTTCCTTCTGCCACTGAAAATTTAGTTGTTCAATTTCTTTTTGAGGATATTTTTATTCATTTTGGTGTCCCAAGAGAAATTGTGACATATCAGGGAAGCCATTTTACATCTAACTTGATGGAGAAGCTGATGGAAGAATACAAAATCAAGAATAGAAAATCTACTCCATACCATCCGCAAGCAAATGGTCAAGTGGAATCCACAAATAAAGTTCTTGAGAGCATCATCACCAAAACTGTTCATCTTCATAGAAGAGATTGGGCAGAAAGGCTTCCTGAAGCCTTATGGGCCTATAGAACTACATGGAGGAACACAACAGGACATTCTCCCTATGAACTTGTTTATGGGAAAGAAGTCTTGCTCCCCATTGAGTTTCAAATCAAGGCCTACAAGATGGCAGTTCAGTTGGGGATGAATCTATCAGAAGCCCAAAAGCACAGAATGGAGCAGCTGAATGAGCTAGATGAGATAAGACAAGATGCAATTTTAAGGACTGATCTAGTTCAGCACCAAAGAACTAAGTGGCATGATCGACACATCAAAGAGAAAAAGTTTCAGAAGGGAGATTGGGCACTATTGTTTGATTCCAAGTTTAAGGACTTCAAAGGAAAATTTCAAACTCATTGGCTTGGACCATATGAGATTGATGAAGTCTTTAACAATGGAGCAGTTCGAGTAAAGACCATTGATGAGTTTCAGACTCCTCTCATTGTGAATGGCCACCGATTGAAAGTCTACCACAAGCCACTCTCAAAGGAGGAATTTGTTAAAATGTTCCAAGAAGATTCTGCAATGAGGCTGGTGGAGAAGAATTCTTCTCCTCCATCAGCCTAGTCTTTGTTTCTTTCAGTTGAAAAAAAAAAAAAAAAAGTCTCTTGTATAAGCCTGAAAACCAATCTTGAATTGGCAGTCTTATGCAAAAAATATAAGGTGAAAATCAGGGGCACCTCACATTTTGTATTTTCCAAAAAAAAAAAAAAATATCTCTCTCTCTCTTTCCATCTCATTCGCCATTTCAGTTCATCCATCCCATCATCTCCATTCCACTTCATTTTCATTCCATTTCATTCATCTCACTCCATTTCATCAATAAAAGTCCCTCTCAGGACTATTTCATTCAGTTAAGTCTTCTCTAACTACTTCTTGGTATAGACAGAAGGGTGTTGTTTCAGTTTCCGCAGCTCGCACCAGTTTCCGCAGCCAGCATCACTCTATCTCTACAGTAGCAGTACTCTATTTTCAAAAATCACAGTCAGAGGTATCAACATCACTAAGGGCAACAAGGATGGGAGGCACCTGCAAGATAAGAAAGCAATAAGGGGTCAGCAACCTTAATCAAAAAAAGGCAAATCTATGAAGGTATGATCAAAATTTTTTTCCCAACAACAATTTAATGTCATTTTACATATAGTTATTAAATCGTGGAAAGAGCCACTAAATGCAATGATTCGGCAAGATCATCCCACTCCTTCTCCACGATCATGCCTCATCCACCTCATACCTTTCTAACGGTTCCCTCATCATCATTAATTCAAAACTCGAGTTGGGGCTGCTCCTCCATTACTGACCGTACCTCTGTGACGTAACCCAATGTACCACGGCTCTCGTTACCGTCATTTCCGCAGCCAATGTTTAAACGTGTGCGTAAGCCACCCGACTCTCAAGGATTTGACCGTTAATCCGTTCACTTATCACTCCATCTCCGCATGCATCTAACTCATTTCTCGTGTTTGTCTTCTACTCTCTCGTATTCACACCATTTCCACTCTCATTTACGTTGCAAACTCCACAGCTCTGTTCTCTGTTTCAAACCCCGACTACTATTCTGCAATACGCCTCGCATTACGTTACGGCTACTCCACTTACAGCCGTAATACACCTGTTTTTCCTGTGAGCATCCTCCTTGACCATTCTCACGCAGTCAAAGCTTCAGCCGAAGTTGAAAAGCCGAAGATGGGGAAGCTGCTTAGAGCTGAACCTGAGGGTCCGAAGTATTTAGAAGGGTATCCACAGACGAAGGAAGCACTAAAGAAAGCACAATGGCTCAAGTTTATTCAGAAATTCAGAGGGTATAACAAGGAGGTAACGAAGGCATTTGCTCGATCATTCAATGGAAATACCGTGGAAGTGGGAGACCTGAAGTTCACAGTAACAGAGAACACCATAGCCACAGCAACCAGTCTACCTCAAAAAGGAGAAAGATGGTTTAAGAACAGAACAGTGGAAGACCAAGGATGGAAAGACATGCTTAAGAACCCAGGTATGGACACTTCAATATTCACTAAGGGAATTCCTGTACATGTCATTAAGGAAGAATGGACTGCATTGTTGTTACTTGTTCAAAAGTTTATCACATGTGAGGGCCGCTTTGGCACTATGTATATGTACCATGCAAGAATTATGATGAATTTCATGGATGACCATGCCCTCAATTTACCCTATTTTCTATTAGCAAGCCTAAAGAAAATGAGTTTCACTGTCCAAAAGCATGTAGGCCATATTGAATCTCACTTGTATCATCACGGGTTAATTAGAATTCTCATAGAAGAGCAGTTAAAGAGTAACAAGGATACATGGGAAAAGTTTCTAACTAGAAACCATTTCCAAGAGGTAACTGAAGCCTCTAGCAGTTCCCCTAGAGTCTCAAAAAGAAGTAGGAGAAGAGAAAGGGGTGATGCAGCCCAAGATCCTCCTACAGAAGAAACTGAAGAAACTGCTCAAGAAGAAGAGGAAAAGAGAGATAAAACTAAGAAACAGAAAAAGGATAAAGGGAAAACAATTGTTCAAAAATCATATGCATCACCTGAACCTTCAATAGAAGAAGACTATCAAACCTTGGCTGATAGACTAGTACAACTCCAAGCTACTGCCCTCTCAAAGAAGAAACAAAAAGAAAAATAGAGTAGTCAGCAAAAGAGCACTAATGTACAAGTGAGAAGAAGCGGTAGACTTCAAGAAAAAATGAGTGTGACTAAAGAAAAACAATCACATTTCATTGATTTGGGAGAAGGCACACCTGAAAAGACTCAAATTCAGCTAGTTATTGAGCCAAGTCCTCCACGAGAGGAAAGTCCCTTTCAGCAAGAAAGAGAAAACAGTCCTCAAGAATTCGAGTTTAGGCCAAGAAGAACACCTGAAACTGACCCTGACCAGCAGGAGGCATACAATTATTTGGAGACCTTAGAGCAATCAGTTGCAGGTCCGAGCACTATATTGCCTCTTGATGAACAGGTCCAGTCTTTAAAACAAGAGGTGTTTGAGCTAGAAGTCTTGAACCGGCATATTAAACAAGAAAACGAAGCATTGAAAGACCAAAGCAAGGTGTACAAAATTGTCCATGACAATACCATGCTTCACTTAGGACTTTGGCAGAAGAAGAACAGAAAATTGAAGAGAAAATGTAAGAAGCTGAGCAGAGCCTTGATCAATTTGAAATTCAAGTGTTTAGTCAGAAAACCAAGGACAATTTTGGCAGCAAGGAGAAAGAGAAGAAGGCTGGATGTTTTGGCAGAAGCATCTGAGCACATGGACTGAAAAACAATGACAAAGTTTTGGTTGCATGAGGACATGCAACACCTTCATAGTGGGGGTATGTTGAGCCTCAGACCTGCACTTCTTTACACATCCTCTTAGCCTCCTTTTCCTATTCATTTCCTCCTTTTGTCACTCATTCCCTCCATCAAATTGCTTAAATCATTGTATTTTAGGAATTTTTAAATGGTTTGCTAATTATGCTAATGACTTGTTGTTGGTTTAAAATTTTTGTTCAAAGTGCTGCGTTTTCGCAGCTCACACAGGGTTTCCGCAGCTCACACAGGGTTTCCGCAACTGTTTTCTTAAACGGTATGTTCCAGGTGTCCTCCAGGAAGAAGAGCCACATGGGCAAGTTCGTGGAACCAAGGACATGGTGTGTGTCCCTCCAGCTCACCCAAACTGGTCATAAAAACCCATAGTCAACGCAGAGGCAAATCCGGTCAACCAGAGGTCATTGGCGGTGGCACGGCTCTGCGTGTTCTGTTTTGGAGCACGTGGTACCTTCCTCAGCCACGAAGACAGTGGGAGACACGAATCCAACAGCGGATTGAATGCCCACAATGACCGTTGCCTAAATCCGAGGACGCAGCCAGATTACGTGTTTTGACACAGCTGCTTGAATAGCTGAAGTTTCGTTAAAGTAGTTTGATTTCCTCTGTATAAATAAAGCATCTTTGAATGATGGATAGTTAGTTGTTTTTGTAATCGTTTTGAGCTCCCCACTGTATTTTCAAACTTGCAATCAATACATGAGAAGACTATTCTTTTTCTAAGCGTGTAACTGTTCTTTGGATTGGCTGAAGTGGGCAGAGGGCCCCTGTTTGCTACAGCCACTGTACAGTAGTTTAATTCCTTGCATTTTGTTTTCTGATTTCATGTATAATAGCTGTGTATATGTATTTTTATTTGCTACAATGTTATTTCTTTTCAAACATGTATAATAGCTGTACATAAACTTTGAATTCTGCTGATTTACATTTCTGCACTTTTGTCCATGACTGATCAGTGTGTTATGCAGGTTTCTTAGGCGAGCTCGGGATAGTTTTCTTGCTTTTCTTTTTACAACTAGTGGCATGTGTGATCATCTTATCTAGACTGCTGATCTTTATTTTTTATTTTCATTAGTATCATTGCTTTAGTTTGCACTTTACTTTCTGCTCATAGCTTATCAAGTTGTTCATCTTTTGATGGCTCTTTTTATCATAATCAACTAACTTCAGTAGAGCCAAAATATCACTTAGTGCAGCTTGGTTTATTTTGTTTTAAGACTCACATTGCTAACTTGCTCATAACTCTTTCTTACATGATCAATCCAGCTGAAGGCAAAAAGGTTAAGGGAAAATTAAGTGGTGTGATTTGTCACCTAGATTTTACATTGCTTAAGATTTAATTGAAGAGTTAAAGTAGTTGTTCTTGTTTTTAACTGAGTTAATGTAGATGTCATTTTCATTTTCATTTTCATCAGCAGTATAGGTACTGGGCCAATGCCATTGGTCTTTTATTTGATGCCTCTACTTTCCTTTAAAGCTTTGATTCCATTTCAGTTATTGTTCAAGCTTTCTTTAGAATACTCTTTAAGTTTCAAGAAATCATTTAGAAGTCGCCACAAACACACACATTCACTCGCTTGATTACATCTCCATCACATCACATTAGGAAGGATAAATCAAAAACAAACTAAAAAGATAAAAATGACAAAAGATTAAGAAAAGGTTATCTAAGTACATATAGTACACCTCACTTCATCAGCTCACGAGCCCCAAGTTGACATTTAAAAGTTGCAATTTAGATATCACTAAATTGACCAAACAAGTTGCCCGAAGACATCATCCTCGACAGAAGAACCAAGACTTCATGGCGAGGAGATGTAGAATACCTTCGAGTGGGTCTCAAGGGAATGCACCCCAGTAAGGCCAAATGGATGGAGAAAGTGAAAGTGAGGGAATAGTTCCCTCTCTTGCCAATTGACTAATGAAATGCTTTTGGCTGTCCAAAGTATCCTCAATGGGGAGGATTGATCCAGGTAGTTCTTCAAATACAATGGCATGGAAAAACTCAGAAATCAAAGAGATCGGAATGAAGTCAACTCACGATCAGAGCATATATCTCGTCATCCTGACTCCAACGGTGCGAACGACACTTCAATCCAAGTTCGAAGGATGAAGTTATCGCACAAGGAAGGTTGCCTTGATCCTTAAGAAAATGAGGATTTTTCCTTTGGAAAAGGGTTTTAAGCCTTAAAGGAAAAATCGCAATTGGAAGACTTGTGGAGGGAGACCTAAGAGAGGTGCAGTGGAACCCCCAATCGCTGATCTCCAATCAAATCGGATCGATGGACCGGAGGCAACCGGATCGGAGGTCTTACTTGTATATATATATATATATATATATATATATATATATATATATATATATATATATATATATATATATATATATATATATATATATATTCGCGAGCAGGTAGAGTGATCGGTGATTAAATGATCGGCGGAATCATTATCGGGACACCCGGGGCGATATATGAGTGAAACACCGATGCAATTCGCCGACGCCGATATGGGCGATTAGTGATTAGCGGTCGACATTTCCCCAGTTACAGGACCTTTGGGACAGTGATACGCTAATTTTAACGTTGGGCTCGGTCCCGATACAGAATATATGCCCGATTTCACCAGTTTGGAAGTCCAGATAAATGGTTTTGGGTCGGATTTTCAGTGTTTTTCGAGATTTTAAGGTCTTGTTGCCTCAACGATAAAAAGGCTATTTTAAGAGGCAGTTACACCCGCCAATCCTTCCATGACACCGGCATCCATTGTGAACCAGGCAAGCCCCAATTTAAATGGGAACTGTCTGAAACCCATTATAAAAACACAATCGATGGAAAGAGCAGGGAGGAGGAATTTTTGTAGCACGCTATTTCGTTGGCAGGAGACCGAGAGCTCATATTTGTTTGTTTGGACAGTTTTACATGACTCCAGCCCCTTGATTGCTACGAACGCATTGGTGTGGCTTACCTCTCCATCTCAGGCATCCATTTCATAGCCATCTTTCAGATTGGAGGTATAAGCCTCTTGTGGATAGTTGATGATTGTAGTTATTTTTCTTTCATGCCATTTAATAAGAAAGGCTTCCCCATTGTTGAGCTGGGCCCGGAGACGTACTCCTAATTGGATGAACTCCGTTATCAAGCCTTGGTGTCTTCTTTTGTGCCTTTTATGTGTTTACTTCTTCTTTTCTTATGTGCACATTTCTGTGTTAAGTTTCAATTTTACATGTGATTCTTTCCATACATCTATAAGCGAAAACATCTTGGATCACCCCCTTAAGAACAAATTCGGATAAGATTGAAGGATGTATAGATATGACACAATAGGAGAAGGAAGGAGGCATTAGAGCCTATTCCCCCTTAGTGAAAACTTCCAGAACTCCAACCATAAATCAAAGTTTAGTAAACTTCACCTTTGTGAGAGACTTTGTAAAGATGTCTACAACTTGATCATCTGTTGAACAATATTGCACTTCAAGAACATGGTCATGAATGATATTTATAATGAAGTGCATTTGTAGTTCAATGTGTTTGCTGCGCTGATGTTGGACTAGACCTTTGCATAGTTGAATGGCACTTTGGTTATCACACCAAAGTGTAGTCAGATGCTGCTACTAAAAGCCAAACTATGATAGGATTTTACGAAGCCACAAGGCTTCCTTACTAGCTTCTACGATGCCACGATACTCTGCTTCTATTGAGTAAAGAGAAATGGCACCTTGTTTCTTGCAATTCCATGCAATAGGTCCAAAACCAAGAGTGAACACATAACCTACAGTAGACTTCCGATCATCAGGGTCACCAGCCCAATCAGAATTAGTGAAACCAACCAATAGAGGAGATGCTTCTACACTGTAATGAATCCCAAACTGAATTGTACCTCGACGATAACGAAGTATTATTTTAGCTACTTTCCAATGGATTTCATGTGATTTTTGCATAAAACGAGTAATAACACCAACATCAAAGGAAAGGTTAGGACGGGTATGGGTCAGATACAAAAGTTTTCCTACAAGTTGACGGTATAAGGTAGCATCAACTTCAAGGGAAGTACGAGTGACTAAAAGTGTGGCTCAAGATTGAAACGAAGAAGGGGATAGCTTATAGTCTTCCATGTGAAAGTGGCGTAGAATATCACAGGCGTACATGGACTGGGAAAGGGAAATACCCTCCTTGGATTGCAAGACTTGAAGACCAAGAAAATAATGCAAGTGGCCTCAGTCTATCATTTCAAACTTCTTTTTATGGCTAGACTTCACATGGTTTATAAGGTTGGGACCACTACCAGTAAGGATAATATCATCAAAATAAAGAACAATAATGATAAGAGACTTAACCACTTTCTTGGTGTAGACAGTATTGTCAGAATGACACCTAGAAAAGCTAGTATCTAGAATAAAGCTATCCATTTTGGCATATAAAGCCCGAGGGGCTTGCTCAAGATCATAAAGGGATTTATTAAGCCGACATATAAGGCTAGATTCTATTTGTATAAACGCAAGAGGTTGTTCAATACATATTTATTCATGCAAGTCCCCATGCAAGAAGGCAGATTTAACATCCATCTAATGGACTTCCCATTTGAAAGAGGAAGCAAAGGGAAATAAAAAGGGAGATAGAGTTCATTTTGGCAACAGGGGAGAAGGTTTCAATATATTCAATGCCTTCAACTCATGAAAAACCCTTAGCAACAAGACGGGCTTTATGTTTATCAACTTTTCCAACTGGTCCATACTTGGTTCTGTAAACCCATTTGCATCTAACAAGTTTTTTTCCCTTTGGAAGAGGAACAAGATCCCATGTATCATTTTACAATAATGAACAATATTCTTCATTCATAGTTGCATCCCAATTTGGATGCCCTAAAGCTTCTACAAAGGTGTCAGGATCATAATTCGCTGAAGCTTGAGCTAGTAAAGAAAAGTCTCTATCGAACTGAGAATGTGTACGTCACTGATCTATAGGATCACCTGCAAGAGGACCTGTAGCATCCCGAGTAGCACAGACCCATTTTGGAAGCTGAGGAGCTGAAGGAGGATCCTGAGAAGGTGGGGGAGGATTATCATCCTCACTATCATCATCCGAAGAAGAAATATTTTCAGAAGTAGAAGGGATAGAGAGAGGTGGCACATCTGCCAAACTAGGCTCGTAGACCGATATATTTTCAGCAAACTTTACATCTCTTCTAAAGATAACATTTTTAGACTTAGGTGAAAGAAGTCTATATCCTTTGACATTTTCAGAATATCCAACAAACATTTTTCACTCTTAGGTTCTAAAGCTTTATGTTTCTCATCTGGAATATGGGCCCATGCTTCACTTCCAAAAACATGAAAGTGACTTACATTTGGTTTAATTGAGCTCCATGCTTCTTTTGGAGTGATATTCTTTAAAACCCTAGTATGAGTGCGATTTACTATGTAATTTGCATAGTTAATTACTTCTACCCAAAAATTAATACAAAGTCCTTTAGATTGAAGCATATAATTAGCCATTTCCTTTAAGGTACGATTCTTCCTTTCAGCTACACCATTTTGTTGTGGAGTATATGGAACAATATGTTGCATTTGAATTCCATGCTCAGTGCAAAAGTTGATGAATTTGTTATTAACATATTCTCAGCCATTATCATATCTTATCCTAAGAATTTGATGTCCATATTACTTCTCAACAAAGGCCTTAAAGGCCAAGAACATGTTAAATACTTCACTCTTAACTTTTAAGAAATATACCTAAGTGCATTTGGCGAAATCATCAATGAAAGTTAAGAAATACTTGTAGCCAAAGAATGAAAAAACTAGAAGTTGACCACATAAATCACTATGCACAAGTTGTAAAGGGGCTGAGGCATGCCAAGAGGCACATTTTTTTTAAACTATCCTATTGATGTTTTCGGAGTACACATCCAGAACAAACACAATCTCTGCAAGATACCATAGGAAGACTTGTCACCATATTTTCTTTACATAGATTTTTAAGGGAGCAAGAGTTTAAGTGGCCAAATCACTCATGCCAAAGTTTTCTCACTTCATCATTATGAGAAACAAATATCGAGGGAAGAGTTGATGACCCAAAGTTGTTAAACTTATACAACCTTATAGAATCATCAGAAATGCCATTAGCTAAAATCTGTCTAGGATCTCTTAGGTCCTTAATTACAACATCGTGAGGTGAAAAATCAATGGTTTTACCTTCACCTAAATGAGTTATCTGATATACAGATAGAAGGTTGCAGGATAAGGTTGGAACACAAAATACATCATTAAATTGACCATTGTCTAGATGAAGAGTTCCAGTCCCTACAACACTAAGAGATCTATGATCACCAACATATATATTTTTGGTGTTACAATCATTTAAAGAAGAAAACATGGCTTTGTTTTTGGCCATGTGATAAGAAGCTCTATAATCAATGAGCCACTCATGAGAATGAGAAGAAGAAGATACATTTAGTGCATAACCAGACCGAGATGCTTGACAACCACATGCAGAAAGTGTTATTCCTGAAGTTGAAGTTGAAGGGTGCTCCAAATGGATGTTATGATTCTTCATTACTACTTCCAAGGCTTCCGTCTTCTTAAAGCATTCAGATTCTAAGTGGGCATCTCGATTACAAAAGTTGCAATGTCTATCAGTTTTCTTCCCTTTGTTTTTATTTTCCTTATCATTTTATTGAATTGATTTTTCATTTTGAGATTGAAATTGCTTAGGACCCTTGTTTTCATTAGGACCATTCTTTTTAGGATACTACTTCTTACGATTCTTTGAATTTGGTTGTTGATGGGCAACTAAGGCTTTCTTAGAAGAGTGTCCAATATTAAGAAGACCAAGATGTAACAGTGTTTCTTTTTCTCTTATTAAAAAATCACAAAAGGCATCAAAAGAGGGGGACTTGTAGTCTTGTCTTTGAGAAATAAAGACTTCTCTAAAACACAGAGTAGGCTAGTCCCATCTTAGTAAAAATAGAATAGATAAGGCTACCATCTTCTTTCTTAACATTAACACCTTTTAAGAGAAGTATAAGGGTCTTGAACTTGGAAAAAAAATCTTCAATGGAAGAAAATTATTGGGGTCCAACGTAAGCAACTCATTTTCGAGCTGATGGGCTTCAATTTCATTTTTAATTCCAAAAAATTTATTGAGTTGTTTCATTGCTTCATTAGGGGTATCAAGTTCTGCAATATGAGATCTAAGGTTTGGAGAAATAGACATCCCTATCAACCCACGTGCTTGATCTTGCCTGTTTTCCCATTTGGCTACCTTATTTTCATCTCTAGGTTTAGTTTCTTGCCTTGAGGCTATTCTGTAAAGATCTTTACTTCTAAGTAAATCCACAATTTAGGACCATAATTGGAAGTAGTTGGTGCTATCAACAATAACCTGGCATGGGATTTCCATTTTAACAGAAACTAAAGTTGTAGATGCTGAAACTAAGTCTTCCAATGGAAAGATCTCAAAAAATTAGGTTGATTAAAAAAGATGGCTCTGAAAACAGCTTCCAGATGAAGAAGTTATGATTTTTTTAAGAAATGTTGTTGAAGATACCGACGAAGTGCGTGAATGTGCGGAAGTGAATGATAATGTTATTATTTTTTTTTAAATCTCGCTCCTTTCCAAACTTAATCTAATTAGCTTACTTAAAAAAAAAATTATGTGACCCACTTTTATAAATAAGTGAAAGTCACTTTTACAATGTTACATTATGAGCTACCCACTAAATTGTAACTTAAATAAAAGATAAAGAGAGTTTATAATTATAAGTGAGTCACTTTTTATAATGGGTGAGAACAATTTTACATAAAGTAACTTTAAAACATAAGTTACATGTGCTTTTTGAAAAAATAAATCAACACAAATAAAGACTTGAACTTAAGACGTCTATTCTCATGAAGTAACTTTGGACCAAGTGAGCTAGTTTAAAAGGTTATTAATTTTTGGGAAAGAGGAATTTATTTATTTTATGCTTTTAAATTCTTTTTTTCACTGAAGTTTTGGGTTGAGAAAGTCATTTTTTCCTACAAAACAAAAAAGCACACAACCCAACATGGACATACAACAAAAAACAAACCTTATGGCTAAAGTTATCTTTCGTTAGAAACTAAATATTTTCCTCAATGTTTATGATTTACTGAGATTGCACTAAGGCACAGTGGAAAAGACCATACGCATGAGAAAAATCCTTCATTTCTATTTCTGATTTGCCCAGATTGCACAGAGTTGCGGGGAAAAGAGAATACATAGAAATGAAAGGTATAGATTGAGTAATAAGAAACATAGAGATAAATAAACCGAAATAAATAGAGATAAAAATAATTAAAATTGAAAATAAAGATTGTATACCTCCAAATCTTAAAAATGATGTAGCTAGGGCTACTGGAAACCTTTTCGCATGAGATGAAAGGGGTTCCTCACTGGAACAAATTCTCCTAACACAATAGAGCATTCCTCTAAACCTAAAAGCGATTAGAAATAGTAGATCTACAAAACGACAGTCGGATGCAGTTTTACTGGCTTCCGATTTGGATTACCAACAGATCCAACCCTCAAATAGCTCTGATACCATGTAGAAATTCACAGGGTAAGCTCCTCAAATAGATAACCAAAGGACACCTATCACAAACCGATCACAGATCAATACACCAGTATTCTTGATGTGGTCAAAACCCTCAAAGGTGGAAAGATTCTATGGCCTGAGCCAATGCGACCACTTCAGAAAATTTATTAATAAAAGAAAGAAAATTTACATAAGCTTCTCTCATGAACGGTCCCCTTAGAAATGACCCTTCATGCTCTTTAAATATAGATCATGGACCAATCGGGTGTTAAGACACGGATCAAGTGTCGGTAATACCGAGGACAAAATGAATTGTCAGATCACTTCAGGTCTACAACATATCGTGACCGTCGCATTGTAATTTTAAAAAGTACATAGTAAAGAAACACACTTTACCTAACTCTACACTAGACCAAGTTATACTTAACTATTTCCTATGTGTCATAATAACCTAACATAAGTATACGTCAATATTAATTCATATTAAAATATTTTTTCATAACTCACATTGCATATATAATATATACCACAAGTTATGTAAAATATTTTATATATTGTTAAATATATATATATATATATATATTGAAAAAATTAACTTAAATTGTATTACAGGCTCATTCTACAACCCAATATGAGAGAGATGGAAGTATGTATATGAGAGGGATGTAGGTATGTATGTGATTTCATCCATTGATTGACACAAGCCTCTTTAAAATAAAAATAAAATAAAAAATATGCTCTAAAAAGAAAAATAATGTCATCTATAACAAAGAAAACTTGACGATGTTGTAAAGTAATTAGAAGTAACAAAAAATGTGTAACATCTTTAAACCTTATACTTTTAAAAAATATTTGAACAAGAGATTTAAATAAATTGCTTGAAGATCTATGTTAGCTAATTTATGTTGATATCAACTTTATATATGTGTGTGTTAAAATCAAATATTTTAATATTGTATATAATTCTACAACGCAGTATGAGAGGGATGTGTAAGTATTTTTGCCCGTCCAGCCATTTAGTTGACACAAGCACCTTTAAAATAACAATAAATTGTGCTCTAAATAGAAAAATAATGTTGACTATAATAAAAAAAAACATGAATATATTGTAAAGTAATCAAAAGTAAAAAATTATGTGCGAGTATCATCTTTAAACCTTATATTTTTCAAAAATATTTCAACAAGAGATTTAAATAAACTATTAAAAGGTCTATGTTATCTAATTAAGTCAATATCAACTTTATATGTGTGTGTGTTTTAAAATAAAATATTTTAATATTGTATATAAAAATAAATTCAATGTGGGTTATTAATAAATTATTCTAATATGAATTAATATTGACATATAATTAAAAATATATTAATAATAAAAATAATAAAAAACTATTTTAATTTGTGCTAATAAAAGGTCTCGATGTACATGTTATGTAAAATATTTTAACTTCAATTATGTATATCTTATATATCATTTTTTAAAATTATGTATATATGATGAAAAAATAAGATTTTATTGTTAAAAAAATTATTTGGTCCTATATATATTATGTATAGCATTCAAAAATACAATTTAACACTGAAATATTACACATTGTATTTAACACTCTAAAGAAGTTTGCAAGTGGAAAAATTTGATCCCTCTCAGCTAATGTGTCAACTCCAAATTGAGCATGGATATACTTACACATCACCTTCACACTAGGTTGTAGAACCAACATCTGTGTATATGTGTTTAAGATGGATCTATGATAGTAGAGATCCATTCTTAGGATGGATCTATTTTGGGTGAGGATCTGTGGTTAATATCGATCTTAGCACGGATATTCTATGTTATAATTTTTATGTCGAAAAAATCAAATAAATATGAAGTATCCCATGTCGTTTTAATCATGTGGCAAAGAATTCATATGTAGTAAAATATCCAAAATAAAAATTTACAATATCTGGTATATTAAAATAAAAATTTAGCTACACAAAGACTTAAGTGTGAGTGCAAAAGGTTCCTATTTTTTTATATATATATTTTTAAGTCATAATTTTATTTTTTTATATTGCATCATGATTTAAAATTGTATTGTGAAAATATATAATATATGTAAGGCCGATTGAGGAAAATGATTGAATCAAGTCCATTCAATAATAAAAATCAGTAAGGGAAAAAAATGAACAAAATAAACAAGGCAAAAATCAGTATAATATACAATGGTGTTGCTTGCGTTGTTGCTTTTGCTTTTTAAATCGGCCAGTTTCCATCGTTAGTAAAAGCCCTAAAACATAATGGATTTTTTCCTTTTCTTTTTTCTTTTGGAAAAGAAAATATTAGTTATGGAAAAATCCATAAATTGAAGATTAGAGGTTTTCTTTTGTTTAATAAATTTTTAATTCTAAAAATTTGACGCTATGTGATTCATTTCACTAGTTTCAATCCCACTTCCTCACCCCTGTGAGCATCACCCGATGTAATGAGTGCTAAGTGGACTATTCAAAAATCATGAGAAATCAGTCAGTTACGACTATCTCTCATGGAAATGGTCATAGATGAATGAATTACTTAACGCAGTTGAATCCCAAAATGATATCTTACATAAGATCAATTAACCACCAATCAAAAATTAGAAATTTAAATTTCAAGAATTTTAAAAATAATTTAAAATTCTAAAAAAATAAGTTTAATATTTAATTTTACCAAAACTTTGATAAGCATTGAAAATATTTTCTAAAAATTTGCAAATTAATTAAAAGTCAAAGTATTAATTAATTAACCCAAACTTATTACAATATACTTTTCCTTGGAAGCTATATCTATATATATATATATATATATATATATATATATATATATATATATATATATATATATATATATATATCTGTTAATATAAAAAATATTAGTTAATCATATTTCTTAATTTTTGTTGTTGCATTTAACTAAACAATATTTTGGTAGTTGTTTTATTCTTGTGATGAAATTTTTTACTTTATTAGTTTTTAGTATAATTACGTTATATTTAAGATAAGCCATAGGTAGTAATCACTATGTAGCTCTTGTTTATATAATATTATATATATGGACAATTGTTTCCATTTATAAATAATTAAAGGAAAACAATTTAAACAATGAGTATAGAAAAGTTTTTTAAAATCTAAAAAATCATTTTATCTTCCAAATTAATTTTATTTTAAGTAATCAAATTTTTCTACTAATGAATTTGGTGACTATGCCATAAAGCATTGCACTTGATTG
The DNA here is from genome assembly GCA_031772625.1 of Pinus tabuliformis. Classification (NCBI taxonomy): domain Eukaryota; kingdom Viridiplantae; phylum Streptophyta; class Pinopsida; order Pinales; family Pinaceae; genus Pinus; species Pinus tabuliformis. The sequence continues at coordinate 991,860,493 of CM062806.1, read as the reverse complement.
TATTCAAGTGGCTATTTAGTGTCAATTACATAGCACTTAGAAAGATGTTTGACTTTCAACAGGATTGGAATTTGTTCGTGGTTCTATTTTTATGGGTCATGCAAGTATGGTGGCGAGATTCCATCAGGATGATACTTCTCCTATGGGTCCTTTAAGGTAAAAACTACATCCTTTCTTCTTTGGGTGAATCCTTTTCATGGTTTGAGTAGTTGCTTGGCTGGTTGGAGAACTAGTTGGTATTGAGTATTTGTGTTTCAGGCCTAGGTAGTTTCATGTGTAGGTATTACGGGTGGTGTTGCAGTGGCTCTCTACGTGTTGTTGGTGGTGCTATGGCCAGCGGTACTTGCCATCCTGTAGGTGGTAAATGTGCTTGGCTTTTGTATTTGGAGCTTTCCATAATTAAGTTATCTGTTATTGCCATTGTCTGGTTCTCCTATCTTGGTGTTGTTTGTCGCAAAATTAAAATTGGGGAAGTTCGGTGGCTCTGGCACTGCTTGGGCTTCTGGGAGTTAAAGTGTGGTGCTTTTCCTGTGGATAGTTATCTACCTTTCCTTTTGACCCTCCTGGTGAGAGGTTGTCAGGCAGTTTTTTCTAAGGTTTGTAGTTGTCTAGAGGTGAATTTGGGTGGTGGACATTGGAGCGTTGGTGTAATTTCACCTCTCCTAGTGAGGGTGCTGAGCGTTGGGCTTGTGGTTGTAGTTGAATGTTTGGTCATCTATCTTGTCATAGGGTGCGTGGTACTAAGGCTGCCTAGGTGGTTTTGGGGGACGGTCTAGGCTCGATTTGGGTCTTTGGTTTTAAGAAAGGTTTCTAGGATGAAGCCTCTACCCTGGTCCTCATGCACTCTGATGGGGTCAAAGACGAATTTGGCCTTCCTGACTGAGGTCTTTCCTACATTGGTCGGTGTCAAGGGTAGCGAGAGAGATTTGGTGATCGTTACAGGAGTTGGTATGCAATTTCTAAGCTGGTGGGGGTGGGTCAAGGTAAAGATAGTGGGGGTGGTGTTGTTGGCAGTAGGAAAAGTTTGTCAGTCAGTCCTATGGGTGGTAGAGGTTATAGGGCGATATCTCAGCATGGACGTGGAGGTGGCAGCAGAGGTAGAATTTTAGGTTGTTCATGAGGCTTGAGTGCACGAGGGCATGGTGGCAAAGCGAGAATCATGGTTTCTATGGGACATCCAGTTGTTGGTCACATCCAGAGATATTCAGCGTGGTAGGATATGCTTTAGTCCATCTTGGAAACTTTCGAATCTCATGACAGGGTCTAGAGAGAAGAACATGAGGCAATTATGGCCAAGATGGAGGAACTCCATTACATTCAATGCCACGATCGTGAACGAATAGTGGTTGTTTGGTGTGGTCAAAATATTCTAACAGAGAAAATTGAGAAGATGGAGTCCTTACTTGGTCATTTTGAGAAACATGTCCACTCTCTTTATCGCCCACCTCCTCCTTTAGGGACGAGGCTTGATAATCCATCCTCGATCACTTCTGATGTCTAATTATGGTATCTAGTGTCTTGTTAGTTATTTTTGTTTTTTGGCATGTAAGGCCTATAAGGTTGTGGGTCTCCCAGTTGGGTATTTTTCTTTTTATGTGTAGCATTTTTCATTGGTCAACAAAAATGATCGGGTGAGGCCACATGCATTTTGAGATCCTTGTACACACTTTTTTATTAATGAAAAATCTTTGACTCACAAGAAAGAAAATATGATAATATTATTGATATTATCAATAATATAATAAATATTAATATTATTAACCACTAATATAAAATGATGAAATTAATGACTACGTGACTGAAAAAGTTAGTCATTGTAGCTTTTCCAGGTGAAATACTACCAAAAATGAGAAATCTTAAGTGATTTACTAAAAATGACTAGCATAAACCACTAATTTAGTCTCAGGTTAAAATATACGACTAGCTAATAAGTAATACAACTAAAAATGACTAATGTGAATGAATAATTTAGTCTACTAACATATATATGACTACTTAAAAATTAATACAATAGTACAAATCAATCGTTTATGTTAGTAATTTTAATTATGTCACTTCAACAATCTAAACTTACAAGTGATAGGGGATTCAAAAGTGGTTATAGATTGGCTGAAAGGTTTTACTTCGTTAAACACTTATTTACTGCATCAATGGACTATTAGAGTTATGGAGGTGATTAGAACCTTTAGTGTTATACCCTTTGATCACATTCACATGTAATTACATTAAAATGTTGATAGATTATCCAAAATGGGAGTGGGCTTATAGCTGGGTCAAATACATTATGAAGAATACCTACAAGGAGAAGTGTTGATTAATTAGTAGAGGACACATTTCCTTTAGTTGAATACTTAACTTTTCATGCATATCTACATTTTTTATTATCAGGGTCATATCCATTGAAATTAGGATGCTAGTTTTTAACTTTGATACCATGTTGTTTAACTAGTTTGAACATACATTATGAACATAGAAGTACTAGACTCTTATGAAATTATTTTGAATCATATGGGAATTTTGATATTTCCCAAACATTTGATGTTGGACATATTAAAATATCATGTCATTCAGGTAAAGAAAATTTAGTATATGTTAAATGATGTAAATTACATCTTTACATTAATAGTAATACAAGAATGATGCCTTTTTCTTATTGGAAAAAAAATTATGGCATTTCCCACCATATAAGTTATTAGACATAATTTACATAGGAATACATGCAACTACAAGAATCTTTGATTAGTTGCTAAATATGGTTTTATTTTATAACAATGATTATCATTATTTGTCTTATTGGTACCATATGTCAATGTTGGGCTTCCATGATGGCTCTGTGATGGTTGGGATTCCTCATAATAGGCATGTAAACCCCTAGGTGTGAACATAACTTGTTGAATGTGAATATGGGGTTTGAAACTTGGTAGGCAAAATGTTGTCTGTGTTGTATGAAAGGTTGTTGAGGTTTCAAGACATTACCTTGAATCCTACAAGAATATTGTGGCACGCTTAAACACTATGTTAAACACTCCTTGCCTGGGTATTGATGTGCAAAAATAAATTTCATGAAAAATATATAGTTATAATTTATACAAAACCATACATGAAATACATGTAATGATGCTAAAATTATACAAAATATCCAAGTATGATTTTTTTCATAAAAACTTAAAATATATATAAGTAGCCTAGATCCATGTTCAACTAGGATCTATCAAGCACCCAGAGGGATCCAATATCTCAGGGTGAAAACCTTTTTTTTTAGTACAAAACTTGAGGAAAGGTGTGCACCTCGATACATTTGATCCCTCTCAATGCTTGATAAATCCGAGGTTAAGATGGATCTAGGTTGGTTATATAATAATTTATAATATCTATTTTTGTATTTATGTGTCTCTTTCTTATTCACTCAGTCTATTTCACCCCCAAGCATGAACACACTCTCTCCATATATATATCTCTCTCCCACCCCCACTCTTCCTCTCTCTCTCTCTCTCTCTCTCTCTCTCTCTCTCTCACATCCAACTCTCCTCTCTCTCTCCACCTTTCTCCCCTTATGCATTTATTATTCCTTCCCTCTCTTTCTCATCCTCCAACTACTTCTCTTCTTGATTCCCCTCTCCCCATTTCTATCCCACCTCCCTCTATCTCTCGTGCCCATCTCTCTCTCTCTCTCTCTCTCTCTCTCCAAGTCTATCACTATCTCCCTTTCTCTTCCCTTCCCTCTCTCCTCTCCATCTATGTGTCTCCCTCTTTATCTCTTACCCTCCTCTCCCTATCTCTCTCTTCCCTCCACTCCTCTCTCCCTCTACTCTCTCCATCTCTCCCTTTTCTCTCTCTCTCTCTCTCTACCCTCTATATTTTTCACTATCTCCCTCCCTCTCCCCCACTTCCCCCCTCTCCCCTTCACTTTTCTTTTTGTAATCCCTTGGATGCTTACTTAAGATGGATCTATATTGGTGATTACTAACACTATTTATATTATATAAATTTCACATCTTTAAATATAAAAGTATTCTCATTTTTAATTTTATTTAAACATTAATTTAATTTCTATGGGAATATTTTTAGTAGTGGTAAGGATAAAGAGTTTAGATATATCTCAAAATTAATTATTTAATTTAAAAAATGTTATAAAATTAAATTAAAATAAATTATTTTTATCGTGAAATATGTTATGGATTTTGGGCATGTGGTATTGATAAGCCATGGTATTGGCCCACGGTATTGTAACAAATCCTATTTAAAAGTTAATAATATCCATGGTAAACTAGAGGTGAATATTCATGGTTAAGAATATTGTCATATTGTTAAAATATATTTTGATTCTGAAATAAGTTATGATTTTTTGGCATGTGGTATTTTTAAACCTTGGTATTAGCCCCATGCTATTATAAAAAAGCCTATTCACAAGTTCATAATATCAATGGAAAAGTGAAGGTGAATGTACATGATTAAGAATCTTGTCATATTGTTATAAAATATTTTGATTGTGAAATAAGTTATGTTTACTGGGGGTGAATATCCATGGTTAATAATATTTTCATATTGTTTTAAAATATTTTTATTGGAAAATAAGTTATGGTTTTTTGGTATGTGGTATTGATAAGCCATGGTATTGGGCCATGGTATTGAAACAAAGCCTAGTTTTTACAAGTTAATGATATCCATGGTAAAATGGGGGTGAATATCCATGGTTAAGAATCTTGTGATATTATTATAAAATATGTTGGTTGTGAAATAACTTATGGTTTTTGGGCACGCGGTATTTATAATCCATGCTATTGGCCCATGGTATTGTAACAAAGTCTATTCAGAAGTTAATAACAAAATCAAAATACAACAAATTGATTTAGATTATTTTTATTATTGTAAATTTGTATTATTAATTCACCCAATATTTAAATGTTTATAGTCATCCCTAATATCACCTTTAATTTTTTTCTATTTTTTAATTAAGTTGATATTTAAAATTGTTTACATATTTATATTACATATACACATCTACTCTATATTGGGTATTTCCATTATTAAAAAAATAATACATTAAATAATTACCATAAAATTTAATAACTTCTTTAGTAATTAGTCTCAACATTCTAATTGGAGCTCCGTAGACAAGTGCAAAATATGTAATGGAACCTATTTGGAATGATGAAATTCTAAAACCATATGTTTTGTAAATTTTTGAAAATCCCAAAATTGGCTTGGATCTTGCAATTTTTTTTCCCATTAAAATTGTTTGAATTATATTTTTAGGGGGGGGGGGGGTTCTAAAACCCTATGCTACCTAAATTCTTGAAAATCCATAACTATAACCTAGATTTACAAAGTATTCTCCAAGAACCATAGGAAAGGTATATTATTCATAAAGTTATACGTACAACTGTCAATAATCTGAAAACCCACTTTACATTTTCAGCTACCAAAAATATCCAAATCGTTATAGAAGAGTCGAGTAATACCTTAGGAGGGCTTGCATGAAGAAGGCATTACTCTGCTCAAAGACATAGTACTCCAATATTTGATCTGAGCACTCCAAGAATTGCTTTATCATTACCTTCATCATTCACCAATGACTACCAAGGGTTTTATTGATAAGAATGTTGTATTCAGAAAGCTCTAGGTCAAACCCGAAAATAAGGTTCTATTCATATTTCCTGATGATTTTTATATTCAAATTCTTTATGGCTAATTTATTTATTTAGTGTGAACAAACTATTTTCGCTAGAGAAAAAAAAAAAATTGGTTGTGGGTGCATTGTTCTTTATCATTCCCATCAAAATTTAATGTGATTTGGGTAATTTGAGACCAGATATATATAGGTATTTATGATTTCCTGTATATATCATGTGATCTGATGTGATTTTTATTCATGGAAGATGTGATTTCACTGTAATACAATGAATCCCACATGGGCATTGGTCACTTATGGGATTTTCATTTTCCTAGATTGTTCTGCATCTCATCATAGTCTTGGTGTTCACATTAACTTTGTTAGGTATGTATTTTAATCTTTACTGCTCAAATTGCAATGTGTATTTCTTTGTTTAGGCACTAAAATAGCTGAGGGGTTCTTCTCCACTTGTGGTTCCTTCTTGTATTTATGATATATGTAAGAAAATTAACAAAAAGTAAAGTAGCATATTATGTTTTGAGGATTTTATTGACTTTGTGATGTCTTCTTCATAACAATTTTTTTAAATAAAATTAATATGGCATGTCCCTTTTTGAAGATTTTGTTTAGCATCATTTCCATTATCTCCTTGTAATGCATATTGAATGATACATTGCAAATTGTTGTGTTGAAAATGCACATTAGTGAAGATGGTGTTATGATATTTAGCGTAGCTGAATAGTATTTAGCATAGGAGGAACTTCATGACATATCTAGCCCTACAATGAACTACATGAGGGATATGCCTTGGTCTTCTCATCAGCTTAAGGAAAATCTTTTAATTTTTTCTATAATTGTAACATATTAACCATCATTTAGGAAATAACATTGCTTAGAGGTACTTGTGTGTTTTGTGTTTCCCTATTGTCTTTGTGATATCGTTTTAATTGCAAGCTAACTTTAAAAAAAAAATTAAGTGACATATATTTCCACGAGGATTTTGATATGTATTAATGAAATTATATACTTGTAATGTATATTGGATTATACATTGTAAAATGCTCTGTTGAAGTGCATATTAGTGAAGGTTGCATTCTGATATTTAGCTTAACATAATAGTGATTAACATTGGACAGTCATTACGAATATGTTGATACAATTAATATCAATTAATAAACACAACACTACATCATTTAAGAGGGTATACATTGGGATAAAACAATTGGATGTGGTGGTTTTGAACATCTAATGATGTATATCCCTACATGTACACTCATCAAATGCTGCAGTGCTAGGTGCATATTTGTTGTCTACAATCAAATAGGTGAGTGCCCTATTTCATGTAAAAGTTTGTATATGGTAGGAGATATGTCACATTTGAATTATGATGTTTATGTGTTGTAACTCGTTATTTCATTTTTTACTTGGAGACAAAACAATATTGTCTACCATTAATCAACATGGAAAAATACCCCCTAAGACTAAATTTTGCTGCCAGTGATGTACTATTTTACAAAAATTGACTGAATTTTATTGGATCAATGGGGGAACCATGAGAAGCTATTTCGGTTGATTCCACCAAGAGATTGAACCTAAGACTTTTACCTAGTGCCATCCCTTTCAAATTTGTGCCATTCGAGTGGGGCAAAGCACATTGAAAATGGAACCTTGGGGATGAATTAATTGCTTGTTGACTTGAGCAGTGAATTAATACTTCATTGCCAAGCAGAGAGTGTTTATGAATGACCCTATCAGAGAAAATTGGTGCATGTAGTGGTAGGAAAGACAATGTGGACCAGAGGTGTGAAGGTGCCTACTCAAATGAATGACTTTTTTTGGTAATGTGAATTCATGGATGGGATATTGCATTGGTTATAGTGTATGTAGAATAGGGGATGGACATGCGATTGGACGATCAAGGCCACTTTATATTCTTTTTGTTGTGTTTTGACATAAATTTAACTCATTTTCTTGCTCACCTTTAGTTTTCTTAAATATTTCCTAAACTATTTTAGGACCATTGTCTCTAAAATACCTTTTGGTCACTTGTTTTTCTTATGGTTGGGCTAGAGCGAACATGGATTAAGATATAAACAACTTCTCCTACTAAAACCATTCTCAATTGATTTATCTATCTTTAGTTTCTTTTCAGCTCTTTATTTCTCCAGTTTCTATGATATTAGCCTTGTAATGAAACCATTAGAGAATATCCCCTCTTTGTAGTTTTACAACTAAATATATTGACATTTGGCATTGCATCAAGAGGTGCATTCTATAATCTACATCTCCAGTATGCCAAAAACCATAAATATATAAGGTTGATGTATTATCAATAAAATATAAACCAGTGTAGATTCATTTTAACTGTGTATCTATGTATTGAGATTCAAGGTGCAAACATTTTTTAGAGTGAAAAAACTTAAGGAAAGGTTCTCACTTCAAAGGATTTTCTCTGTCTTCGTGCTTGACAGATCTAGGGTTAAGATAGATCTATGCTGGGTGATTTGAAATAAAATACAAATAAATATCACTTTTTGATATATTCATCTCCATCTCTCTCAACCATGTTTGACATTTTTCTATTTTTCGGTTTTGTTTGGCTTTCTAGATTTTGACCACATTTGTGCTTTTTTTGCAATTTACTGTTCATATTTCTTGCAAACAATATCATATTAATCACCTTGATCCTAAAGAATACGAATTTACAGGAGAATGAATTCATGGAAATATTTTAGTTATGTATTATAAGATGCGGATAGGAGCATACACAATGGAATAAAGGAAGAAAAATTTAAATATAATGAATAGAGGGAATGTGTTGAATGTTGGAAAACATCACCAATAAGTATCTCCACTAAGGAGCATTACTAATCCAAATTCATACCTTGTTAAATAATAAAAATAAGGGTTATGACCATTTAGCATGACTACTTGTAAAGAAAAAAAATTAAATTAGTGGGTCGAATTTTGGACCATTGACTAGTCCTAACTTCATAATCTTAGGGCCTTCCCAAAGACCTCTAAGAAATGACCAACTACTCCTACAAGATATAGCATTGATCCATAGACATCTATAATCATTAATTCCCTTCATATTTTTGTGTATCTATTATATTCTATGTACCAGTAGCCTCATGCGTAGGTCATATATGTTAGGGGAAATGAGATCATACACAATTGAGATGCAACAAAAAAAATTATATGTCAAGATAAAAAGTTAGTTGAAAACGGTAAATTTTTATGGTAAGTATAATTCATCACTCTCAAAAAAGCTAATATCCCTTTCCACACACAAAGAGAAATTTATCCACACAAAGGAACAAGTTCATTTAGCAGAACTTCAAATGTCCACCAAGTTGGTTTTGGATAACTTTAATGATGTCAGTTGAGCATAGTTGACTAGTTTTCTTCCAACAATAAAGAAATATGGGTTGGCATCATATAATTAGCCATTTTTTTGCATGATGAATGTTTTCTTTTTAGACCTATTTTTTCTTATCTAAAACTCCACTAAGGAAAACTCAAATAATGCACATGCACAAAACATAAATCAAGAAAATGAAAGTTGACAACTCAGCTGATGTAGCACCTAATTCCTCCAATACCTACTACGATTTTTCATGGAAAATAAAGTGTGGAATATGAGAATGCAACATATACTATTGCTAAAATAGCCTTGTGAGATGCATGCAAGTTAGCTTCCACATCCAATGAATATATCCGAAAGAAAGTTGAAAATGAAAACTTGTATGTATCTAGTTGGCTTCACTTAGCATAATCATGCAACTTTATTACAATTATGATTTTGTTAGTCCTACCTAAAGTTTTATATCCACCATTGTTTCGTAATATTGACCATCTCTATTAAGATTAATTTTCTATCTGAAATAAGTTTTCCTTTTAACATGAAGTTTTTTAAGAAATATTGTACGGAATTTTTTGCTTGCTTGAATTATCTATCACATGGTCAAACTATATTTTTTTAGTACAAGAAGCATTTTATGAAAAGCAATGAAATTCATAGCTTCGTTTGGAAAGGCCTTTGAGAATCTTCAGAAACCGAAAATATTGAATGTGAATTATGTCTTCAGCATGGCAGAAAGCTTCAAGGATAGAGAAAATAATTTGGAAGATGAGTTCTCGAGGTAGTATTTCTCTTTGACTAAGACCACTAGTTGCAGTGGATTGTTAATATAATTTACATTTGTTTATCAAGATTCAATAAAAATCTTATCCTTTTTTGATTGATTATTAATTGATGGATTTGTTATTTCTACTCGTTTCTCTTTCTTCATTTTTTTGTGCTAATTAGTTTGAACTAATTGAGGATGAAACATTGGTGGTATTGCTGTGATATATTAAATTTTTGTTTGTATTGAATCAATTATTTGTTGTAAAAGATCAATCAATGTGTTATATCTTGGAAATTACAAGTATCATAAATATGGGAAAACTATTGGTGCTTTGCATCTAAATCTGCAAAACAGATCAAAACTACGCTTCTTTTCTATTTTCATTATAATGATCACTGGTGTTTTGAGTTTGAGTGATTGAGGATGGCCGCAAGTGTTCCCTCAAATTGGAAGTTTGGTGTTGGAATTCAGTGTCGATTTTCTATTCAAGAATCATATAGCAACTGGAATCTGAAAGTACATTCCAAAATAATCCTATTTGGGGGATTACTAGCGGTGATTGCTACATATTTTTTATGTTGGAAATTTGCTCCAAATCACAACTAGTATATTGCACCATAGGTCAAGAATACAATGGGAAGGGAATTGTCATTGCAATTTATCCACTTATATTGTAGTGATCCATAAATATAAGCAAAACATTAATAATTTGATATAGACTAGTTGGCTTATTCATATGTGATAATGCACCCAAATAATAATTCTTATCTGAAGAAATGCTCATCAAAATTGGGAATTATTTACATCATCGACCTTCAGCCTTGGACTTATTCACTTAGCCTTCTACATTATCTAGTTATATACATGTATACCAGGCTATCCTATTATTGTATCATTTTTACTTGATTTCACATTATTCTAGACTTAGCTTTGGCTTTATCTAGGAGTTTTGTTTGCACTTCCACACTATATAAGTAATCTACAACTTTAGCTTTTTAGGATGTAACTTAGTTGGCATGATTATGCCTAGCATTCCTTGAAGGTTGAATACTAAGTTTACTAAGGTGTTATTTTCTATGGTGATGTTTTATTTTCTTCGTTTATACATGTCATCTCGCCACAAAATGGCCACTATTTCCCAGCTAAAGAAAACTTGTTTGAGTTTCTTGCTTTTATGGAGAAAATGACATTGACAATATTCTTGATGCTAATGTATATATCATATAAATCCTTTATAGTCTTCTTTATTTTATATTCCAGTGTTCATCGAATTTCATGTCTTATACTCTGCATTGTATCTTCTTTATTTTTCAGGAAAGGAACTCAGTCTTGACGGTAAGAAGGAAGAATTGAAGAAAGAGGATAACAATAACACTTGAGCAACAAAATGTAAATTAAAGAGAGATAGAAGAGAACTGATCTAGTGGTACTTCTAGAGCTAATTTCCCTCATAAGACACACACAGAGACTAATGGTCAAGTCTTCATAGCTGGTGAATTCACCTGCAATGCCTTGACAACACAATGATAATGTTTTGAAGTGATGAAACAATATTGCATGTGTAAATTTTAATCCAACCAATATTAAGTTGGAAACTCATATTGTAATACTTGACATTTTATATAATATAATTTCTTTTGTTGAAATTATGTATAGTTGCACTTGATACTATTTCGTATTATTATTAACATTTGTAACTTTGCATTTTCATATTAGATGAACATGTACATTGTATGACTTCTTTTTTTAAATTTAGTTGCAAAATCATACTAGTTAATTCATGTTGATTAATAATGGATGCATAAAATCAATCTAAAACCACTAAATTAGTAATTTATGTTGATTAATGATGATCACAAATAAAATTAATATACGACTAGATTGGTTTTTTGTAATGGTTGTTAATGAAAGTACATGAAATGAGTATAAATTACTAAAGTAGTCATTTATACAATGAATATGAAACTACCACAAAGAGATAAATGACTGCTGCAAATGATAAATTTATGATTACAAATGATGACTAAATTTTGCATATATACAACTACTAGTAGCTAAGTTATAATATCTTATAACATTACCAAAATTTAGTCATATTTCTTTGGCCATTAATTGGTTTCAAACGATGACTAAAATTTGCATATATGACTATTAGTAGCTAATTTAAAGTATTCTATAAGAAGACCAACATTTTGGTCATATTTCCTTAGTCATTAATTGGTTTTATCGGGTGATCATTTAGTAATATATTTTGTTGTATATTTGATCATTAATTGTGGAAATTAATGGCTAAATCAATGACTACATTAATGACCATATTTATAACTAAATATACTACTAGATAATAAAATTGAGACATCCAATTAATGACTAAGCTAAAAATAACTAAAAGTTGGTTGCGTTATAAGATACTGTAAATTAGCTACTATAGTTGGTCACCGACCAAAAAATAGTCGTTTATATGCAAATTTTAGTCATATTTTTAGTAAGTAGTTAGCCATTTTGTACTAATGAACCAAATAGGTTATAATAAATATATAAATATAATAATATCATTATTATTATCAATATATTATAAATACGATAATAATTCTAACAATGATAATGTGAATTTATAATAATGATATCAAGTTATTAATATTATAAACTCAAGGCATTATAAACTCAGGAAATAATACTAAACACAAAGAGATTATTATCATAAATGCAATGGATTATTATTATTATAAATCCGAAGGATTAACAAACCGAAGGGATTGATATTAAAAATCCAAATGATTAATATTGAGAACCCTTGGAATTAATATTATAAATGTAAGAAATTATTAATACTAAAAATCCAAGGATTAATAAAACCAATGAATTTTATTATAAACCAAATGGATTATAAAACTAGAAGATTTATATTAAACCCTAAGATTAATATTATAAACCCTATCAATAATATTATACCCTAGGAATAGGAACCTTTAGATTATTAAACCCAAGGGATTGATATTATAAACCCAGGACACTAATAAACCCAAAGGGATTAATACTAAAAATGTAAGCGAAGAATAGTAAACCCAATGGATTAATATTGTAAACTCAAAATATATGAACCATATGATAAATATTATAAATATTAAAAAAGCATAGTTGATGATGGTTAACCATGGTTGATATATATAAACTCTAAAATAAATATTATAAACCTTAAAACAACATAGTTGATGATAGTTAACCATGGTTAATATTAACACAATTTTTGTCACAATATAAAATTGGAACATGGTTGACCATGATCATAATTAATACATTATCATATTTAAAATTATTATACGAAATATCATTAACCATAATCATAATTAATGCATTATCATATTTACCCATAATTTGAGATACTCTATACTTCATATCCACTTCCAAAAATATAAATAACTATTTTTTAAATAATTTTAATGCATAAAATAATTTGAGAAAATTAAACCAATCAAGTTTCCATTCTCTATAAAGTAAAATAGAGAATGGAAACTCCACTAAAATGTTCATCTTATTTATGACTTTTATCCATTCAGCGCAAATAGGTGTATCCCTCTACAATTTTTGAGTAATGCTTAACATTAATTATTCGTACAAAACCTTTCACGTCTTCATCAAATTGACAATTTCGATATCTTTATTTATTTAACAACAGTATAATAATAATTGAATTTTGAGGTTTCATAATCTTTCATTTTTTTATTTAACTATGTTATAATAATAATAATTAATTTTAATGTTACATGTGTTAAAATCTTTCGCTTTCATTATCATTATCATGATTTTTTATTTTTATTTTCTTGCCAACCACCATTCATTTCTTTTCTTTTGAGTCAAGTTACCTTTATGTTGCATCAAAGGAATACGGAACATCGATCCTTTTTTTGGCCCTATGAGAGTTGATATTTTTAATTTTTTTGCCTATGAAACTGGATAAACTCCCGTAAGTCTTAAGCATAAATATGCTATAATGAAATTGGAATAATTATTATCCTAAGCATTGGAATAATTATCATCCTGAGCATATTAGGATATAGCTGATTCGTTTAGGCACTGTTATTGGATAATTATGAATTATAAATTGACATGGAATTTTATATCTTAATAATAATTATTTTTAGTGAGATAACAACCATACGACTATCCCCTTTTTTTATGTGATTTCAATAACGTATGATTATACCACACATTGGGATGGCAAGAAAATCTAGAGGGTAATAATAACTATTTTGAGTGAGAGAACAACAATACAATTATCACTTTTTTATATTAGTTGTCATTTCGATAACATAAAATTATACAACACATTTTATTACCAACTTCAAACATAGAGAACTGTTCACTAATTTTTTTTTGGCATCTAAAAGATGATTACCAATGTAATCTAACCTCCGTTTAATAGATCTATTTTTCAATCTTATTTTTGCCAAAATATTTCCAATCTAATAGTTGATCACCTAGCTTATTCGTTGGGTATTTTTTCTCTAGGAACCTCCAACTTGCAATGGAGTTGTAGAACGGATAAATAAACTTATAATATGAAAGTGAGCTTTCTAGTTCCTGGGATTCCCACTTAATGAAGTGGCTCCACACACCATACTCACAACACTCACAGGTCTCAACTTTACCATAGAAAAAATATATTTAGCATTACAACCATCATGCAACATTAGGTTGTATGTGATATGTCTTCCTTCTTTGATATGAGTTCTCGCTTGTCCCTTTTTCTCTTTTCCCCAAATTATCTCTTTTCAGGATTCTTCTTATTAATAAATTATTATTTTCTTCTAACATTCATTATTTTTATTTTTATTTTTTTATTATTTACAGTTGATTTTTTTATTTTTTTATTTTACTTTAATTTCTTTATTTTATTATTTTTTAAAATTATTTGATTTAGATTTTCTTTTAATATTTTTTCTTTCCAAATTTCTCTATTTATTATTTTATTTTCATAGTTATCTCTTAATCCCAATTCTATGTTTTTTTAAATTGACTCTATTCGTTTCACTCCCCTTTCTCCTTTACACTCAATTTAACTCAACGTTTTATTATAATGATTTCCCATTTGGAATATTCTCCCCACTTATTTTAGGATATCTAGAATACATAAAATTTCTGCATATGAATTTTCTAAAGTTTGATCTAACTCAACATTTTATTATAATTATTACCCATTTGGAATATTCTCCCCACTTGTTTTATGATATCTAAAATTTCTACATTTGAATTTTCTAAAGTTCAATTTAAGTCTAAGTCCAATAATCACCTTTTTATTTTTTTCTATTTTTCAAAGAAAATGTTTCACTCTAACGTGTCCTCTTTATCTTAGGTATCTACGCCCATTTTCTTGACATTAAGTTTACTTTTTTATTTCTAGATACCAAGGATGTCAAGTTTTCCAAGTGTTACAATAATTTCTCTTGAGGTATCCATGTTATTCCTAATACAAAGAGCGCCAAGTAAATTTTTCCTTTCAAGAACTCTTGCAAAAGTCCTACAGGTATCACAAAACTTTCCCTTCGAGTATTCTTTCGTTTTGTGATAGAAATGGTTCCAAGTTGATTGTTCCCTTCAAGGAGTCTTCTCATAGTTCTAGGGGTTCCACAATACTTTTAGTTGAAGTATCCTTTTGTTTCCCAAAACCATGTATGTTATGTTGATTGTTCCTTCAAAAAACTATTACTATAGTTCCAAAGGTGTCATAATGCATGCCTTTTAAATATATGTGATTGATTGATGAGAACATATGTACAAAAATGCCAAAAATCATTAATTGATGAATCACCCATTGAGATAAGATAGTTAATTGTGACTAAGAATAAAGGTGTCTTCCTTGATGTGTGCCCTTTAGTGCAACCTTGTGAGTGACCGAATCTATGGTCCAACATTTATAGAAGCATGTAGCTTCAAGATGAAGGTTCACAACATTCCAACTAAAGAGATGGATAGAGTGCTAGCAAGTGGAGTCAATAATGTTGCCCCCCATCCCTCCAAAGAAAATCCAATATACTCCATACAACCCTATCTCACATATGTGGGTCATTCAAAAAATGCATAACCTCTTCCTACATCTGCTAATCAATCATCATAAAGGTGTGTGTGTGTGTGTGTGTGTACATATGTATGTATGTATATATGTATGTACATACATTCTACTATAAAATAAAACCTTTATCATTATCCGCTCATCTAGATATCCATCATTATGGTCTCCTAACACACTCAGATAATTTCTAGTAATATATGATCATAAAAATTATTTATCACAATATATAGATATAAGTAACATATAAACCCTCAATCTCAGTCAATATCATAACCATCAACAAACTCTAGATTGAAAATAAAAAATGTAAGACATCACCTCTTCAAAATTTAATCAGATCATAAATTTCTAATGTCCTCGAGGAGGAACATGTATATCATGGTATATATCATAGAAGTAAAAGTAAGGATTAATGTGTTTGTCTCATTGTCAAGGTAAAATAGGGTATTGTAATTTTACCTTTTAAGGAAAAACATTCACTCAAGTAGTAGCCAATACGCCTATGCTATGACATGTAGTTAAATATTTTAAAAGGTTTGGGAAATCTCCATTATGATGTGCCATAATTGAGCAATTGGATTCCTCATATGGTTGAGGCTAGGGTGTTGGCCATATTGATATTGGCTCCATATAGACAAAAGACAATAAATCTATTATTAGGATGTGTTTCCCAACTCAGATTTTCCACAATAAATCATGTTGTGCACAGTTTATATGAGTTGTTGCATTGTATGCTTTCTTATTATTTATTTATCTCATATTTTTATCTTGAACAATTAGTATGAGAGATGATGAATAGAAGACTAGAGAAGGACGAAGTGGTTGTGAATAACTACAAATTGTATTGATACTAAAGCTAATAGAGGGAACCCTGATTGGGATTGGAATATCATGTGTAATTTCCCTAGATCTACATCCATTGTAATTTTTCTATCGAAGAGAGTATGAATGAAAATTTTAGTAGAAGTAGCTTGAGACAAAATACATTTCCGACAAGGTGAGATCTAGAGGGAGGGCATCCATGAACACTATATTTGGGGAGGAGAAAACCAATTGGGACAATGA